>CM057800.1:5937544-5940044 GCA_030145905.1 Populus davidiana | reverse complement strand
AGCATCTGGAATAACTAATGAATTACAATTATATTGTATGACAATTGGTGCATTGGTCTTTGCAGCCTTAATGCTTTTTGCTGGTTGGTTCCATTATCACAAAGCTGCTCCAAAATTGGCTTGGTTCCAAGATGTAGAATCTATGTTAAATCACCATTTAGCAGGGCTACTAGGGCTTGGGTCTCTTTCTTGGGTGGGGCATCAAGTCCATGTATCTTTACCAATTAACCAATTTCTAAACGCTGGAGTAGATCCTAAAAAGATCCCACTTCCTCATGAATTTATCTTGAACCGGGATCTTTTGGCTCAACTTTATCCCAGTTTTGCTGAGGGAGCAACCCCATTGTTCACTTTGAATTGGTCAAAATATTCGGAATTTCTTACTTTTCATGGAGGATTAGACCCAGTAACTGGGGGTCTATAGCTGACCGATATTGCACACCACCATTTAGCTATTGCAATTCTTTTCCTGGTAGCGGGTCACATGTATAGGACTAATTGGGGCATTGGTCATGGTATAAAATATATTTTAGAGGCTCATAAAGGTCCATTTACAGGTCAGGGTCATAAGGGCCTATATGAGATCCTAACAACGTCATGGCATGCTCAATTATCTCTTAACCTAGCTATGTTAGGCTCTTTAACCATTGTTGTAGCTCACCATATGTATGCCATGCCCCCTTATCCATATCTAGCTACAGACTATGATACACAACTATCATTGTTCACACATCACATGTGGATTGGTGGATTTCTCATAGTTGGTGCTGCTGCGCATGCAGCCATTTTTATGGTAAGAGACTACGATCCGACTACTCGATACAACGATCTGTTAGATCGTGTCCTTAGGCATCGCGATGCAATCATATCACATCTTAACTTGGTATGTATATTTTTAGGCTTTCACAGTTTTGGTTTGTATATTCATAATGATACCATGAGCGCTTTAGGGCGCCCTCAAGATATGTTTTCAGATACTGCTATACAATTACAACCCGTCTTTGCTCAATGGATACAAAACACGCATGCTTTAGCACCTGGTGCAACGGCTCCTAGTGCAACAGCAAACACCAGTTTGACTTGGGGGGGCGATGACTTAGTGGCAGTGGGGGGTAAGGTTGCTTTGTTACCTATTCCATTAGGAATCGCGGATTTTTTGGTCCATCACATTCATGCATTTACAATTCATGTAACGGTATTGATACTCCTGAAAGGAGTTCTATTTGCCTGTAGCTCTCGTTTGATACCAGATAAAGCAAATCTTGGTTTTCGTTTCCCTTGTGATGGACTTGGAAGAAGGGGGACATGTCAAGTATCCGCTTGGGATCATGTCTTCTTAGGACTCTTTTGGATGTACAATGCAATTTCGGTAGTAATATTCCATTTCAGTTGGAAAATGCAATCAGATGTTTGGGGTACTATAAGTGATCAAGGGGTGGTAACTCATATCACGGGAGGAAATTTTGCGTAGAGTTCTATTACTATTAATGGATGGCTCCGCGATTTCTTATGGGCACAGGCATCCCAGGTAATTCAGTCTGATGGTTCTTCATTATCTGCATATGGCCTTTTTTTCCTAGGCGTTCACTTTGTATGGGCTTTTAGTTTAATGTTTCTATTCAGCGGTCGTGGTTATTGGCAAGAACTTATTGAATCAATCGTTTGGGCTCATAATAAATTAAAAGTTGCTCCTGCTACTCAGCCTAGAGCCTTGAGCATTATACAAGGACATGTTGTAGGAGTAACTCATTACCTTCTGGGTGGAATTGCCACAACATGGGCGTTCTTCTTAGCAAGAATTATTGCAGTAGGATAATGGCTAGGAGGATTTGAAAGGCATTATGGCATTAAGATTTCCAAGGTTTAGCCAAGGCTTAGCTCAGGACCCCACTACTCGTCGTATTTGGTTTGGTATTGCTATCGTGCATGACTTCGAGAGTCATGATTATATTACGGAGGAACGTCTTTATCAAAATATTTTTGCTTCTCACTTCGGGCAATTAGCAATAATTTTTCTATGGACTTCCGAAAATCTGTTTCATGTAGCTTGGTAAGGAAATTTTGAAACATGGGTACAGGACCCTTTGCATGTAAGACCTATTGCTCATGCAATTCGGGATCCTCATTTTGGTCAACCGGTCGTGGAAGCTTTTACTCGAGGGGGTGCTCTTGGCCCAATGAATATCACTTATTCTGGTGTTTATCAGTGGTGGTATACGATAGGTTTACGTACTAATGAAGATCTTTATATTGGAGCTCTTTTTCTATTATTTCTTTCCGTTGTATCCCTACTAGGGGGTTACTTACACCTACAACCGAAATGGAAACCTAGCGTTTCGTGGTTCAAAAATGTCGAATCTCGTCTCAACCACCATTTGTCAGGACTATTTGGAGTAAGTTCCTTGGCTTGGACAGGACATTTAGTCCATGTCGCTATTCCTGGATCCAGGGGGAATCTGTTCGATGGAATAATTTCTTAGATGTATTACCGCATCCCCAA
>CM057800.1:5462544-5932544 GCA_030145905.1 Populus davidiana | reverse complement strand
TCATGCCTTAATTAATTAACATATGCTAAAAATTCTTGGTATTTTTTTTAAATTTTCTCTTTAAAATGTTTGAGGATTTTTTTTGTTTTTGTATTTTTTTTTCATATTTATTTTTTAATGTTGAGTTTATTGAATATTGAAATTTATAATTTTTTTATCAGATTATTTTTTGTTATTTTTTTCAATTTCATCATTCAATATTAGGTTTATTGGAAATTGAACTTTATACTTTATCTTGATTTGTTTTCTATAGAGTTATCTTGATCTCCTGATCTAGGTTTAACATGTTAATTCGGGTTGATTTGATGTTATTTTTTGTTATTTTTTATTTTTATTTTCAATTTAATTCTTCAACATTTGATTGATTTGGGAATCAGACTTTATTTTTTATTTGTTTTTTATGGGGTTATTAAAATCTTATGACCTGAATCGCGGGTTAGGCTAGTTGATTCAAGTTTTTTATCCTTTTTTTTAGTTGAGCTTTTTTCAATTGTATCCTTTAATAGTAAATTAATTGAGAATTAAATTTTATAATTTATTTCAGTTTGTGTTCCCTAAAGTTATCTCGACCTCATAACTCATATTACGAATTTAATCAGTTGAATCAGGTCAGTCATTGAATTGTTTTTTAATCTGTCAAGTTCACAGGTCCAATCAAATTAATCTATGTATACTTCTAATAAAACACATTAACAACAATCAGATACACACAGACATACATATATATATATATATATATATATATTGACCGACTAGCATGGACATGGATATAGTGCAAAGCTAAGATGCCACTAGTGGCCATTGGAAGGTAAACATGCAGAGGTGCTGTCACTGATTTGGTAAAAAGAAAAAGAAAAACCTTATTAAATGGAGTGCATGATGTCTGTCCAAATGCAACTACAAATTATATATATGTAATCGATTGTGGCATGGAGCTTTCTACAAGTCCTTGTTTTTATCACTTTTTTTGTCACAGGAGAATGGCGATATGGTGGGGTAGACTTGTGCTCCAGGCATAGCTCAAAACCTCAAATTCTGTCTTCTCCTCTCACTGAGATGTTGGCGTCGAGAATATATAAAAGATGGTAAATATCGAAAGAGAAGATACATTTTCCTTTCTTTTCATGTTTTGTTTTTCCTTTCCTGCTCTAGTGGGCAACTAGCTATCATTGGAGAAAGGAAACATGCGAGTTTGCGCAAATATTCTATAGTTTATGGGGAATCGGTTCTATTCCTTACAAAATTTATAATTTTAATTACGTTTTTTGACCCAAATTCGGCCATCTACTTGTTAAAAAAAACTTAAAACTTCCACTGCCACTTTACTATAAAATAAAGCCCAGTGATGCATGTTGCTTTCATGACGAGAGCCGTCAAGATATACATAATTAATATTTTGTTTAGGATCCGTATATTTTAAGATTTATTGGTGAATAAAAAAAGCTTTAGGATGTTGATTGCTATGTTTAAAGTAATGAGTCCGCTTTCAACCCTCTTGCGGGATTTCTTTATGTGAATTATATAATCCATGGTCCGTGGCATCCATAGGTCTCAACACAACACATGCTTTAGAATCGTGATTCATGTGTACGTACAATTCAAGGGTAAAGAATAATGAGTTTTTTTTTTGGTATCATAGTTAAAAAAAATAAAGATAAAGTAATATAATAGAAAAAATAATTAAGAATCTAGTATACTTTTAAAAGTTGTAGATACCATCTACAACTTGTATTTCATAATTTTCATCTTCAACACACAGAGTAGTAGATAATATCTACAATTTTATTCAAAATTTATATTTAGAAACCCATTTCTTTCCATTTTTTCCTTCTTTTCTTCTCCTCCCCTCTCCTCCTGCAACCACCAGCCTTCTTCCCTCTCACAAGTGTCAACAACCTCCCCCCCCCCCTCCCCCTCTCTCTCTCTCTCTCTCTCCATTGCCAAAAACACTCATAATAGCACTACATCACCCATCTCTCTCTTTCCACCATGGCGACCCGTTCTTTTTTCAGTCAAAACAGCCACTATTGATCACCAACATCACTTATATTCTACATTTAGATGTAGATTAAACACTTTTCCTCTATTAATTTGATGTAATTTATGTTAATGTGTTAATTTAATTTTATTAAATGTTAGGGTTTTGAATTAAGGATTATGTTAAATAGATATAATTTAAGTTGATAATTATTTTGTTTCGATTTGTTATCTAATATAATTCTGTCATATGTTTTGATAGGTTATTTATATGTTATATGCATAGAACTTGATATTTTTAGTTTCATCTGACCTTTGGTTAACATAAGTCTCATTGCACTACTTTGACATTGTTAAGAAGCACTATCCAGATTGCTTAATGTGACAGTTTGGACTATCTTAGCATATTCTAGATTATATACATACCAATGACAAACTGCACAGTATTAGTAGCTGGGGTAAGTATAAGGGGAATTGGTTGGTGACTCATATATCTTACTTGAATATCTGGGATGCTAGGAGAGATAATGTTTTTGAGGTGTTACATCCAATGATTGATGTAGATACCTACATGAGATAATATTTGTCCATTACGTGTTATTTTGTTACACCTATATGGTCACGTTTCTTGAAGTGTTCATGCAATTCGATGCATTGTACTCCCTAATATCCAGTACAAGATTGATTAGTATGTAATATTGTTTTACATACAACATTTATTATATACCAAATTAATTTTATTATGAATGATGACTATTAATTAGTTTTTAATGTATATGTATAGATTAATTACTTGATATAAAAGGCTTGAAAAGTAGCAATAATTATCTATGAAAGTGTCCATGATATGAAAATTATTGTGGGCAATATTAAGCTTAGTTTATGGTATTTATTCTCTCTAAATAATGAGTTAGGATTTTTTTTTATACAAAATAATCTATATAGGAGTATTTGTTTTTATAATGTAAATAGTCATACATAGATCTTAGGTGGCATCCAACATTCGGGATGGCTACTTCTGGAACCTCCATTTTTCTAACATTTTATATTTTTCATAGATATGTCAAATTAATTGAGATTTAGACATGCTTCGTTATTGACTTTGCGTTGAGAAAAAGGTGGGAGAGAGGCTACCCTTTTCTATGAAAGTGAAACAATTTACATTACCAATAAAAAAATAATATTATAATAATAGTTGTAAACTATTTTCTAATAAAAAGTTTGATAACATATTTCATTATTACCAATTAATTTTAATAAATAAGTTTTGACTAAATTTAACAACATATTTCAGTTTTTTTAAAACGAATATTTAAGTTAAATTTTGCAATGTAAAATCTGTATTAAAATTTAAATTTATTTGACTTAAATAATAAGAAAGTGTGTTTGGGAATGTAATTATAAATATGTGGTTGCTTTTTAAAATAATTTTTATTTCAAAATACATTTAAATAATATTTTTTTTATTTTTTAAAAATTATTTTTGATATCAACATATTAAAATCATCTAAAAATATATAAAATATATTAATTTTTTTAAAAGTAATAATAAACTTTTAAACTTTTTTAAAAATTCTTTTAAAATACAATACCAAAGAGGTCGAAATTCCTTAATAAAAAGCCGAGGGGTTGGAGTCACTAAAAGGTTCTTACTTTTTTTATATATAGATTTATAAGAGTTTTTTTTTTTTTTGAACATATTATGTTGAAGATGATGCATAATGCGTTGCAGAAAAATAGTAGCAAATTGTAGAGGAAAAGCTTCTCCTGGGCATTCAACGGTGATTTATATTATAGATGTGATGATGATGTTGGCTTAATAAAAACAGAAAAAGTTGAGAGTTCCAGCAAATAATGCAATGATGCAGCTGTTTTTTTCGTCATCAACAAGGAAAAGATCCTTATTGTTTGCTCTTTGCATTCATCTGTCAAACTCAAACATAAAGCAGACTTGTGTAAGCGTATGCACTGGGCGAAATGTTCAACATCAACCACAACTCTCCTTCTTTCACGCGCACTGGTTTGCACACTTTGTGTTTTTCTTAGAGTTAACAACTACAATCAGTCCTAAATTTATTAGAGTTTACAACAATCAGTCCTTTTAGTTTAGCAAGACAAATTAATTTTTCTTCACAATTTTAAAAGCTACTAGTCGCAAAAGGGATCAATTTTTTTTCTAATTTTAGAAAAAAAATATAAAGACATTAGAAAGTTAAAAATTTGATGGATAAAATATTTTTAAAATATTAAGACAATGATATATTGGATAACATTTAAAAGTGAAAAAAACCCTAGACTGGGAGGTATTTAGAAAAACCCTGGGAAAAATGGTGTAAAAGTTAAAAAATAAAAATTGCTCGTATTTAAAAGGTAATTTAATGTGGAAAAATATGTTTTAATTGAGAAAAGATACAACAAATGTCTTTAAATGATTAGATTGCTTATCCATCAAAATAAAAGTTAGATTTATTTCATGGTCTCTGTTAAGAGAATATTAATGTTTTAGATGAATACAGAATATGTGATATGGTCATATGCCATTCTTTTATAAAGATAATGAAATAGAAATAAGGAAATGATGAAACTAATGATTGGTAAAGAACCTTGATTTTTCTTTTGAATTGAAATTTGAGATAAATAAATATTAAGAGACAAATGATGGACAACAAGTCTTATTATTCTATCTAAATTTATGATTAATAATAAGTTATATGTCAATTATTTATTTTAATTGATAATCTTGAAATTTTTTTATTAATAAGAAATTATGTTAAGAGTGAGTCATGATTATTGTTTGATTATAATAAAGTTTCCTGTCTAGTTTTAAGAAATAAGATGAAATATATGGCATGGATTGTAAAAGTTTTGCTGCAACGGGAATTCACAGCTTAAAAGATTCTTTTAAGGCGAGTTAGGGCAACGCGCACCGTAATGGCGTGGAGGAGTATTAGTTGCGCAGGAGGGTGTGAAAAGATGCAACTGAGGCTCGAGGGTCCATGCCTCAGAAGTACTTAAGCTTATTTGGACGCTAAAATCACAAAGACCACTTTACCCACTTTTTTGAACACTTCTCTCTTTCCTTGTCTAATTCTGACCAATCATCATCAGCTGAGTTCTGTTCTTCTCCATTAATTACTTTCAAACACCTGAAAGTGAAAGATTATTATATACTATATATACATACATACATGAGGCAAAAAGGCAATGGCGATTTACTGTGGATTATAAATAGTGTAATCCACTATAAAAACTACCGTTTTATCTTTTAAAAATTAAAGAATATAACACATTGAGGGGAAAATATTGTTTTCACACTTTATTGCATGATATAATTACTATATGACAAGGACACTTATGTCTATAGAATGTATGGGGTGTAGCTCAATTTTTCTAAATTTATTTTCTAGAAATTACTAGTTCAAGTTTTATAAATCTTGAGGTCACTAAAAACTTATATAGTTATTAATTTTAGGACATGTGAAATTAATAGAGGTGCACACAAATTGGTATGGATACCCATATTAATAATAAAAAAATACTTTTATATTTTTTTTATAGTATAATTGTTGCCTAGCTCTTAGGATCAACTTTTCCCTCTAAAATCAGGGGTGTTTTTGGTTTCTTAACCTTGGTTTTTTTTGTAATTATTGTGTGCTGTCAAGGGTATTATGATCTTTGTAATATTTTTACAGTGTAATTACTAAATAGTCCTTGGAGCGAACTTTTTTTTGCCAAAGGTTGAAGAGTATTTTTTTTTTTTACCTTGTTTTTTTATTTTGCAATAATCATGTGGGCTCAAGGGTGTTACAGTCCTTGTAAAAATAATAATAAAAATGGCCGATGCATGCTAAATGAGAGGCACCCGCATCCTTTAAGCGGTATGTACAGCACCTCGCGGTGGTCGTTGATTGTCTTCTGGAATAGTGTTTGAAGCATCACGCCACCCTTTACATGGTGGGCTAGTGCATGTTAGCCTTTATGGTGCAACACAATAGAGCTTTGGAGACAATTTTCTCTCTCTCCCCTCCATCTCAGAAAGTGTGTTGACTTTGTAAAATTATAAAGTAATTCTCAATCTTTGAATTATATCGAATTTAATTGATTGATTTTTGAATTTTATCCATTGTCAATTGATTTTTATGTTTTTTTTTATCAAATTTGATCATTATTCTTTTGATATCTATTTATTTTGTTTTTAATTTTTTTTCCTAATTGAATTTTATTTTTTGATTTAATCTCTAATCATTTGATTTTATTCTTTTTTTTTTGTTAAATTTAATTATCTTTTTTATTATTGCAATTCCTTTTATTTTGATATCTCTTATTGATTAATTATTTTTCGGCAATTTTATCACTCATTGTTTTATTTTTTAATTTTATTGAATTTTCATATTATATTTGGTGCTTATTTTTTTTATTATGTTTTTAAAACCTAATATGGGAGCCAACCCTTGTCATGTTCCAGGCAACTAGTTGGGTCGAATGACGGGGGTTACTAGGGTAGATTAAATTTTTTATTGTGCAGGAACTAAAAATAATATTATTTTGATAAAAAAAAGTAATGGCAAAAAAAATCAACAGATTTCAACATGGTTTTCTCCTAACTAATTGTTTGATTTTTTATTTGGCTAAAAGTAAAAATAGTATTGTTTTGATAAAAAAAATAATGGAGCAAAAATTCAACTATGATAATATTTCTTTTGATTGCTTTTCTTTCTTTTTAAATTTTCCTTTTTAGATTTTTTTTAATCTTATTTAGATTTTTTTATATCAGATACGATACATTTTCTCTTCATTGTTGTTGTTTTTTTTAACTATTATTTTATTGGTTTTTTTTTTAATTTTATCTCTTAATATTTTATTTTTTGTCTTTTTTTTCAGATTTAATTTGTATTTTTTTTAATTTCTTATTTTTAAAATTATTTTTAATTATTTTTAATTTTGTCACTCAATATTTTATTTTATTTTATTTTTATCAAATTTTGGTTTTCATTTTTTTATTTGCTTTTTTATTTTATCTTTCGATTAAGTTTTTTTATTATTTTAATTACTATTTTTTAAATTTTTTTTAATGATTAATAATTTTTTGGTGATCTTAGAGTTACTAATTTTAAATAGTAGTCTTATTTAGCTTCAATTTTTTTAATTCCTTGATATTAAATTATCAGGTATTCAACTTTTTATTTTTTTGTTCTTTTTCTTTCTCTAACATTATTCTACGTCACGGAATACTTAAATAAAGGTCATCTCTTGAATATATTTTTTATATTATAAAAAGATTTAACAACCCCGCAGCGAAGCACAAAAGTATCCGATAAACCCAGTCCTTTATTATATATTACGTACTGTAACTACAGTTACTTTTTATTCTCTTCTCTCCGTGGCTCATTCCCCATTACCTCCTGCTACAAACCACACCTCTTATTCTATTTCAACACAGTAGTACCCCCAATATCTTTCCTTCTCTGTTTGCAGTATCTACCACTACTGCTGCTGCTGCTGAAAACTAGTAGAAGAACGCAGTTTGCTAATCCTGACTCTTTCTTTCTTTCAATGATGGAAGAACTTTACGGTCTTCAATCCACCAGCTCTGATTACTCTTTGCAGGTTCCATCAGAGAACATGGTTGCTCCAGTCGCTAATTACTACCATCCTGTGGGGTTCACCTCCCCAGCTGGAGAGCCATCATTTCCTGTTTTTGGATCGGAGCAGATGTTTTGTGGTTCCTCAGTATCTGATGCTGCTTCAATGGTGGCCGAGTTGCATCAGAAGCAGCAGCAGCAGAGAGGGGGTGTTGGTGTTGGTGATCATAGTAATAGTAATAATTCAGAGGAGGTTTCTTGTGCAATTAGGGCTAAAATTGCTTCTCACCCGCTTTACCCTAAGTTACTTGAAGCTTATATTGATTGCCAGAAGGTATACACACTAATCTTTTTTGCAGCTAATAGTTTCGATTGAGCTATTTAGTAGTCTCAAAAGATGTCAAGAAACGATTAAGCACACGCACAAAAAAGAATAAAGAAAAGAACTCAAGCAAATCTAGAATGGAAAGTTTGGCCAAGTGATGATACAACTTGAAGGATGAGGAACTCTTTTCTAAATGGAGTGTAAAGTTCTTGAAAAAAAAGAAAAAACTTCAAGGATACGGGATTTTTGATTTCCAACGTTTCAGTGTTCTGAGGACAGTTATGGTTTGAGGGATGTCTTAAAATCTCAATTTGATCCATGAAATGCGTTGTTGCAACAGTTATTGAGTGTATTTTATTGCTATGTTGTTGCAAGTGCATGTGTTTTCTCTTGCAAACTTTTCCTTCTATGTCGATCAATTTCTTTGACATTTTTGTTAAAATGAAAAGCAATACTCTTGTGCAATGCCAACTTTTCTCATTAGCTAGGCTCATACTATAGGGAAACTGTGTAGACTGTAGACCATATATGCTGTTAGACTTTTGAAAGTCTTGGAAATTGGAAAGTTCCAGTATTTATTGGTTAGTACTCCATAAAGTGTATTGATAAGTCTACTGTTGTTTTATTTTCTTATTTTTACTAATTTTGTTTTTGATTTCTGAGTTTTGCAGGTGGGAGCACCGCCGGAGATGGCTTATTTATTAGATGAAATCCGGCTAGTGAGTGATGTTTCCAAGGGGTCCAATGATTCTGTCGCCTCTTGCTTGGGTGCCGATCCCGAGCTCGACGAGTTCATGGTCTCTTTTTCCTTTTCAAACTTCTTCTGTTCTTGAAGGAGCCCAAACCCTAAGAAGCGATTTCCCATCTCTCTCTCTATCTCTCTCTTCTCTTCTGCTAACTTTCTCAGTTTTCATCTTCGATGGTCTTGTTTAGTTGCTTATTTAGACATGGAAATAAAATCCTTTATTTTTCCCGGGCTTCCTTTTTTGATCTCTTGATTTCCAATGAAATATTATTTCCTTCTCTTTTCTAGGTTTTCTTCTTCAAAATGGAGTTTTATTTTCTTCTCTCTCTCTCTCTCTCTCTTTCCGACTGATAGTACTTGACATTTTTCTCCTTGCAGGAAACTTACTGTGACATTCTGATGAAGTATAAAGCGGATCTCTCAAGGCCTTTCGATGAAGCCACTACTTTCTTGAATGATATAGAAGCTCAGTTTAATACTCTCTGCAACGGTCCTTCCAGAAGCCAAGTTTATGGTCTCTCTCTCTCTCTCTATTTTACTACTCAGTATGTTATCTAGTTTGTTGATGTTTGTGCAGTGGATTTTATTGTTTATAGTTTAATCTTCTGTCATGGGAAGCTGTGATAGTAATTACATAATGAGATACCCACACGAGAGAGAGAGAGAGAGAGAGAGAGAGAGAGAGGCGCTCACGTTAGCATAAAAACTAGTGTATTTTAGCAGGACAAACGGATCACATGAGAAATAGAAGCTGCTTTCATGGCCAATTTCCCATATTGCTTCTGGACAAAAAACCTGCACCATTAAGAAACATATATTCACATTCTTTGCTGTTCAAATCAAGGTTTCAGATGTAGAAATGATAAAAAGCATAACCAAACAACAAAAACCCTAGAAAATAAAGAGAACACCTGCTCGTTGACATGGATCTCTCTATTGAAAGACCCTTTTGTTGGAAATGGATCTGAATTAATACTGCAATGTGGGAGAACATGTAGAAAGGTTATCCATTTTAGGGTTGGAGGCATTAGGCTTTCATCTCTACTTTCTCTTTCCTTTTGTTTCTTTCTTAAGGGAGCATTCAAGAGTCATAATTTTTAGCTTTAAAGGTAAGAAGCATGGAGATAACTGCTTTAGTCATGGGTCGCATTCAAGGATAAAAACCAACAGAAGCTTTCATATGGTAAATTTAACATTTTAGTTTCAAACCACCTTTGATGTTCCAATTTTTTTTAATTGTGTATTCAGATCGATTGTGGTTTGGTGTTATTGCTGATCCTAATACTGATTGTTTAGTTACTTGTAAGCACCTGTTCTTTCTCATCTTAAGCATGGGGGGAAGGGATAAAAAAAAACATCGGAATAATGGAAAATGTCTGAGAAAATGAATTATATCAAAAAGCATTTCTTTATCTTGGGAATTGATAAGAGCCTATGAGTTCTGAGTTTGTTCAAGTGCCTCATGAACTAAACTCCCTTTGTTCCTCATAGTTGTCCTTGGACAAGGTTGAGGTTATACTGACTTGTGCCTAATCAATTGTTACACATTTCTGGTGAGTGTTTGGATTCTAATCTCTAGCTGTGTGAATGGAGATGGGATAGGTAATTCCCTTTCAAACAACTGGCTTTCAATTTTATTTGTATCTTGATTGGAGATCTAAGTTTCAATAAAGCATGAGTTGTAGTGCATGCCATGGGTGGGAATTAAAAACTATTCCTCAGGAAAGGTCATAGGATTGGATTAGTTCTGGCATCCATAGAGTGAGTCTTGGAACTGCTGTCTTTGCATGTTAAGAATTCATTGGGAAGAGTTGCAGGCAGATGGAAATATATAAATGTAGCCCAACCGAAAGCAAACCGCTTTTCTGCCTAATCATACACATAACTAAATCCATTAGATTCCCAACTGAATCTCCCAATGAACAAGAGATATCATGGTAGACTTAAGTATTATGAGTTTGGTTTTCAAAATATTATGTTTTCTTTATGGCAAGTGAAGTAAAGAAGCACCTGCAGCTCGTGTTAGGATGTTCCTCTTGTCTTCCATTGTCATCTACTCCTTTCCTTTTTAATGTACCTGATCACTGTTGATCTCTTGCTTTTGAGGCCTAATGTAATTTAATAACATATTTAAACTACTGGCTTTTCTGTACTTTGTACAGAATACAGATGGACTTTGTCGCCAAAATAGTTAATTTAGTTGAGCATTTCGTTGTGGTTAAGGCAACTAGTTCACACATTTAGTATAGTCGCACGTTATTTTTTAGAATCATTTTGAAAGAAAGCTACATTTCGTACACTGTTTCTAGCTTTGGGCTTGGAGTTAGTTTATGGATTTTGTCTGGGAATAAAAACTTTAGGTATGGATTGGTTGAGTTATTATATTTTTGCATGCGTGAAACTAAAGTTCCGATTTTAAGAGGGTGCATGAGTTTGTGAAGATACTATAGTGGGGCTTCGCACTCTTTCTGCCAATTGCCTATTTGTACAGTGAAGATTTGCATATTCTTTTGTGGCATTTTGATGCTTTAGATATTCCCTGATTAGAGACTTTAATGCTATTAAAAGGGATTCTTAGTGCTGGACAGTGAATAAGAAGAAAAAATGCTTTGCTTTTAAGCTGTTACTCGGAATATCTTTAAGTATCTTTTTGTATGTCAACTAGCAAGATTGATGATTTATATTTTCTCAACTTGGAGTCAAGGTGGTGTTGTTCCATAGAAAGCACACGAGGTTTCCCTCTTTCATGGCTTAGTTTGGTAAAAGCTGAATACTTGGTCAGCCTCTTGATTACTCTATATGATTCCATGACCTGATTATTCATTAACTTCTTTGGAGAGGTTCCTCTATTTCCCATCTTTTTATTGAAGAAGCATCGTGAGCTATTTTCTGTTGATATATTTATGACCATAGCAGTCTCATGGTTTGATGTATCATGTTGTGCTACAACGTTTCATCATCTTGTCATTAGGATTCAAGTAATTTGTAATTAAGCTCTACTTATCGCCCGTACCGTTGAGCTTGCTTGCACCACCATGGCTGGAATGCTTTCATGCAGCATGCTATCATTCCATGTTCAAGTGTTTGTTAGAAACACGGGCTTGAATTTGTATTCCTTGCACACTAGCACGTAAACAGCTCGTGTGCCAGAGGCCCTAAAACTTGGGACTTCCCTTGCACGCATTTGAGCTATATGCATAAGAGTGAGTGAGATAGTTAAGGAGTCGTATGTCCGTGTCTCATCTATTGCAGTTGTAAGCTAATATCTTGTTATTCCTCATGGCGCGGCCATATAATCTTCTATTCCATCATCTGAAGTGTTTTGCTGTTGCATGCTATCCCAAGCATCACTAGAGGCTTGCCTTGATTGTTGTGCTGTTCTTGTCTGGAGATCTTGTCATTCTGCATTAAGTTTCAGTGGAGATGGCTTTTAAAAATCCATGGGCAAAGAAGTTTTTAGGGTTTGGGTAAGTTGGTTTTTTTTTATAAAAAAAACTAGAAAAACACACACAAACACACGGCAGTGTTGCCCGGTATATCTCAACAATCACACCTTTTCTCAGTGTTGAAAGAGATGGTATAGCCTGGTATAATTATGTGCATAATCTTATGTGAACAGTATTACTTGGTATACGACTGGCTTTCACATTCTCTCAATGAAGAATGCCCCCATTGATGTCTCATTTTATGCTTACAATGGAATAGGATTAGTTTTGTGGCCTCATTATGACGTGAATGTTGTGAGTGATCATGTGTTAGGTTGTATTTTTTAAGCTTAATGATCATGTTCTTCAACTATTAATAGGATTTCAAACAAATTTAAAACGTTCATGCTTGTTTTATCAAAATCTTCCTCCAGGTATAGTGTATAGCCAACATGGGGATGCTATGAATTAAATTCTACACCGATGAGGAGATTTGTTTTTTGCCTTGAGGTCATATTGCTGTTTCTTTCCAGTTAAGTTCGATTGAAACATGATCTTTGAATTTGGTGTCTTGGTGGCTAGTTTGGTTTATGTCCCCTACGGTTCAATTTGCTCAGTTTGCTTTCCGCGTCTTAATAACTAACAATATTTGAAAAAAAAAAGATTAAAAAAAGTGCGTCTCAGCACGTTGATGTTACTAACGCTCCCAGGTTGCATACACAGGTAAGTTGTTGCCATGACATGCATGACTGATCTCCACCTTTTGTCACTTCTTCATTGCATTGAGTTCATTGAGTTCCTACATATTCCCTAGTCTATGTTCACTCTTTCATCCATGGTTTCTGCTAGGTATCTATGTTAAGAGACGAGGATGTTTTAAGAGTTCTAGTTGCACATAGATTGTCAGTGGAGACATTATTTGCGCTGATAGCTTTTGATTATTATTATTATTATTATTTTTGACACGAGAGGGTTTCAAACTTGAGTTTTGACAGGGACCGAGGATGGTAAAGTACTCGTCTTTGTTAGTAAATCTACTGAGCTTTTTTTAGTCGTGAGTTTGGGTTTTATTTTTTTTTTATTTCATTTCTTTCGGTGGATAATGATTTTTGGGGTTTGATTTGTATTTTACTAGGATGAAGAGGTGCACGTGTCTGGGGTTAGGGTTTGGACATGAAGGGGCATGAAAGGGATATGGTTAATAAAATTTGTAAACCACACAGGACTTCCCGCTTTTAGCGCTGCAAAACCAGGTTCTAAGCAATGAGACTCTCACTCTCACTCTCACTGGCAAAACTTTCGGTGGCTCTGTATATCTACGTCGGTATCTTTCTAGTCTCATTTCAACTAGGTCGTAGGCATGTTCCTCTCTGGTGCAGTGATTCAGCTCTGAATCCTTGCAAAAATATTAAATGCGACTCTTCCACTCTTCACTCCTTTAGCTTTTGGGTGCAATCTAGAGAGTCTCTGAGAGAAGATGATGGGGCAAAAGACCTATCGGTGCCCCTATTTTTAATTTTTTTCCGGGGCTTTTCCAAGGTTGAGGGAAGTTAATGCGAGCACTGCATTTGTTGGTGGCGAGGCGAGGCGAGGCGAGTTGAGGTGTCTGTCACTGGAAGTATCGGAAGAAGAGAAGGGCGGTCTAGGGCAGTGCGTGCGTGCCTTGCGGGTTACCTCTTTTATCTTTTTAAGGAACCGTACTCTCTTAAAGACGCCAACTCCCTCTCCCATACTGACTGCGATACGACACAACGAACCTCTGATCGTCTCTCTCTCTCTCTCTCTCCTACTTTTAAGTTCTGCCTGTGCATACTGCATCCTCTTCTTTTCTGAAAGAATTGATTGTGGGTCCCGACCTCCTCATAGCACAGCATGCCATGGTGTTAAATCACATCCATGGAGACATGGGATCATGCCTCCATGTGTGGATGACGTTGGACCCCACTCCCCCACTTCTCTTCTCTTTGTTTCTTTTCAAATAGATTTTCTTGAGACCCTTTCGTTGTAGTGGTTGATTTTGAATCTTTGATCGCCTCCACTATGGTTTGTTGGGCAACTTTCATTTCGTGGTTGGGCTGGGCTGGGGCTGTACTCCTACTGTATATATAATATATAATATGCTGAAGAAGTTCATTAATTGGGTGCTTCAATGGTCCCCATTAAAATTCTTGGAGTCTTCTCTATAACTGAAACAATTACTTTGTTTTATTGTGGGCTGTAGTGCCAAGCTTATATATATATATATATATTCAATTTTTAAGATGGGTGTGGAGTCATCCTTTCTGTGGTTACTTGGTTCAGATATGTAGGGTTGCTACGGAAAATGAGTATTGTTTATGGCGGAAACACTGATGTGATTTGAAATATCAGTGTTGTTGTGAACAATGTCAATGAATTGGACGTTGTAAATTAAAGCCCTTCAAACTTGGTAGCTGTTCATATGAATTTTCTTGAAAACACTTTTATTTGGGTTATACATGTTTGCTGGCATCCTCTAAGTTAATTCTCCTGCCAGATGAAGCTGCTGGTTCATCCGATGACGATGCCAGTGGAGGAGAGGCAGACGTGCAAGATTCTACCCGTATAAACGAGGATCGAGAGCTCAAGGACAAGCTATTACGTAAATATAGTGGTTACATAAGTACCCTAAAGCATGCGTTTTCAAAACAGAAGAAGAAAGGAAAACTCCCAAAGGAAGCAAGGCAAATCCTGCTAAACTGGTGGAACGTTCATAACAAATGGCCATACCCAACGGTAATTACTTCTTTGATGCGAAGTGAAAATCCTAATCTATCTCTTACTATAATGTTTAGAATTTAGTTGGAAAATCTGAGTTCTCGATCAAGCCCTTGAATCGTATCTTACTGTTTTTTATATTTCAGGAAGCTGACAAGGTTGCGTTGGCTGAATCAACTGGCCTGGATCAGAAACAGATAAACAACTGGTTCATCAATCAACGGAAACGTCACTGGAAACCATCAGAGAACATGCAATTTGCTGTTGTGGATAGTCTTTATGGTCCCTTTTTCATGAACGACTGAGGTGGGGTGTTCCCTCTTAGCTCTCACTACGCCTTTTTTTGTACATGCTTGGACAGGGCCTCATGGTGATGCCTAATGAAATGCTTACCGCTTCAATTATCTAACTATTTCTTGCAAATTTATCTGCATCCTATTTGCTAAAGTGTTCTTAGCTAGTCGTAAGATTATGTCAATGGAGTCCGATTTCAATAGAAATTTCACAAATATACCTAAACGACTCCTAAAATGACATGCTCGGAAGGTTAAAATGGCAGCTCGTGAGGCTAGTGCAACAACTATGAAGGTTTTGACATGTTTAGGATATTTATTCTGCGTTTGATGCAATAGATCATGAGCCAGCTGAAGATTGCTGGAAATCATCTTTAATCATGTAACATGGAAGAATGCATCGGGAAAAAGATATGGTGGAGAAACAATAATGCTAACGAAATAATAATGGATCTTCTGCGGGAACTTGAAAAATTTTCTTTTAATGTAGTAACTTGGATCTAAGGTTTAAGTTTCATGGTTGTTGGAGCACGTACAGGGCTAGCTGGGGCTTTCTTGTTGATACAAAATACACAAGTATTTGGAATCTCTTCAAGCTTTGTTTATTAATTCACTCTTTATACATTAAATCTAGACAGATTGCAATCTCTATCTATTTAATAATAATTTTAAAAAGAATTCTAATCATTGTAATCTATAACTTTCATGATTTAATAATGATTATTATTAAAAAATAATATAAATTATATTTTAAAATATTATATAATAGTTTAAAGTTAAACTATTGGACAAGTAATTAAGTTTAGATGATTTTTTAACATGGTATCATATATTTGATAGTCAAACAATTATAAGTTTGAATCTCATTATCTCTATTTATTTTACAAAAATTAAACACAATATAAATTTCAAATGAAAAAATGTTTTAGAAAATAATATAAATTATATCTTGAGACCTTACCTAGCAACTTAAATTTTTAAATTGAATTGATTCTTTAATAATTCATAGTAAAAAATTGTATTAGACTAGTTGATTAAAATTCTTTTATCAAACAATTCATCCCTTAAATTATTGTTGTTAAATTCTTAATTTAACAATTAGAAACTCTTATCCAAACTATGTATTTTTTTTTAGTGAAAACATCAAGTAATCTTATAAACTTTATAAAAAACTTATAAATGATCTCAATTCAAATTGAGAGGAACTTGGGGAATATATTAGGGAGTTGATTTTTACTTCTGCAATAGATAATTTCAATGGTGTAATCATTTGCGAGGTTTCTACTTGAACAAGGATTTTATCTAACATTCACAAGGGATAGACACCCTCTAGCTAGGTGGAAGTTGCCATCTTGTAGCACTATTGAAGTTAATGGAAAAGGAAGAAGGAAAAGAGTTGCAGCAAGAGAAAGAACAGTAGCTAGTCGTCGGAAAGTGGGTTTACAGCATCTGTTGCTGATTCCTGCCAAGTATTTCGAGTATTTCTTACGGATCATAAGAATACATTCCATTGAAGTCATCGGAGAAAGCACAATGCGTTGGAAAATCAGCCTTTAACTGTTCAGACTCCTCTCATGCCTTGGAACTTTCATGAGAACGTGCGAAGAGAATTGTATGGCGGTATAATTTTAGACAATTTTCCTTTACTAAACATTAAAAAAAATATATATATATGATAAGATTTAATTCATACTCAATTTGTTTGGCTCATCGATCGCAATTAAAGAAAATAAATCAACATATTTAGCATGTTGATGGTGCTTTTTCTTCTTCTTTAAGTTAATTATCTGATTTAAATATTTATTGATTTAATTTAATTTTAAGTTAATCTGGTTTTGTATTTTAAACTTTTAGTGGTTGATTTTAAAAAAAAATTAAGAAATAATTTTTCGTGTCAAAATATATGTTAATGATATTTTTTTATTTTTTAAAAATTATTTTTAATATCACAATATTAAAATGATTTGAAAACACTAAAAATATATTAATTTAAAGTTAATAAAAAAATAAAAAAAATTTAATTTTTTTTAAAATATTTTTAAAATATAAAAACAAACATACAAATTATATAAGGTTTAAAAATTTTATTTATGTTTTTGTCAATGGCAGCACTCATCATAGTGAAAGCGAGGGCTTAATTCTTCCCTACGCTTTATTTTATTTTAACTTGTAAATATTATATTTTATGGCAGCCTTCTATTATGAGTGTCAAGCATGCATATGTTGCAGGGAAAAACAATGCACTCGTCGATATGCTTGGTGACATGTTCATACCATGGGGTGGAGATTATGTCAGGGTTTCAAGTTATACTTGATTACCATCATTTTCAGGAGATTCACTCTCTTTTTTGTTCTCTTGTGAAAAAATCCATATTATACTTGTTAGGTATTGTTATTAGTGGGACTACCCCACCACCAAGCAAGTGGCAACAGCCTTTGTTGAAGAAGATGACAGCCACCATTGACTCCCATGTGCAGCTGCTGAAAAGAAGAAGAGAAGCCACCATCCTGCCTATAAATAGGCACCATACAAAGAGAGCTATGTGAGAGTTGAGAATGACGTGAGTGTGTGAAAGAGTGAAGAGAAAGAGAAGAGAAAGGGCTGCTGCCAATGGCAGCAGCCCTGCAGCTGCAAGGCAGCAGAGATGTGAGTTGAGTGATGAGATCCTCCTCCATGTATTGTGTTGTAATCCTTTCTCTACCTCAAATAATATTGTCTCTCCCGTGAATGTAAGCGGATTTGCCGAACCACGTAAAATATTGTCTCAGTATGCTTAGCCTCCAATGGGCAAATATCAGTTCATCACCCGTCGAATTCCCTACAATTGGTATCAGAGCATATGGTTTAAGTGGTGTTTGATTTTTTGCTCAAAACTGAAAGTTGTCCAAATGGTGTTTTGACCATTCCACTGTGTAGAGGAGGACGAGACGAAGCCACTGGTGAAAACCGCGTCAAAATCGGACGTCGAACATGGCCGCACTCTCCATCACTCTCCGGCAAAGTGTCTGCCCACGGGCCCCACGCGTGCCACGCGTCTTCTTCACCCGGATGAGTTGACCCGACCAGACCAGTTGACCCAACCCATCTGAATAGAAGGCATGAACAGTGACGTTATCGTGAACAGTGCCATGCAAAGGATGACATCAACATACACAGTCAGCAAAGCCATTGACGAGTCAACAGACATGGCATCATAGTGGGACCCACCTGCCATGTCGTCAGCCGCGAGCCAAGCCGATTTGAGCCGAGCTGAATGGGAGCCGAGCCGAGCCGTGAGCCGAGGGAAAGGATTCTGTGCAGCAGAGTCTACGTGCAACCGGATCTGAGAGTGAATCTGAGCCGTTGATCAGGCCAGAATTGTTTTGATCAAATCTTAGCCGTATGAAGTGCGATTTGGACGATTCAAGACATGTTTCCAGCTAATTTGATCATTCCGGATGCAATGGTACGGTCCGATCGTTGAGATTGGAGACCATAAATGGCGGTGGTGTATTATTAAAGATAGATTGCCCGATCAGGAGGCATCTGAGGGTTTTGATGGTGGTCGATGGTGATGAAGAAGAAGAAGGTGCACATGTTTATCCAATTACATGTGCTAAACTGTTAAATGGGGAAATATAATGCCTTAATGGAATGTAAAATTGGGACACTTTGGACACCCGGTTATGTGTAAAATTAGAGGTGGAGAGTGAAAACTGACGAAGACCAATCTTGACGAATCTAAGCACTAGTAGTCTCGCTAGATGTTGAGAAATCATGTATTAAACCTGTATATTCCAGATTACTTGTAAAGGAAAGCCGCAACAAAGCTAGCAAATGGTTGTATATACGGAGAGACAGTACGATGGATAGATATAGCCTAAGAAGTACTGTCTAGGAGGTTGGGTTTTAAGCGGGACCAGTGTGACCCCTCCAATCTTTCCTGGGAACTTGCTTAGTGGAAGGATTATCCATACAATACTATTTTTGTATATATAGCAGTTTGTAATGAAACAGTTGAAGACTAGCAGGATGACGATATAAGGGGAACAGTTGGGTTCCGTATGATCAAGGATCTGATGGAGTGGTGATTTTGATTATTATTTATTTTATTTGAGATAATTTATGAAATTATATATATTTTTTAATTTCATTCTCATTCAACCTTTTAATTTGTAAGATTTGTTCTTGTTTATTTTAATAAACTTGAAAAAAAAAAAAACATTAATAAGTTATTTTCCAGCTCATTTCCCATAACATAACCAAATACTGGAAAGTGTTTTCCCACTTATTTTTCATTACACTACCAAACATCAGAAAATAATTTACTTTCCTGGAATTCATCTTCTTATTAATGTAAAGATTTAACAAAGATAAAAAAATTACCGAGGTTAGATGATACACTAATGGTATTTTAAATAAATATAGTCCAAACTCTTTATATTACTCAATTGAAAACTATACACAAGTGAGGTTCCAATAAGATGATTTATCATTAATGACTCATTTTAATTTATTAACATGATTATATTAATTACCTTATTCGAGTAACGCAACACTTGTAAATATTGTCAAGTATGTAAGGTGCTAATTTATGTCAACAACAAAGCAAAATCCTTTCATAGAACATGTATCGGTTATCCATATAATAAGCTATGAAAAAATCAAGTATTTGTTGTGCTAAGGATTGTACACTACGAATCTAGACTTACCACTTAACAAGCAATGTATTAAAATTGATTAAGATAACAACTATAACACATCTTAATAACAAATTTTCTTGAATTTAAATATTAAAACCCATGTTGAGTTTGTACTATACGTATTCTTACCCCATTAGTGTCACATTGAAAAAAATAAACTTAACTAAACATAATTAAAAATGAAAACATAAATAAATAAGATAAAAACATAGCTATGATATAAATGAACTAAGTATAATAAAGGAAAAAATGATAAGTATAAATAAGAGATTAATGACAATATAATATGAAATAAAATTTGAATATTACAAAAATACAAAAAAAAAAGAGCATGGATCTTGATATGAAAACCAAGATGTCTAAATGAATGACAAATGACTTCTTTTATCGACTAAAATTTAGAACTATTGATGGTGGCTAATTAATTTGATGTTTTAACTAATTGGATGACTAATTATTAATTTGGTGGCTGCATAATCTAAATAGATGGTTTGCATGAAAGTTGTTTGTATTTGTCTCATATTTCCAACAAAACATGGACGAATTTATTTGGACTTTTAGGACTTAAGATATGAGTTGAACATCAAACAATGCCTGGGTGTAGGATAGATCCATACTTCTCTTTTGTTACTAAGATTTGAACTCTAAAAAGACAGTATTGAGCCTTGAAGTCTTCATCAATGTTTTAGGCCTATGTCTTAGCGCTTCATCATACTAAACCACACCTAAATCCAAGGTCTATAGCTCCAGCCTCCATTAATGACCTAACAATCAAATGGTGTTCCGGTTTGAATTGAACCAGCTCAACTAGAATTTCTTCTCTAAGCTTAACCCTCTTTTTGTCCCCTCAATGTCAATAATCAAACACATCAATCAATCCTCTAAATTGTGAGATATGCATGTTTTACAAACCTACATTTAGAACTAAGTATTTGCCATAAATTAAAGATATCTTATATTATCAAACTTGTTATTATAAAATATACTTAAGTTAGAGAATTTAATGATACTTTAAGTGCAATAATATGATGATATAAAACCTTAATAAAAATACACTTTTAAGTACTTATCAAAGACTATATCCTCACATGTGAACAATGACAGGCTTTGAACCTAAAAGGATAGTAGAAATCTATTAGATCCGTTTCATTTTATTATGGAAAACTAGACCCATAAGCCACCACTCACTTAGTGGCCTAAAAAGGTCAAAATATCCCAATCCAAAATTGCTCCCTTAGTAGGTGAAGAAGAAAAAAGAGAAGCTCATTGTCAAAATAAAATATGGTTATGCTTTTGATATATAATGTCAATTCTTGAATGAAACATAGACGATAAAAAGGATAATTTATTTAGACTAGTCGAAGGGCTAATGACAACTATGTTCAGATGATCCAGATAATTTGCTAGTTTAGTTTATTCAAAAGGAATTAAAATTATTGGTAAGAGACTGACCTTTCTTGCTTTTTAAGTATTACACATGCTTTTATAAATGTTAGAATAATAATGGAAATTAAATTTTATAGTGTATTCTTGTTATTATTGTTGATGGAAGGCATATACCTTTGAGGTATAATTTAGTTTTTAATATGTAATTATTTGCATAAGCAGAAGTTCATGGTATGTTATGAGATTGTGATTTGACCGCAATAATAGGAGAACCTTGTATATATTACCTTTGATAGTAAAAATAAAATTTCTATGTAACAATTATTATCGATCACAACAACAAAAATTATATTAGAAAAATTTAGATGATGAGACTTTGAGATAACTAACGTGTGATATAGTCGGTAGATAAATGGATATTGTTGTGAAGTAGGTGCTTAACACCTTGATATGGTTGTATTGAATTAAATAAGTATGCTTTCATTAAATGGGAAATGTTCTTCTTTAATATTGATGTAGGTGTAACTAGTTATCCTGTAATGGAACTAGTGTGCGGTAATGGGAGGTGAAACCATTTACCCGGTAATAAAGTTAGTAACTTTGCATAATATTTATTTGCTTTTTATTTTATTTAATCAATTTAATGTATATATTTTTATTATTATTTAATTAAATAAAAAAGTTGATTTTTATGAACAAAGTCATTAAACATAAACATGTCAAATAACTGAGTTGTAAGGCCAAATATCTTAATCTATATCTTACTCTTAATTTTTTAATTTTCATCTTTATTCATTATTAATGACTCTTTATTTATTAATTAATATATATATAATTCTCAATTTATTTTATTAGATATATACAAGTTTTTTATTTTTGATTTTTTTATATAAAAAACACCTTAAGAAAAACTTGCATACTTTTTCTTTTTTAAAAAAGTTTAATCTGTGGCGGATAGCTTGTAGTGACTTAAACGTGTGAAATGAGTACCAGTTAAACAGTTCAGGGGATGTTTGAAAGTGTAGTTGCAATTATTTTTCATTCTGAAATGCATTAATTTTTTTTTAAAAGAAATTATTTTTGATATTAGCAGAAATATTAATTTTTTTAAAAAATAATAATAAAATATTTTTTTTTTCAAAAAACAACTCTTAAAAAACGAAAACAAACAGTTTCTTGTCCCAAATCCATGGCCTCCCATCCACCCGCCATGTGTTATCTTAACAATGCTCTAAATAAAGAAAAGAGAAACCGAAGCCAGTTCACCCCTCCAGTCTATTTTCTATTCCTTTCCATCTTCCTCCCGAAAACCAATAGCAGAAATCATGATAGTTCGTCCAAGAAAAAGAAACAAAAAACATTCTGTTATACAAAACCACACACCATAACATAGGAGGATCATATCCTCTCCTCCTCTCCATTTCTTTCTAGAAGTCACTCAAATTCAGAGAGAGAGAGAGGATAATATGTTTCAGAAGATAACAATTGAAGGTGATAATCCATGTCCCCTCTATTCTCCTTCATTTTTCAATACACAATACATCAAAACAGAGGAGAACAGAGACAAACAGAGCAACCCCATTTGAATTCAATGCAATCATCATTCACATTCTCTCAAAACCTCATAGGGTTGTTTGTAGTATTTATTTTAATTCTCTTTCCCTTTTCATCCGCCGATCGCAAGTCCGAAACCAGCCTTGTCTGCGGCTCTTCTAAGCACATTGACAATTCCTACGTACCAAACATTGTGAAAGTCATGGATTCTCTCCAAAAACAGGTCGGTTCTCGGAACTGGGGATGCGGTTTCATCACCTCCCCATTGCTTCAGATATATGGATTAGCCCAATGTCATGATGATCTTTCCAGTCTTGATTGCAAAATCTGTTTTTTCCAAGGCAGAGTCAAACTCCCACGTTGTCTCCCTGCCACTTCTGCTCGAATCTATCTTAATGGTTGTTTTATTCGTTACGATAACTATAACTTCTTTCATGAAGCCATTGATCCCATGAATGATGCTGTGGTATGTGGTGAGCCAACAAATGCTTTGACAGATAGCTTTTTGCACATGGAGTTCAAGCAACGCTTGGCAGCAGCGATACAGAATGTCACTGCAATGGCACTCGGGAATGGAACGTTTGCAGCTGCGGAGGCGAAGGGAAGAGTTTTTTCCGTTTATGCTTTGGCACAATGTTGGAATACGCTTGATAAGGATGAGTGTAGAAAGTGCCTGGTGAAAGCAGGCTCAAAATTAAGTCAATGTGCTCCTGGCTCGGGGGGCAGTGCCTTTTTTGCTGGTTGTTACATGAAATATTCTACACAGCATTTTTTTAAGAAATCCGTGGAATCAAAAGCTCGTTGTGGTAAGATTGCCTCTCTTTGATTAAATTTGTATTGCCTTGAATTTTTTCTGTTGGTTTTTATGGTATGTAGTCTATGTTAGCACTATTTGTTTTGTCTTGAATCATGAATGTTGCTTTACTGTCACAACATGTTTTGCTACCTTGTACAGACAACACTGGAATCATAGTAGCAGTTACTCTATCGACGGTTGTGTTCGTCGTGCTAGCTTCTTTTGGTGCTTTTATAGGGTATGAGAGATTGTCAAAGAGGAAACGAGGTGAAATTGCAACCAAAAAACTATATGTCCTTGACGAGCTATCAATTTCAAATTTATTCATTTCTAACTTGCTCTGCTCTTTCTTATCCCTAGACAAAACCAATCTCCGCCTTTCACCCAACTCTAGTTTAAATTTCACTTATGAAGTGCTTGAGAAGGCAACTGAGTATTTTGATGACTCGAGGAAATTGGGCCAAGGAGGAGCTGGTTCTGTTTTTAAAGGAACTCTCCCAGATGGAAGAACGGTTGCAGTTAAGAGATTGGTCTATAGTACAAGGCAATGGGTTGACCAGTTCTTCAATGAAGTTAACTTGATCAGTGGTATCCAACACAAAAACCTTGTCATCCTTTTGGGTTGCAGCATTGAAGGCCCTGAGAGTCTTCTTGTTTATGAATATGTACCTAACAGGAGCCTTGATCAGATTCTTTTCAGTAAGTCAATCTACAGTTCAATGTCAGTGTTTTCATTTCCTAGATTCCCACTTTGATTTTCCCTTTCTAATTCGATTACCATGTTAAACATTGCTTAAAAATCCTTGAGCTTTCTGCCAAAACTTGTGCCAACAATACTTTTAGGACAAAAGAGGATGTAGAATGCTTGAGGTCTATATATCCATAGCAATAACATGATCTTCATTTGTTGCAGTTAAGAACACATTACATATTCTCAACTGGCAGAAGCGGTTTAATATTATCCTAGGAACAGCCCGAGGACTTGCATATCTACATGGAGGTTGTGGAGTGACTATCATTCATAGAGATATCAAAACTAGCAACATTCTTCTTGACGAGAAGCTTACTCCAAAGATTGCTGATTTTGGACTTGCACGTTGTGTTGCCACCGACAACACCCATATTAGCACTGGCATTGCAGGAACGTTGTAAGAAATGAACCTCTTGTATACAAGTTTTAGTTACTTTTTGTCTACATATTCTTTTCTTTAAAAGCACATCGGCCATTGATTTCGTTATCGTGTGTGATTTATGGAGTAATGCTAGAAGGGGAACTAAGTTTCAATATAACAAAAACCAACTCAGAATTAAAATCACAATATAATAAACAGAGTTGTAACATCATTTGTTGCTTCTAAATCGCGATTATTCGTTTGCAGGGGATATATGGCTCCTGAATATCTTGTTCGAGGGCAGCTAACAGAGAAAGTTGATGTTTATGGTTTTGGGGTTCTACTTCTTGAGATTGCAACTGGTAAAAAGAACAGTGTGTTCTCACAGGGATCAAGTTCAATTCTGCATTCTGTAAGATTCTTATTCCTTTAGAGCAAAAATATTCTTATTGAAATTTCCAGATGTTTTCAATGTAAAAGCTTTTTAGAAATATGGAACTCATTTCCATTTGATCTTTGAGACCTTTGTTAGCATCTTATTCTTTTACTCGGAAACTTCTTGACGATCTCGAGTGCGATTTGTAACTTGGAGTGTTTTACAACCGGCAAGAATGTGTTACATGCCTATTGACAGTGTTTTACATCATTCTGATACCAGGTTTGGAAGCATTACAAAGCTAACACAATTACAGACATGGTTGATCCTGGCTTAAGAGGTATGTTTTCCCAGAAACAGGCAGAAAAGGTGCTTCAAATAGGACTTCTATGCACACAAGCTTCTTCAAGGCTAAGACCGTCCATGAATGGAGTAGTACAGATGCTCACCGATGCCCAATGTGAAATCCCCTCTCCAAAGCAACCTCCATTCCTGAATGCTAGCGTTCTTAGTCCAGATGGCGGTGCAGACAGCTGCATCACGGAAGTATCACTTACATGTAATTCAGTGGTAAATCAGCAAACAACCTCTCATGAAACACTCTTGGGTGACCCCTCCAAATTCAGACGCTACAGATAGTCCCAGATCAAGAAATTCTTCAACACTTGAACAGCCTGAGACAACGTAGATCCTGTCAAATACTCGTCACAAGTCTTGGGAAAATATGCACCATTTTGTATCAAAGATCGATACGCAGCTGGTCAAGACCCTCCTCAATTCTCTAGCAAGAACCTGAAGTGGGTTGAGTGAGATACCATCGGGCTCCTACTACTAATTTTATTCGTTAGACTCCCTGAGAAGTGCTAGCAAAATGAGATGTGATTTGGAGTTGAAGACATGGAAGTTGGAAAACTTTGTCCTTACGAAATGGATAGACAATATTGAAAATAGTGTAGGTGCTGTTTTTTTGAACAAGAGTAGTAGTTATGAATCACGTTGACCATTCCCATGAAGGTGGAGAGGAGAGGGCCCCGATTGATAGAACCTGCAAGGGGGTTTATATCTTGCACTTGGAAGAAAAATATTTAGAGGATACAGATAGGTTTTTATTTTTTTTCAACAAAACCTCTTGTATTCTTGGGTGTTCTCTTTCCCCCTTGATAATATATCATATGCAAGCACATGATAAGTTTGAAGTGGTTAGTAAGATTTTATTTACAAGAAAAAAAACATTGAAAACAGCTAGTCTTTACAACTATATGTTTTTATTGATTAACATAGGTTCCAGTACTCCCTCTAAATATATGATTATCTATAGTATTTTGACTTATCTGATGTTGTTTGTTTTGATGAATAATGCAATACTTTTAAATATATTTATGTTTTTTTTAAGATATTATTATATTTTTATAAGTTTCAGATATTATTTATTACATGAATCTCAATCTCAACAAGTGAATCAATACATAATTGAATATCAACAAGCTGGTCAATGAGAAATTGTAGGCTTTGTATAAATTAAAATAAATGAATTAAACAATTCAAAGTAGGACATTTCTTTTTATTCTTGAAGTCCGATTCTATATTAGATCATATCTTGGACAAGTTATAAAATTTTCTATAAAGAAATCATAATATTGTAAACTTGTTTAAGAGACTATGATATTTAGACATAAACATATAGTAGATCAGATTTCATAATATAACCTGTCATTCTTGTTTATAAAAATATCCCTATAGAATAAAAATTTTCAAAGTTCTATCTCATCATAAATAATTTTTTATTTGTTATGAATGGTTTAAGCAAGATCATGTTTTTTTCATCTTTGCACTATTGATTGAAGAAAGATTCCATGGACACAAGCGCTTATGAGACCTATTCATTAGTGAATAAACACGAAGGTATGTAATGAGAAAAATAATAATTGAAAATTTATAATTATTGTAAAATAATAAAATCATGATTTTACATAATTTTACATGATTTCAGTATGATTTTACAAGTCAAGTCGTAATTTTAATAATCTTATTTCCACACACACACATATATATATATATATACAATTAAAAAAAAAGCAAATATATATATACATGGTAAAGACCATGTAAAAACTAGTTGATTTTATTTTATTTTTTATATAGTTGTGTCTACTTAGATATATCATCTTTGCATGTTTAATTTATTTATGATTTTACATCGTTCGATGATTGCTTATATTGAATTCGTCCGAGTTAGTTGATTCAAGTCCAATGATGGAGTTTTCTCTTTGTTTGTTATTATTTCTATTTTATTTATTTCATTTAGTAGTTTTCTTATATATAATTTCCATGACATTGTGCATATTAATATCATTAGCACATCATCATTTACCAAAGATTTCTCAGTGGCTTTTCAACATAAAAAATAAAATCAAGTAATATAAATATATAAAAAACATATATATTTTAATCTTGATAAACTAATTAATAAATTCAATTACATAATATTTTTATTTGTTTGAACTTAAATTTAAAGTTTAAATAATATATTGATTAATTAAGAAAATTTCATGATTCCTAAAACTATTAATTTATATATATATATATATATATATATATATATAAAGAGAAGTCCACAAATTCATATCAATTCGCATGAGCACATGTTGCCTAGATCAAGTCTAACCCAAACTTACCATATATATAATGTATGCATCTTAGAACTAAAAAAACGATGTTAAGCAATAGTGTTTATAAAAATCAAAGCTTAGATAACCATCCTAATAGTTAAATAAAACTAATCAAGAACAACGACAAGTCATCATGCAATACTTTCGTCATTGGGTGAAAATTAAACTAAATAATAATTATCAGTGGCGTATTTGTAGAAATTAATCTTTCAAAAATCTACCAGCCATAAAATCAACAAAATTAGGGGCTCCATTACTCTGAATAAGACATAACAAGGACTGATGAGGAACCGCTCGTTGTGCATTTGGCAGCGCACCTGAAGGCAACTGACGACACAGCGGATGTTTGTGGGGCTTCGAGTGGCGGTGCTAGACAAGCATGGCTTGAAGATCCTTCATTTTTCTCTTCATCTCTTTCACCATTGATGTTGTAACCTTCTTAGTGAATCCTGGATGGTTCATAACTAATCCATTAGACCCTTTTTCTCTGGATTTAGTGCTTGTAGGTGCTATCGCCATTAGACTTGCACCGAGTGGCATCAGAGCAGGGACTCTTCGGGCCAAGGAAATGGCTCCTGACACCAGGTCTCAAGAGTTGAAGGAATCTACAGAATCTGTCAATAAGGAACAAACACATAATCATGGCCAGGTGATGAAGCTACCGGACTCTAATTCACAGAAATTGAAAAATACAAGGTATAACCATGAAATCAAACTTGGTGAATTAAAGGACGTCATCAGTAGGTTGACATACCAATAAACATCTATTCTTCAGGTCCTACAACAAGAGACTGGGGAGTCTAGTGCCAACAAGGAGAAACACACACTGCAGGCTAATGCTACAACTACTCAAATCAATCTTCCATGTGAAGGAGAACCTACTTACCACAAGGTACATAAGCCTAAACGTGACTTTCCTATTTTTTTTAGGGAGAGGACGTCCATAAATGGCTATACAAATGTAACCAACACCAAAATTTCATGAAAGGTGTGGGAAATGAAAGGGTTACCTGGGGGGATTATTTAGAAGCCCTATGTGCTAGGTTTGGGGGCCAAAAGGATCCATTGAAAGAGCTTAAGAAGCTTAGGCAAGTTGGAATCTGGAGACTTACATTCAGGACTTTGATGTTCTATGGAATAAGGCCTCATCATCATTATGTTTGGGGGCATAGGCCTCTGTTTTTTGGTGTGATGATAAATTTATGTCAGGGCATAAGTTCAGGAACAAAAGGCTTTATTCTCTTTGTATCATTAATGATGATGAAGAAGACACTGGAGAAGTGGAAACTGAGGTAGAAGATCAGAACCTGGGAACAATTACCCCTCATATATTTTACCATCCGTTCTGATCAAGTCACTCTCAGACACATCCTAGAGCAGAGGTTGTCTTATCCTTCCCAACACTTATGGATGACAAAACTTCTAGGATTTGACTATGATATCGAATATAAAAAGGGCAGGGAGAATGCAGTAGCTGATAGACTTTCCAGGAGTTCCAGTTGTGGAGTTTTTACCATGGTAATGTCTACGGTTTCTGCTACCATTATGAATGAGGTCGGGAAATCATGGGAGCAGGATAGTGTGGTGCAAGGCATTATAAAAGATCCACAAGATAATCCCTCATTATAAATGGGTGAATTATCATTTAAACAGAAAGGGAAATATAGTAGTGGGTAATTGGAGGAGCTTAAACTACAGTTGATTTCCATGTACCACGACACTGCCATGGGAAGACATTCTGGATCAACAGTGACAGCTAAAAAGATAGGCAATCTTTTTTATTGGAAGAGACAATAGAAACAGGTCAGGCAGTATGTAAAGGAACGTTCTATCTGCCAAAAGACTAAGACAACATGTGTTAAACTACAACCAGTACCCATACCTCAGTTTCCATTTACAGATGTTAGTATGGATTTTATAGAAGGACTTCCTAAATCAATCTTATGGGACGGAAGTTATATTTGTGGTGGTGGATAAACTCAGCAAATATATAGATTTCATGTCCCTCAGCCATCCTTATACAACAATGATAGTAGCAACCTCATTCATGGAGAATGTCTACAAATGTGCTGGTTCCCATGTGCTGGTTCTATGTAAAGGTTTGTCTCGTGCAGAAGCTGCATGGGAACTTGCAGAGAATCTTGCATTGAGGTTTCCACAGTTTTCCCATGAGGACAAGGGCGTTGTTGCAAGTCATTGAGGATGCCAGAGGATTGATACAGTGAAGATCCAGAAGAGATTTAAATCCAACTAGCTGGTGGTTCAGGAGCTGATACAGGGCGTTTTGAAACTGATGTTAAGCCTGTAATACGCTTCACATATCTTTACTTTTTGTATGTTTTCTTTCGTTATTGAGAGTCTGTTTCAGTGAGCCACGCAGCCTTAGCTTGTTGGTTCCAACCAAGGAAGAATCTGTAACAGTGATAGTACAGGGAAGGTGTTTGTAAGCAAACGGGATATGATGCAGCACCATGAGATCATTAACAATCCACCCCTTATCATTTACAAGCGGAGATTTATGTTGTGTGCTGGTGACTAATTCCCCTGCAAATGTTGAAATATGCAGTTTGAATCGATAAGAAAGACTTCGTTAAAAAACTCAAGGTTTTGTTGATTCCCATGCAGTAGTTGCATAACCACGACATCCAGATTATATGATTTTGTGCTCCTTCATTGATTCTACCTGGTAACGTCACCACAGCTTTTTCAGAACCAGTATGAAAAGTAGCTAAACAAACTGTACACATCAATATTATATATGCACCATAGCTATATCAGACAGCATCGACATCAAAACTCTTCAAGAACCGACGAATTGTATGGAGGAAGCACAACAGGGATGGGTTGTGAAAGTCTTATGCTCAATCCTGACAGGAACATGCAGAATTATCATTACAAGGCTTGAATGTCAAGTCTTAGTCATCAGATCAGATGTACTATAGACATAGTGTCCTAATCCGAGGCTCACAAGGCACACAGAAACTTCAGTGTATCACCCTCGTCGTCTACATTGCAAGCAGATGTAACATGAGAAGCCACATAATCCTCATCTGTTTATTTTCCGTCTGTAACTCCTAATTTCTAGTTAAGCACTTCATTACTTGATTGAATAATTACAAATGAAATATTGGAGAGGTGAAAGGGACAGGAATTGATTGCTTACTCTAATATTTCTAGTTAATCCTCAACTTTTTCTGAGCAGTTTTGTTTCTCCTCAGAATTTTGTGCTATATGCTCAGTGATCATTGTTTTTGTTCTCCACAAGGCCATGATTGTCCTATTGATACAACATGTTCTGTATTAGCAATTCACTGCATGATTGTGACAGATTATTGAGGTGAAAGATGAAAAGATTTAGTAAATTGGTTTTTCCTATTTTATGACTTTATACGTGTCTACACACACACGCGTTTCGGTTTACATAAAGATATAATTAATATCACATTTATAAATTAAATTATGATATTAATTAAAATTTTATCCTGATTTCTAATTGGGATATTAATTTAAATATTATAATTATGAAATACGAAATTATTTAAATGTCGCGGTTCTCGACAATAAGATGCAAAAGTGTATTATTTTGTTAAAAAAAATTGCTGCTGTGTTAATTTGACTTTTATTTTAATTTTTTGGGTTAATTGTACAATTTTTCCTATTATAACTTGTTTGTTTTGGAAAAAATATAATCTTAGTCCTTATTTGTTTTGGATTAGAAATAATCCTATTCCGGAGAGGGAGTAACATGCCCTAAATCCTATATATACCCTGACCTCTTGACGTTTCTTCTGTAAAATTCTCAATCATTCATACTCTGCAATCTCTTAACGAGTAGTTTTTTGAATCGGTCTTCTGGTTTTTCATTAGGTTTCTTTGGACTAAAATTACTACCTGTCATACATCATGGCATGTTCAGAGACTACAACTAGGGTTTTGAAGTTGAAAACCAGTGACAATGAAGTTGTTGAGGTGGAAGAGAAGGCTGCCTTACAATCTGAAATCATCAAGGGCATGGTTGCAGATGGCCATAGCACTGATGATGCAATTCCACTCTTCAATGTAGAAAAGAAAACCCTAGCCAAGATTGTGGAGTGGTTGAAGAAGCATGCGAGCGATGCATCAAAGGATGAGCTTCATAAGTGGGATGCTGATTTTTTAGATGTCGACACAGATTCTCTCTATGATCTTCTCCGAGCTTCAAACTATCTCGGCATTGAAGTTTTGCTTGGCCAACTTACACAAAAAGTTGCAGACATGATCACAAGGAATCAACATCAACCTATTAAAATCCGCGAACTCTTTAATATCAAGAACGATTTTACCCCAGAGGAAAAGGAAGAAATCCTCAAGGAGAATTCATGGTTAATTTGATGTTAATTTCTTTAATAAAATTGTTTTAGAATATTCTGGTTGGGGAATTTAAGGTTTTTTCTTTTTATTCTTGTTTTAGGGTTCGATCAATAAGTACTATACGGACCAGTTAAGATTGCATATGACCGACCATAGCAATTGATCGCCATCAGTTTTATATGTGGAGCAGCCATGCATGTTTTCTGCTGATGATGTCCTGATTCCTGAGTTTAAATAAATCTTAGTAACTATATACTTAGTATTGGCAAACATGTCCCGGTGTAAATAATGTGCATCAGATTCTATTTCCTACACTTTTTACAGATTCACCATACTTTTTTGCTTTGATCATTTCTGTCTGTCACGTGACTAGCGATATGGAGAGCGAATCAAGCTCATTAATCCTGGTTCTTTTGTTGCCTATTGTTAACATGCATATCTTACAAACATTTATCAGGTTATGAGGTGAGAGATTAAAGGATTTAATCATTTTTGTTTGTGAGTTGGAAGGTCCTCTGAGGACTTTAGATGAAGAACAGATATTGGACAAAGACACTTTTTTATAATTTTGAGCCTCTAATAGTCCAAGTAATTTTAAACTCTACAGGGATGCAAGGCTCTCATAAAGGGACTAAAATGCCTTCAAAATCGCTTCCTCTAGTGAACAATTCATTGCAGAAGGAAAATCACATTAATTCAGTTTGCAATTCTATACCATCTGACTAGAATTTGAAAATATGCAGCTTGAGAAACTTGTTTCAAGGCTCAATGGATTGAGCCTTGAAGATTATGTAAAATGAAAGGTTAGGCTATAAGCAGAATTGTTGTGGCTGTTAAAGAGCCAAAAGCTGTAAGATCCTACAATATTTCCAACAGGACAATGGAATCCCAGAAAAGTGAAGGCTTCGTTTTGGTGTTTGTGGACTCACCATGATGACTCAATTCCTTAACAACGAGGGCCCATTTTCTCTTTTCTCCTCTGACCTTGTTGAGTCTTGAATTCAGAAAAAAAGAGAGCAAACTATACCAGCAAATATTTAACTCAGCAGTAGCTATGATTTGTCAAGTTTTTATGTGTTTTTTCAGTCTCTGTTAGGCCTTCACAGCCATTCCATTGAATTGAAACAGGTAATTTCTGGCCTAGCTAATGCCAGATTATTATTGATAAAGGGTCGTTCAAATTTTACAACTTCTTTTTTTTTTTTTTTCTTTTTTTTCTCTCAAGCAGCACTGAATTTCCCAGAATTTGCAGAAGGGTCGTGATGAACATGTTCTGAGAGCAACGAAAGCCTGCGCCATCGGTGATATGGTAGGACTTAGGAGCACCTTTCTATTCTTCCATAGCTAGAATCACTGTATAAGCATGCAAAAGCAAAATCATTGCCAGATAATTATTTGAAAATATACCTATTCATTCATCCTCTAACGCAGAACAGCTACTATGCATTGGTGCGCTATATTGAGGGAAGGCATCCGAGTTGGCAATCTTGTTTCAGCTCACTTGTATTGTCTAAAAAACCTATTTTTGGACAGTTATAACAAAGAAACTGGACAATAGCAAGATAATTTTAAACTCCCATGAAAGGAAAATAATTACTGGCGAATCTTCTTGCACAACCTGGTTTAAAATTAAAACATTTAAGATAAAATTGACAAAAAAAACTCTCGGTCAAATTTCTTACCCATCCTGGATTTAGAATTAAATTGTATGAGTGATCTAGACTTAACCAGTTTAAAAACACCTCAATTGAACTTATCTCTTTACTTAACCTGAGTTTAAAATTAAATTATAAAAGAGTTGTTCTGACATAATCTAGTCCACTTGGCTAGTCAAAAACAACATAGATAATTGTTAGAAGAATTTTGAGGATAAAATTAAAAAGAAAAAAAAATTGAAATTAAAAGGAAAAAATAAGGGCTGAATTAAAAAAAAAATTCAATGTTTTTCCTGGTGTTTTAGTATAGTAGGGTAGTGTCACAAGTATAGGCGTGAGGGCGTGCCAACGAGGCACTACTGGAAAGTTGCAACATGTATAAGTATTGACAGCATGCTCACAGAGCTGATAGCATATGAAATCAGTTTGTTGTTGAAGTCGAATGTTAAATGTATTGAGATTTGAGTAAATCATTTTGCAAATACATAAACACAACCATGCACTAAGATTAACATTGGTAAAATTAACCATTTAGTAGGTGGTTGATAAAAGCTTGAGATCAAGATATTTGCTTTTCCTATAGTTTCAGGTTCAAACCATGTGGTTGCTAATATTAATGGCTACTGAAGGCTTATATAGTCGTTAATTTCAAGACCCGTGAGATTAATTAGTCGAGATGCTCCCAAGTTGTCCCAGACACCCATGTTAATCTAAAAAAAAACATTGGTTAAATGAAATGGATTAATTAGAATAGTTTCATCACGTAAAAATTACATTTATTGGTATAATACACGATTTATACACATTATATATAGTTCAGACTATTGTTATAATCAAATTAAGAAATCTATACACATTTGAATGATCAAAATTGAACTACCTTGTAATGGGATGTAGACGATGAGACCAACACAATACAATCTTTAGTAATAATTTTCTTAGTTGTAAGCAATTTTTTCCTAATTTTCAAATATTCTCAATTAATAATTCCCATTTATTTTTAAGACTTTTCAAACAATGTGATTTTATAATAAATCTAATGTTTTCTTAGTGGATTCTAATAAAAATTAATATAAAAAAGTTAAAATAATATTATTGTAAAATTAATACAAAAGGTAGATTAGATTTTAAATTGAAACTATCAAATAGTTTGAATGTATATTTGTTGGTTATTTTGGTAAGAAAAAGTTTTAATAAAATAGTATAATTTGATATATGTTGTAATTGAAAACACGACATTTAAAGTTGTTACTAGTAGAAATTCAAATATATGGTTAAATGGGCTAACACAAATTATAATAAGGAGAGAGGAGAGGGAGAGAAAAAAAAAAGGACTAATAAGACTTCGAAGCTACACTTTTCAATTACGACATTACTAGTACAATTAGAAATATATCGATGAAACCTTGAGGGGTAGGTTTTTGATTTTCTTCCTAATGGTTACAAGTTTGAGTCCTCTTAGGATTATTAGAGGTTTACACGGTCATTAACTTCAAAGTCAGTGAGATTAATTGAGGTGCGTGAAAACTGGTCCGGACATCTGCATTAATAAAAAAAAATATCAATGAGACGAACTAACGATACCAAAAAATATCAATAAAGGTGATTGGAGTTGGTTTTTGAATTATGAGTTTTACTCTTTTTTAATTGTTATTGTTGGCTTTTATTTTTGTAGTTGGATTTATTTTGTCAATATTTTTTAAAGATATCAATAACGTTATTATTATAGCGTTTGTAGGCTCTAAGATCTTCTTTTTTTTTGCTTCATATTATAATTTGTGTCAACTCATTTAATAATTTTTTAAACATATATCAAATTATACTATTTCATTAAAAACAAATTTAAACCATATTATTTGTGCGAAGTTTTTTTTATCTTAATACCGCTAATTTAAAAAAAAAAAAAAAAAAACTTGTGCTTAGTAAAAAAATTAATAAAGAGGAAAACCGGAAGAGAAGGTCCGCAGCCACGACCCCACCACCAGGACAATTGCTATAGCATTCACAGGGGGCATTTTGGTCCATGTCTATAAACCTCAAAACCCATCAAGTAGAAGGGGGAGCAAAGCAGGGTTTTGGATGCGGCCCCGTCGTTGATCAACTGTATACATTTTCTTTTACTTTCTCTCTTTTTCTCAGCAACCAAGCAGCCTCGGTCTAATTCGAAGCAATGCAATCTCTCTACGGCACTTTATTTCGAAGACAAAATCTAAACATCTCTCATTTCAAATCCACTTTAGCTTATTTAGCTGTTACTGAAAGTAAAACTCATGGATTAACCCTTTTAAACTCAAATTCTTCGCCTCCAAATCGATTCCCTGCGTCAATGACTCAGCCTTTTCGCTCATCTCACTACTTCTCTGTATGTTCTCCTTCCTTTTCCATTCAATTTTGCTTTTTTACTTAACCTAAATCAGTTATTTAAGTTTAATTTCTTAATTGATTCATGTGGCAGCCAAAATTTGGTACTCAAACGGAAACGGCGACGTTCTTGAATGGTAACGGGAGAAGCTGTAGGATGAATTTTTCTTGCTATAGGAGCATGACAACAGTGGGAAATCCGGCTGAAGCCTCTTCAGAAGATTCGTCCGCTCCTGTTGCGGATGTTCCTCCTCGCATCAAATTCAAGAGACTTGATAAAACAGCCAGGCATATAATGCAGGTAATTTAGCTTCTTTTTTTTAACAATAATTTCTATTATTATTTTATGCTGTATTGATCAATAATTATTTTTGAGCAGATTTTGAATAAAGAAGCAGTGGAGGAAGTAAGGGGACAGAGGGAGATACCTGATATAAAGCCTGGTTATACTGTGCGACTCAAAGTGGTATGTTTTTGCTTAGGGATATTGTTATTTTTTGTTTAAGTTTGTTGATTGTGAAGGAGGACTTGAATGGCATGCTTTAATTCTGTTCCATTTTAAACCTTGCTATGAGCAGGAAGTGCCGGAGAATAAGCGGCGTGTTTCGACTATTATAGGCACTGTTATAGCTAGACGGAATGCTGGTATACATACTACTTTTAGATTAAGGAGGATGGTTGCTGGTGTTGGAGTTGAATCCTTACTTCCACTGTAAGTAGTGATGAAATATTTTTCTATTCAATGATCAAGCTGTGCCCTGGTAGTATTTTTTTTCCTTGATGTCTCATACTGGAATTAAGATATGTGTGAAGTCCATGAAATTTTACTTAAAAATTGTGACTCAATGACTTGGAGGACAAAACTTAGTATTTAGATGTTTAGGAATCAGTAAAGAAAGAAACGGCCAATCTTTTTGTAGGAAGTGCTTGTATCATTATCCTTTTCAAAGACTTTATGCATGAATTTTTGAACCCCTGTTATCATTGATGGTGTGAGGTGATTTATGGATCTTAAAAACTGCTGGTTGTATTGATCCACTTCTGTTTCCCTTGCAGACACATTGTGCATTTGAATATCAATGAAGTCATATTGAGATCTACATATTTTCCCAAAAAACATAATAAATTCCTTTCACTTAGATGTGTTGAAGTTATAGTGTAGGCTCCTCCATTTTCTCCCTGTTTTTTGTCCATATTGTAGATTGATCATGAGAGAAAAGGAATTTACGGTAACAATTCACATGTACATGGCAAGGTTTTGCATAGTTTAAACTACGTTGTCTCACTGTTTACATAAACATTGATGAGAAGCCAGCATTTCCCTTTGGGATAGAGATTAAATCCTTATACTTCTGTTTTTAGCTAGTTCAGGAACTTGGTAAAATAGGAGATTATGCTACCTTTATCTAATTATAGAAATGGCAAGGGCACTTGCCTGGTTGTGATGCTTAAATAATGAGTCATGTTACCCCCCTCTTTGGTGCCCTTGGGTATCCAAGGCACATATGGCAAGTAATTGATGCCAAAGTATGACTTACAGTCCCTCGGCAGAGATATGCCAAGTATCTATGTACCAGAAATTTGAATGAAGATGCATCTTTTACTGATATACTTTGACTGGATGATATTGATACATATAGGTCCTCCTTCTCTGTTACTTTTCTGTTTTTCAAAAATCCTTAATCTTTATTTGTTGATTTGTATTTATTTTTGAATTCCTTGAGTTGAAAAATATGTCATCCTACTCACCTGCAACTTGAATGTCCTAAGTGGGCTATATGGAGTTCAATCCATAAACTGTTAAATATAATTTATCTGTATAGGTATTTCTGTGTGTTTGAAGATGTTGATAGGAGTATATGTTTCTTCTTGAACCTTGTATGCTTGTGAGAGGGCACCCAGTTAAATGTTTTTATCCCTTCATAAGCATTTCAATTTTCTCATCATCCTACCGAGCTAGGCAAAATTCACATGAATGCATATATATCTTTAAAAATCAACATCTTAACAAAATTTCTGAGTTTAGTCTCTTCGATTTTCTCTTCTTTGTTAAATTCAGTACCAAAAAACCGACTACTAGATGACCAATAACAACAACACACTTGTTATCTTGCATTAGATCTACAGATGTTTTGTATCTTGCTCTTATTTCTCTCTAGAAAACAGGTGATACTTATCATCAATTCTTTATTGCTGGTGATCATCATTTCTGTATGGTGACCAAGTAAGTGGGTGATGAATGGCAGGTACTCACCTAACATAAAGCAGATAGAGGTGCTCGATGACAGGAAGAAAGTGAGGAGGGCCAAGCTTTACTATTTAAGAGACAGGATGAATGCACTTAAGAAACGTTAGCAAGATCTATATCTAGAGGGAGATCAATCATCCATTCCTCAGGAAAGATGGTGGATTTGATCATCCTAGCAAGAAAAGTTGCAGACTGTTTGTTTTCCAACTCCTTTTCCATGTTATTATCAGGTTTAATTTAAGGACCTTTTTTGAAATTGTGGGTGGGGAAGATATGAGGCCTCTCTGGTGGTGCATTCAGCAACCTGCATAAGTTGTTAGTGATAAAGTGGCAACGAATTTTGTTTCTCAGTTTATCTTGCATCACCTGCATAATTTCCTTCTTCAATTATACCATATAATTTTGAACATGCGACTTACTGAGCACAAGATCTACGATAGAACAATAATACAGGGGAATGCTCATATATTCTGGGTTTAAGTTGGAACAATTCAAAATAGTATGCTCATACATATATTTTAAAGGATCTTCATTAAAATAATTACCAGTGTAATTTTGAATCTGCCGACGTTACTCATAGCATGGATGGCATATTTTTTCTTAGCTTTAAAGTTTACAGAGAGAGATTGCGGTGATATACTGTAAAGAAAAGGGAGGTCAGGTGCGTTCAGATCACTCTATAACTCTCTTTTGAGTCAACTGTTGGTTGGTTGATGATATGGAAACCTGGAAGATGTCAATTTCTAGCCCTTGCGTGTACGGCTGCTTGAAGCTTTATTTTAATATGAAAATGGCTGCCCATTATTCCTCGAGTAAAGCCTGGTATCTGACAGGAATAAGATTTTTGGTGGATAAACCTGGAGTAGGATTGTAATATCGTTTAAACGGAAGGGTAAAAAAGGAACACTAAACAACAAAATAGGCAGAAAATAAACTTTAATGTCGAAAAATTTATTTCGTTCGTCATCTTCCTAATAGAAATGGTGTTCAAATGGAAACCTACTGCCCAGGATGGTTCTTATCCCGAAAAGGACAGCATAATATTGTTTTCAGTTAAAAAAAGTCAAATTTTTTATTAAAATAATATTGTTTTCAGTTAAAAAAACTGAACTAATCTAAATTAATTTATCCAACGGCCTAAACTTTGAACCAGGTCAATTACAGAATTGCGTTTTATAACTATGATAGTTTTAAAACTGTTCATCAAATCTAGACTTAAACCAACTAAATGTAAAGTAATTAATTTTTTTAAAAAAAGTTGAGTGATTAAAAAACCAAAAAGAAAAAAAAAAACAAAGTGCAGCATTATACAATCCATTAATATATTGTGAACCCGTTTAATATTGTGGTAGTGATTATTTTTTAAAATATTTTTTATTTGAAAATGTATTAGAATAATATATTTTTTTAAAAAAAAATATTTTTGACATTAATATATTAAAACTATCTAAGAATACGTAAAAAAAAATAATTTAAAGTAAACAATATTTTCCACCTCCAAAAATAAATATGGTGTGTTTTGCTTAACAGTAATTTCAATATCTTTTTTTTTTTTTTCAATAACGTTGGTATAATTACTAAGAAAAATGCCATCTTTTTTACCACTTAAATTTAAACCTCAAATGAAACCATGTGAATCCCATATTTATAATCTATATAGCTTCTTCTTCTTCTTCTTACCAATCAAACACAAATAATGTAGGCATTTACAATATATTTGCATTTCACGGTTCTATTTTAACACTCTCCGTATCAATAAACATTGCCTTGAAAGAATTATCTAACCTTAAAAAAAAAATCAAATTTATTTAGTAAATAGAGAAACTAATTGTAAAGGGTGGATTGAGGCGGCGGAGTCTCTAATTAATTATCTTGCAATCCCTCTTCCTTTTTTTCTTCCAGAATTAGCATTTCTGTCAATTTCCATTTACACTCGTTTGAATAGTTGGTAGACATAGACCGTATGGGAGATGGCGGCCGGCCGATTTCCATTTTCCCACTTGGATAGTTGGTCAGTTGCAAGGCTGCTCTTGATAGCTAATTCAAATCTCCTGAATGCCCAAGAGATGCTGCTACCTTATACTTCTTATTTAACTCATGTTCGTCTCATTTTAAAGGGTATATGACATATATTAAATCGAATTCTATAATCATGTACTTGCTCCAGATTTTCTGATGAACAAAGATTGTATTAGTATATATTTATTTATTTTTACAAAAAAAAAAAATACTAAATCAAGAAAAACATATGGGTATAATTTTCTTGAATTCTTGGATGTGTTGGGCTGATACGTGCCAATACAAACACAACCCAGTTAAGATGTGATAGGTTTGGTCAAAGCCAGACTCAATAATTGATTGAGTTTGGCTAGCGTCAGACCAGTTATGAGTTGGCTTTGTAGTGTGTCAAGCCCATATATATTGGGACTGATGTTAGCCAAACCCAATCACAGTTGGGCTTGGCAGTGTATCAAGTTTAGGTGCATTGAGTCTAGCGATAGCAAGACCCAACCGTAACTGGGCTCAACAGTGTGTCAAGCCCATGTATATTGAGTTTAGTGCTAGCAAGATCCAAATACAATTGGGCTCGACAATGTGTCAAGCCCTAGACGTGTTGGGTTTGGCATTAGTCCCTGGACATATTGGATCTAGTCACTCCCAGACCTAAATGTTGTTGGGTCTGGCACTGGCGAGAACCTAGTTTGTTGGATCTAGCCAACGCTAGATTTATATATTATTGGTTCTGACGCTGGTTAGACCCAATTATCTTTGGGTAGCAAGGTCTAATTATCATTGGGTCTAATGCCTCCCAAACCTAGACAATACTTGAGACTGACAAATGGTGCTTGGCCCAATGCTTGGGCCTAGAAATATGTCAGGCTCAAACGCAACCTGGGTCTCGCGCCAGCCAAACCTAGGCACCATCTGGGTTTGGTAGGTGCTACCACGCCTAATAGTTTGGCCCGGTGCTCTATCAAGCTAATGGGATGAGTTTGACGCATGTTTCCTAAAATTATCAAGCCCGAGGATTTTTGTCATCACAACCCGGACATAGTCGGATTCGCTACACTTATGGGCTCAAACATAATATCTAAATCTAAAGTCGTCAATTTTATAGATTTTTATATAAAATCTTAGAGAGTTTATTTCTCAACAAATATACTTCATTAAATAAGTCTACACTCTGCCAATACCATGAGATGTATTAAAGTCTTTCATGGCCCATAATGTCTCTGCCAATATCATTGTATTTTTTTTCTTTTAAAAAATATTTCTTTAAGCATCGAAGAGTTGCCACCTCTATTAAAAAAGACGTTTACATATATTAGTTATAAATCATATTGGTCTATCGTGCATCAAGTGTAAACTATCAACTATCTTAATTAAAAAATATATAAAAAATTACTAGTACCAGTTAATTAATTAATTATACATGAGAATCTTTTTTCTAAACTACTTAGACTTTTTAGACTTCATCACTTTTCTAAATTTACTTTTACTTACGAGAGATCACATATATGCCATCCATTACCATATAAAAAAAAACTAGAAAAAAAAATCAATTCCTCACATCTTAGCCAAAAATAAAATGAAAATTAAAAGGATTCCTTTCGAAACCAAATGAAAGAAAGTCCTTTAAAGTCAAGGAAAATGTTCTTTCCATCGCTTTTTCTTAGTGTTATCATTTTAATCTTCTTAAGACTCTCCTTAATAATAATAATAATAATAATAATAATAATATAAGGGTTTCTTATTTCATTTTTAGAAAATTATGTAAAACACATATATTAAGGGTATGTTTGAGATTGTAATAATAATAACAGTTTAAAGTATTTTTATTTAAAAATATATCAAAATAAAAAAAATTATATTTTAAAAATTATTTTTGATATAAAATAATCGGAAACTATATAAAAAAAAATATCAAAATTTAAAAAAACACAATTTCATTCCCAAATACTCTCTACCAGTTAAACCTATTTCTTTCCAGCACTACTCTTCAAGTTGTTTTGTATTTGGAAGACAAAACTTAAATGGTAGGTAATTAACTAATATTGAATTTAAAATTTAGAGAAACGTTTATTATTCTGAAATATACTGATTAAATAGAGACTAAAAGTTTTGGAAAACGTCATGAATTCTTCTTTTTCCAATCCGATCCTCTTTTTTTTTATTTCATTCCTAAGTTTTTTCTAATAATTTCCTAAATGGCATTTGGTGTTGTCAAATCAATTAAATCATATCAAAATAAATCTCACACAATTTAATTTTAAATTTAAAATAGGTAATAAATCCAATATAAATGTTTTTTTTATCAATTTTATATTTTAAAAAAAAAAATTGATTTTTTTCTATTTTAGACTAATCAAACCAACTATGTTACTTACACATAATTCAGTTTTAAATTTAAATAAAAAAGAATCAGATTAAACGCAGAAACTCTTGAAGTTGCCTCTCTGCTGAAAGAAAAAGAAAAGGAAGAAAATTTTGAGATCTTGACTTGACATATGTAAACACCCAACAGCACGTGCAGTGCCCCATCTTATGTGGCAAGATCTGAGGTCTCTGCCACCTCTGTTCCCATGTAACCCCAAATCATACCTTTTGAAACTCTTTTTTTCTTTTTTTCTTTTTAACAACCTTGCAACATAAATTTAGAAGCTTCGCTGATTGAATTATTTATTTATTTTTTCTCTTTTTCATTCACTAAGAAAAGGAGTAAAAAGAATATATTTTTTGTTCCTAAGAATAATAGCAACTCAACTCTCCTTCCTTCCTGCAAGTCTGCAACGCTTTTCTTCTCTCTATAGCCTCTATCGTTCTATTTCCCACTTCTTCCTTTTCTATTTCTGCCACTTCTCCAACAATAACAACACTATTCTTTTTAATTTTGATTCATCTATGAACACATAAAGATTTAATAAAAAGCTTTCTTTCTTTGAGAAACTGAAGATGCCACAGGAATCCTCGTCCGAGACAGACCCGGATGATTCAGATGCTGAGTTCGTAGAGATTGATCCCACTGGTCGTTATGGTCGGGTATGTGTTGTGCTTCTTTTTTTTAATTCATGTAATTTGAATTTTCCATTTAAGTTTCTGCCTTTTGTTTTTGTCGATCAAAGTTGAATTAGCCCATATTGGAAATATATGATATTGTTTGCCCTGTCTCTTTTTCAGGTCAATGTTATGGTGATTTTATTAGTTGCTTTGTTGTTAACGGGGTTCTTTTATTTTTCTTCTTCCTTGTCTTTCTTGCAGTATAAAGAGGTATTAGGCAGGGGTGCTTTCAAGAAAGTGTATCCTTTTCTTTTTGGTTCAATTTTGTCACTTTACAATGGAAGTTACTGTATGTACTGTTTCTTTTGTGTTTGTGTGTGTGAGTGAGTGAGTGAGTGAGATGCAAGTAAGGACTAATGAGTGTGTAATTCTATATGGTTTTGTCCTTGATTGAATCATGGGGGTTTAGATATAGAGCATTTGATGAATTTGAAGGAATAGAAGTAGCTTGGAATCAAGTTAAAGTGGCAGATCTGTTACGTAATTCGGTGGATTTGGAGCGTTTATATTCTGAAGTTCACTTGCTTAATACTTTGAAGCATAAAAACATTATCAAGTTTTACAATTCGTGGATCGATACCAAAAATGAGAATATCAACTTCATCACTGAGATTTTCACTTCTGGGACATTGCGGCAGTAAGTCTATGAATTCTACTAATTACAAATTTCTTGTTTTTGGATCTTAGTTTGATTGTGCTCTTGGTTGACTTGAGGAGCTCATTTACTTGCGTTGTAGGTATCGGCAGAAGCATAAGCATGTAGGTCTAAGAGCATTGAAGAAATGGTCTAGGCAGATCTTAGAGGGACTTTTGTATCTTCATAGTCATGATCCACCAATTATCCACAGAGATTTAAAATGTGACAACATCTTTGTTAATGGAAACCAAGGTGAAGTGAAAATTGGTGACTTGGGTTTGGCTGCCATTCTTCAGCAAGCTCGGTCAGCTCATAGTGTTATTGGTGAGGACTACTTTCTTGTGATTTTCATGTTTTTTATTTTTATTTTCTTTTTTGACATGGAAGGTGTTCTGGAGGTTTTTGTTATCTGCTGGCAATGATAACAAAATTGTTAGTGTGGAATTAGGTACACCAGAGTTTATGGCACCAGAGCTTTATGAGGAGGAGTATAATGAGCTTGTTGACATTTATGCTTTTGGCATGTGCTTGCTAGAGTTGGTGACTGTTGAATATCCATATGTGGAATGCACCAATGCTGCTCAAATATATAAGAAAGTGACATCAGTAAGGGATTTGGAATCCTTGCCCAAATTTAAATTTATTGAACAAACTACTTCTGCAATTTATATTCTTGCTATTTATCTTATGTCGTGGAGTAGACTATTTTCAACACCATTCAAAAAAACAAAAGAAAAAAGACAAATTTTAATGCAGTTCTGCCTTTGTAGTTTAATATGTTGCGGCGTCTTTAACTTTTAAATGCTGTGCAGTCCTGGTAGTTCAGTTTGTCAGACTCTATTGGAAATTGATTTTCTTTATTCTTGCAGAAAGTTGTCACTGTAACCTGGTTTAATCTCTCTTCTCTTTCTCCTTCCAGTCTTGGCTACATGATTCATTGGACATCAGATTTTATATGTATGTTGTAAAGTGAAAACCCTGTATTAATCTTGTGGAGTCTTCTCAAGAGACTTTATTGTTCTCATGATAGTTTATGATACGAGCATCAATTCACATATTGGTGAAAGAATGTGGCACTAACATGATGTTCATCTTTCTAGGACGTGATTGCTTTTCATTTCTATAGTTACTACATGACATATTATCGTAGATATCATTGAACCCCAATATACTTGAATATGGTGTTGTCATGCATATGTTGTGTTCCTCCTTCACGTGTGCTGACATTACCTCAGATGTCTTCAGTAGGACAGTTGGAATTTGTAGAGTAGAAGCTTGCATACTTTTCTGCAGAGCATGCCTCTAATAACAGCAACCTGGTTTTCAATGACATTAGAACAATTTCTGCTACATAGGGTTTTGATGAATGGAGAAAGGGTAGCTAATCCTCTTGTTATGTTCCCGTGCTTTTGTTATCAGATTAGATCAGACACTGGGGCTTTTAGGCCTCCATGCATTGATTAATGTCACCTCTCCTTGCTAAGTCTTTTCTGAATCAAAGCTTGTCCAGCCACCCTGCTAACATCCCAATTCATGCACAGCCAGTAGCTCCCAGCATATTATGATATTTTTCTTTGTGTTTTACTTTATGTTTCTAAGTTGTCATCGTGGTTTTTCTTTTTCTTGAAAGGGAATTAAACCAGAATCATTAGCAAAGGTGAAAGATCCTGCTGTGAAAGCATTTATAGAAAAATGTATTGCAAAGGTCTCTGATCGATTGCCGGCAAAGGAACTTTTGATGGATCCCTTTCTTCAATCAGATGAGGAAAATGAAAGTGTTGGTCACTCTTTACGACTTAAAGCCCATTCTTCAGGTAAACTCAAATAGCTTCCAAATTCTTTGGTGTTCAAATGCTTTTACACTCTGCTTGGTAAAAAATAATCATGGATAGGAAAAATGAGAGAAAAAGGAATAGAATCCTTTTCTTTTTGTCTATCTATGACAAACAATGAGAAAAATATTTAAGTGCGTAAATCCTCAACAATTTGGCAGAAAACACACAATTCATAACTAGAACAAAGCTTCCCTCAACTTTGTTTCTTTTTTCTCTCCCACATTATCAACCAAATTAGAGGAACATGATTCCTTGCAAATTTTCCCCTCACTTGTTTGGAAGACAACCACATCATTAGTGTTTTTGGCTCTGACACCTTGCTCGAAGTGCAGGTGGTAGTTCTGATCAGATTGATGTTAATGAAATTGCTAAGGATTCTTCTGCTGAACCAAGCAGAGATTTCACTGTGCAAGGTCAGAGGAAAGACATTAATACAATATTTTTGAAACTAAGGATAGCTGATTCCACAGGTTCTCTCTCTCTCTCTCTCTCTCCCTCCACACACGCTCTCACACACATTAGAGGTCTTGTCCATCAGTATCCACAAATGATTCTAATTGAATGTTGTCTTCATGCTTCCAGGTCATATCCGCAATATCCACTTCCCATTTGATGTTGAGGTAGATACAGCAATTGCAGTTGCTAGCGAAATGGTGGAGGAGTTGGATCTGACTGATCAAGATGTTTCAACAATTGCTGCTATGATTGATTCAGAAATTCGGTCCCATATTCCTGGTTGGGCTTCCCCCAATGTTTCACCAGAAAATTTAGTTGCAGAGGACTCAGAACCTCCTTTTGAAACTAAGGATGACAGTTCACCTTTGTCAAATGAATCCATTCCCTCTCCTGGCAGTCTTGTATTGGAAAGATTGCCTTCAGGTCGTAAGTATTGGTCTGACTCACCCAAGGACGTAGATGGAAACTCTCCAAGCAAGCTTGGACGTTCAAACTTGTCTTGTCATGAGCCTTCTCTAAGTTGTCCAAATGCTGCTCGGTCAAATGGACAGTTGGAGGCTGAGAGCATGTCCGATGATGATGATAACAGTGCAAAACATGGAAGTAACAGATCTGATGATTTGCAATATGCTAACAGAAACAGCACATCTGTCAAGATCATTGCTGAGAAACTTGATAAACTTCTGTTAATGCAGCAACAAGAGCTAGAGGAACTAAAGAGGAAGCACAAAGCAGCCATATTAGATCTTCTGAATGAAGTGTCTCCAGAAATTCGTCAGGATGTTTTAAATACATGTAAACTGAAAATACCTGTTCATGAAATGCCGTGATTCAGTGCGTGTTTTGTTAGAGATATGGGCTACCCTATAGAATTTGAAGTGCATTCCATTGCACATCTTCAGCTTGACAATGGATGGTGAGTTGGTAACTCAACAAACTCTAAAAGGTTTCCTTCCAGTCGAATGGATCAAAACATCACTGAGTGCTCAGATCTTTATTACAGAAGACCTGCTGCTTGACATACCTGGAAAGGCAATGCCTGTGATATCGAATAGAGCAGAATCACAACATGAAAATATAGGTGATGATCAACTCCACATGTGTACGAAACAGACTTGCAGCACAATATCTTACATTAATCTCTTAATTGAGCTGCAGGGAGGAGGCAAGGTCTAGCAAGTCATGTATTTTTGTAAAAATTCTTACTTCACCCCAACTCCACGGTTTTATATACTTGTACATGTGTTTCACTTGATTGCATTACGCTAAAGTCTAGCTGGTTCACAATTTGTTGTTGGGGTGATGGCGTTCGCTTTTTCTCATCAAACTCGTTAAGCTATTTAATGCTATGAAGGGTGTGGATTGAAGCACTGTTTTGCCATTTGTGCCTTAATTTATTTGTTGGTTCTTTTGTGTTTTATCTTTTTAGTGAATAAAGTTTGGGGTGCAACACTATAAAATCTAGAAGATTGTTTCTTTTTTATCGTGGCATTTCTCATGTCCAAGCTGCTTCTATTCAGCTGACCAGAACAGAGCTGCCAAGTGATTCTTTCCGGCAGGCAACTCTTCTATGTTAGCAATCTTCAGGAAAAAGATAGCTAGCGATGGTTTTATCAAGCTGAGATCCAGATTTGAGCCATAGGATTCCAGCTACCTTGAGCTCCAGATTAAAAAACAAATTTAGGCATTCCTCATTTAACTTTGAAACGTGTTGCAGCATGCTGAGATCTTGATACCCGGAAGCACTATTTTGCTTGCTTTTTTACTTTACACCAAGCAAGCAAATCTGGAAAGGAAGCATTGATATCATTGCATCTATAATATGGTGGATCAGAAGTTGGTCTACCTTGATGCTTTCTGGCTGCACCGTGCCTGATATCTTCTCTTAGGACATCTTGAGAGAGCCAAATGAGGAGCCGAAAGAAAGAAAAGAAAAAACTAGTTTTTTAGCTTTCTTCCCTGATTTTGCTGTTCATAAGGATAGTAGAATAAAAGGCTAAAATGACTTTTCTGAAAAAAAAAATAAAAAAAAAAGCTATTCCAACATATCCATCAAATAAATCAAATGCATTCAAATAAATTATTTAAATATTTTTTCTTTCATCTCCACAACTTTTCTTAATGTAACCAAAAGTATTAATACTATAAAAACTATATCAACAATCTAACTCTTCTAAGACATTGTTTGTTTGTTTGATGAAAAATAATTTCTTTGAAAATCACTTTTCAAACTTTTATACATTTGCTTCTTATTAAAAAAATTGATTAACGAAAAACAATTTTCATTCAAAGAAAAAATTGACTTAGTTTTTAGAATTTATTTTTTTTTTGATGAAATTTCTAGAAGTTATAAAAAATTTAAAAATATTATATTAATTATTGATTATAACAAATTTAGTCCCCAAACTTTTACTTGTTATATAGTTTATTTTGAATTTTTTATTTTTCAATTTTATCCTTTAAAATTTGATTTAATTTAATTTTTATATTAATTTTAATCATTATTTTTATAATTATTATTTACTTTTTTCTTATTATTTTTTTAATTAAAATTTTTTATCTATTAAATTTAATCCTTATTCTTTTGATTGTTACTTATTTTATTTGAAATAATTTATGAAATTATTATTATTATTATTTTAATTTCATCGTTTTTTAATTTTTTTTTTATTTGTTAAATTTAATTTCTATTATTTTAATTATTATTTATTTTATTTAAAGTAATTTATAAAATTAATTTTTTTTTAATTTCATTCTCATTCAACTTATTAATTATTATATTAATAAACTTGCAAAAAATTATTAATTATTTTTTCCAGTTGATTTTTCATGACACTCTTTCATATAAAAAAAATAATTTTCTTGAATAAAAAAAATAATTTTCTTTTCAAGAAAGCATTTTTCAAGAAAGCATTTTCCAGCTAAATGGCTTTTTGCTATTGGAGAGCTTTTACAGCTAGCTTAACTTCGTATCGAATCAATAGCGTTTGAAGCAGAGAATATAACAAATATAAAGTTGACGCGCCTCATCTTCCTAAGGCAATGTACTAACGCTAAGGAGAAAAAAAAGGAGTGAAATAACTGATTATGCCTTGATTTCTTACACAACTCAAGACATCAGCTAGCTAATATCAAGATTCAAGGCAGATCCATGCTTATGTCAAAAAGGAAATAGAACAAAGATTCTCTCCCTGATAAAACCTTTCGTCAGGAAATGTAATGGCATGCTTATAAGCTTATTGGTAAATTCTTTCAAGGATTCCCGGCGAGTGCCATTTTCTGCAAAGAATAAGGGCATGCAGGACGGAAAACAGAACCAAAAGCTTTGGAAGCAGTACTTCCAGTAGCAAGAACCATCAATTAAATTCATTTTTCTCAGCAAGATTCAATGGTGTGAAGAAGATAGAGCTGATAAGAAATACAACAATATAAAGAAGAAAACTAGAACCACAAGAGAATAGGGACGATCCCTCATTGAGGCATCTTCTCATAATCTCACCATTTCTCTCCAAGTCTACCTATTCAAATAACCCGTTGCATTCTATAAAGTGCAAAAGATAATCAAAATGCGCAAAGATTGCCTATTTCCGCATTATTTCATCAAAATCCATTGGTTTCCCACACTAACCAGACAGACCATCATCATTAATTCTTAATTCTAAATCATTTTTCAAGAACAGAAAACAAACACACACCACATCACGACAACAAACCCCACAACAGAATTCTGAAGCAACATTTTTAATGAAAAGAAGATCAAATCATCTATAATTAACAAAAAGGGCAGATGCTCCAAATAGTCTGACAGTTAATATCAACTACTAAAAGCAAGCTGTAGTAACATTGTCATAATTAGAAAGGGAAAACAGCAATGTTTCTTCATCTAAAAGCCAATAAATGTTTCTTCATCTTCTCATTCTCTCAAGCTTTACTTCTCAGAGGAGTTGGGGCCTCTCTTCTTGCCAAATCCCACAACTGTAATTATAATAAATTCATTATTTCTTGGTTCTGCTACCGGAACAAGAACCTGCAGTTAAATGAATAAATGGGAAAGAGAGATTACCTGCGGTGACGAAACGGCGGTTGTATTGCATCCTCTTGTGGGCACGGCCACGGGGCTTCTTTTTCTTGTCCTGCTTTGCCACTTTGGGAGTTTGGCCTCTCACCTTACCAGCTCGAGCTAGAGAACCATGCACTTTACCTGCAAGTCAGACCCAATGTTAAGAAGGGATCAGATGAATAAAAACATTAAGCAACATCTCAAAGAGATGATCAAGATCTAGGGGTTTACCCATGACTGCAGCTGCTGTTTCCCTTCTATGCGGCAAGAAGATGGTTCGACTTCACGGAGCAGCTAGGGTTTTATCTTCGCAGCCAAACTCTTCTGTTCATTTACGTTAACAAAATGGGCTTGGTCCGTCCAATGGAAATTGGTTCGAGCTGGGCTTTGTCTCCGACCCATCTGTGTTAGGGGTTGAAAAACTATTTTATTATTATTTCTTTTATGTTTACAGGATTTTCAGTAATTGAATTTTATCATTTTTTGTGGTGCAAGCAATAATTAATCTGACATAAAAATAAAAATATTTTATTAATATAAACTCTCAAATAATACCCTAAATGTATATAATGTATACTAATTAAAAGAAAATGAAAGCACAAAAAATTCATCAAAAAAAAAGAATAATAAAAAACGAGAGAGCATAAACCCTAATTCCACCAACCACGAGGAAGGAAGTTACGGGTATTTATCATGAGAGAGAACTAATCCATGAATTAGTTTTAAATTATTTTAGCACCAAATTCATTGATTTTCACTTTCCAAAATTCATTATTGTTTTACTCTAATTAAAATTAATTTTAGGCAACGTTTGATAAATAGAAGGGACATAAAAATTGATACTTTATTATAAAATCATAGTTTATATAAATATCTAAGTGTTTTCCTACACCCTTCATTATTATGTTCATTCATCATTATCAAGTTAATTTGAATATATATATTTTTATAACTTTTAAGCTTACAAGTACGTGTGTGTGTGTGTATATATATATATAGAAGCATTGTTAAGAGAATATTATAAAAACATATAACTACAAATTCATATAAAATAAAAGTGTTAGTTTGACAACATGTTATAATCATGAATTGCTCCTCGCTTTCATCTTGAAGCAGACAATCATATTTGATAAGAAATAAAAGCATAAATTTCTCCTTGTTTTTGTCTTGAAGCAGATAATTATATTTGGTTGTTGAAATAAGTAGAAGGTATGTTTTTCTATTGTTGTTGTATATTTTACATTTTGTTTTTGTTTTGAGATTAAGTATATATAATGAAAACCTGTGACAAAATTTTAAGATTACTCTCAGGTGTAATAATATCACGTACTGATCTTTATTTTATAATTATATTTATATTTTTCTGTGTTTTAAAATCTATATATATATAAATAGAGACGAATACAAATTTATGTTTTATCCAAATACACCAAGCACGGATTAGTCTTATTTTCAACGTTTTGTTTTTACAGTCTCATCCTCACAGTCCTCTATGCCATCCAAATTCGACCTTAGGATGCAAAGAAAGATTGGAGAAATATCCATTATGTTTGTGTTTGTGGAAAATACTAAAAAATTCCTTAGACGCTAGCTTAATAGTTTTTATTTATTTTAAGAGTAATTCAATAATTTCACTATGCTTAAAAATAAATTAAAAAGCTCCTAGAGGCTAATTTAATAGGTTTTTGCTTTTAAAAGTAATTAATAATTTTATTGTATTGAAAAAAAAAAACTAATTTACCTAGTCAGTATAAGAATAACCAATAAATCATATTAATAACAAGAAGTTTGTTGATTTTGTTTGAGAAGAGCATTGACTTGTGTCTTGATACATGATGAAAAAACGAACACTTCTAGTTTTTTTCAAAAAACATTAATATGCTGTTTAAATTAGTCCAATAAATGGTGTTTTGTGTCTTGATTCCGACTAGAGAAATAAAATCCAGGAAATTCAGAAGGCAACTAAATAAATTTTTGTGCCTCAGAAGTAAACACTATTATTAACTAAATAAACTCGTGTTCTTGTACTATAAAGGGAAGAATTAGCTTAGTATTAAGACTAGAAGAGTTCTCTGTAATTGGTCATGACAGAATGCACGCAGCTTCTAAAGAGGCTGCCTATATACACTCAAAATATATGCATTATGCACTTGATCGTAGACTTTCTAGCACTTGTCATGTGGAAACTACGCGGCACCCTAAGATCATGCACCAGCACTAAGAACTTGTGTCCCTTGATACAGCATCACTGGTAGCAAAGCTCTAGAAGATCGTCGATGCAATCAGCTGTTGTACAAATGTTGATTTCTGTCTCTGCTCTTCATAGTCCACCTGACTTCCTCTATCAAGTGAAGACATCCCAGAGCTGCAAAAAGAAATGAAAATGGTGATTTCCCGTGGCCTGGCCTTCTCAGACATTCATTTATCCGTAGGCAGATATTAGTGGCGACTTCATTTGAATGTGATCTATAATGGCTAGTCATGGAAACTACAAATCTTGGTTTATGTGACATTGGTTATTGGCTGCTTAAAGTTTCAGGTTTTAGACTGTGGTTCTCTTCAAAATAAAATTTATTCAACGTTGAAGGCACAGACTTAAAAAGAAGAAAAAAACATTATGATGCCATGAAAGGACTATACCTTTTTGAATGAGAGGCACTTGTGTTGGAAGGTTCATCATGCTGGCTTTGTCTAGGGTCTGAAAGAGATAGATTGCCCAAAAATGGTGAAAGGAGTGGATCGGGAGCAGATTCATGTGTGTTAGCCCTACTATTGGTTGAAGATCCAAGAAATGAGCTCAGATCCTTGCCAAGCATAGCTGAACTACCAGTCCAAAGGCCAGATTTTTTATGTTTTCTTCTGTGCTGCGAAGGACAAAGATATATGTTTTCAGGTGAATTCAAAGCATAAAAAAGTGCTTAATATATTATTTGATTTATGCTATGAAGATACATTAGTTTAGCCAGGAGTTATGTAGCCAAACCCAACTGACTAAAGCTTAGTTGACCTGTGCTTTTTCACGTGAAGGTCCAAAACAGGTGAACAATACCTTCAACGAACTTGCATGCTGCACTATGAAATGTCCAATCGCATCTTTCCCTAGATTTGCTGCACAAAGGGGACAGACCTGAAACAGAGGAAGCCATCGAATTCAAAATTTCAACTGAATAATAATAAATATCACATGCAGCACTTCCAGATGTCCAATTATAATGATGGTTCTAATTTATCTTCATTAGCAAATCAAGATGAACCACGCGAGGGAGGTAGATGGATGCAGGTCAAACATACACATAATATTTATTAGTACCAATCAAAGACAATCACATACTGCATTTTTTAAATCAAAGCAGTGTTCGTCCAGCAGATGGCCACAGAACAGATGAACTTCAATCTCCACATAGCAGAAGGGGCATGGAAAGTAAGCTCTTGAATTGTCATCTCCATCTGAATCATCCATTGCCAAATGATTGTCTGTTGATGCATAACCAAGCGCGAAGTCAGTGAGTGTACTGTTATACGAATGACATGGTCAACAAACTTGGAAAATCACAAACCAGTGCAGACATAAAACAGTGCGCCATCTTATAAAAGCAAGTGAAATAGCCGAGAGTCAGTAACACAAACTACCGATTCAGCGATTAAAAACAATAGAACAGGGATGAAGAAAAACAGAGAAAATGATAAAGAATAATGGCTTAATACAAACCATCAGATCATCAAACACAGATCATCATATGTATAATAGCAGCGTAACTTCAAATATATATGTTTGTCTGTGCATAAACAATGATTCATCCTATCCAAGCCAATTTCTAAGAGTCCAAACATCATTTAACAATTTAACTACTATACTTTAAACTACAATTAGAACTCTTTTCTCTAATCTTCCGATGTCAAACAACCAGCTACTTAAGCAATATCCAACTCGTGTTTGAGAAGAAGCTTTTCAAGGCATTGAATGCCTGAAGAAAATTCACATCTTCCTTAAAAGAAACAACTTATCAACCAATTCATTGAACTATCAGTCCTTATACTGGCATCTGCCACACCTACTCCAAAACCAATGCTTTTCAGAACTAACTAAGAGCTCCATCAATTACAGAATCCAGACTCTTGCAAGTATCAAAACCATTTAATTCCTCACCAACACATTCATCCCCGTATCCACACTCACTGTGAAAATGCGGGGTATTTGCCACAGGTTTCTTCTTACTTTCCTCATCTTTTTATGTTGAGAAGCCAAATGATTTGGCAAAAGGTTCAATTTTGTTCTTGAAAGATCCCACCTTTCCTTTGAAAGTTTCAAACTTTTTCTCTTTGATAACTGCATTCTCATTGCCATAAGTTCACCGTAAGCCTTTTGAAGCTTTGACACATCCAAATCAATTGCATTAAACACTTCATCACCTGGATTCCACTCTTTACAGGATCTTCTCTATCCTCAGTGTAGTTTTTCGTATTTGGTTGGCCACTTTGATTACTGATTCCCTTCAATGTAATTTTCATCCTCTCCCTTGATATTCAAAGCTGCCCACTAAAATCTTATGTGAGAACCTTTTGTCTACTTTCCTAAGTTACATCCTTTTACTAAATTTCCTCGGTACTTATCACAAACATAGAGCATCCAATAATATCTCATTAAAAATCTCTATCTAAAATAGCTAGGCTATGACCAAAAAACATCTAGTTCTTCACCAATTACACACCAATTAGTCTGTGTCATATATTTAGAGAGAGACTTCTTGCTTAACACTTCTTAGCAATTAGTATAATTCAAGTAATATATGCCCTCCAAAAAACAAAAAATAAAGAAAATAAACCTCTAATTTTCTAAACCCTTCTCCTGAAATGAAAAGATAATCAAAACAGAGAACACTCATCAGGAAAGAAAAAAGCACGCGCTCAATTTAGAAGTAAATGTTCAAGAAGAAAAACAACCACTCAGACACAGCACCAACTAGACAGAAATTAACTCAACCCAGATTATAAATCTCTCGAAAAAGCAGCTTACTTCAAAGATTAAAAAAAAAAAACAACAAAGAGTGGAAAGCATTTGTTCTAACAATACAAGTGTGTAACTAAAGTAAGTAATAGTAGAAGAAGCTACTTAATCAAGTACCAGAATTGAGACTAGCAGCTTGGACAGCAGATAAGTTCTTGGAAGAGAGAACTCTAGAGGTCCAGAAGTCAACATCCATGATGGCGCAAGCTTTTCCAGGCGAGACACGTCAGATTCCGGTGAGTAGTCAGTGTTTATGAGTGTAGCAACGTTGTGGTCTAGGAATAGGAGGGGTGTGGTCTTCCTTTGCTTGACTCACTGTCACTTGATATATTACCTTCTGACATTGTGAAAAGCTCCTGTTGGCACACCGAAAGCTAACTTCATGGATGGTTGACACGTGGGAGTTGATTAAATTCTAATTTATTTTTTCCTTTTGATATATAAAAATGGAGCTAATAATTTTGCCAACTTGGATGGCTTGTCTTTCTTTCTTTCTTTTTTCCCTGTTTGGTAAGGGTTCACATCATATCCACTATCCAGAGGTAATTAAAATTTAGTCTGGTTTAGCAAAACTAATTAATTAATTGTTATAGTATTAAAAATAATTAAATAGTTTTTTTTTTCACGACTTACTTTTTTCTTTTTTTTTCACGACTTACTTTTTTCTTTTTCAGATGTAGCTTTATAGGGTCTGAATGCTTTTAGTGCAGTTGTTCATAGTGATTTAATACTTCTACTTAATTATTGTATTTTGTTTAACTTAATTTATTTCAAACCCTTAAATATATTGTCATATAAAATAACACTTATTTAATGTATTCAATTAATATTATTTATTTTTATTTTTAACTCAATTTAATAACGAATAAAGTTTAATAAATACAATTAAATAATACTTAATGGATATCACAAGAGCACTCGTTATTTTTCCCCTTTAAATTATAAAATGCTACTTTTGAAACCCATATTCAATATAGGACAATATGCAATATTTGACAATCTCAAACTCACCTACATGAAAATCAAATTCAATAAATTGAAGATTTACATTTTAATTCAAACTGCATTTGCATTTGGATATATTTCAAAATTATATTTAACTTAAAAAAATATTAAATTAATATCTTTTTTTATAGCATGTTTTGAGTGTGGTACAGTTGTTTTTCAAAAAACAATTTCGTGTCAAAATGCATTAAAATAATATATATTTTTTATTTAAAAAAAATTATTTTTGATATCAGCGCATCAAAATGATTTGAAAACACATATTAATTTGAAGTAAATAAAAAAATAAAAAATTTTCAAATTTTTCAAAAACGCTTTTGAAACTAGAACATATAAAAACAAAAATTATTACAACTCATGTTTGGAAGTGTTGTTGCAATTATTTTTTAAAATATTTTTTATTTAAAAATACATTAAATGATTTAAAAATATCAAAACATATTAAATTAAAATAAAAATAATTTAAAAAAATTAAATTTTTTTAAAATACTTTTAAAACATAAAATCAAAGAACATGGTGCACCAATGTAAAAAACTGAAACCTCATCCATTAAAAATATATTTTCCACTTAAAGTCTTATGTTTCCGAGAGAATGTACTTACTATCTAATCCAGGTGTCCTATATTGTATTAAAAAAGTACTTCTATCAATTTGTAGTATCATAAAGAGAAAAATTAATCATTAAAAAAATAAAATAAAAATAAATTTGTTTGCTTAAGATAGAAGCAATTTTTCGCATTCTTGATGGGAGGATGGAGGTGGGGAATGTATATTTGATTTTTTTATGATGGCAAAAGACACAAGATTTTCAAGAATCCAGCTGAAGCCATCTATCTATTTGCTGTCTTGATTTGACGAAAAAGAGCATATCCATTAAAGTATGCATGGAGAGATAAATCCTACAATTCATAAATAAAGTAAATAGAATTTACTTTACCTCTTCCTCTTACTTTAAATATTAATTCTTACTTTTAAAATTATATAAAATATAAAGAAATATAAATAATAAACTAATAATAAACAATAAGCATTTATACTTTCTTTTCAAATTCTAATATTTATTAATTATTAAAAAATTAACAACGAGATTTATTATCATTTTTTGCATGTCCTTAGAAATTAAAATTAGATGTAAATTCTCCTAATTTATGATCCATTATATGCTCTATTATATAAATAAATAAATGCTTCTTTTCATTATGAATAATAATAATATTTGTGGGTATAATAGTAAATGCCCGAAATCATGTTATTATTAATTTTTTTTATTTTTTTTAAAGATAAAGAAACAAATTATATTTTCTTTTTTATTTATTATAGCGACAAAGAATCAAATTATCACTCATCGTTGATCGAACTATATCCATTAGTTTAGATAGAAATTTTGGGTTTTAATTTCTTGGATTTTAATTTTGAAATCAATATTTAGGGTTATTTATTAATCTTCTTCGATATAAATTATATAAACTGATTAAAAAACACATATTATCAAGAAAATAAATATTCCAAGTTTTCAACCTCAATCAATTTCCAACGTTGAAAACACGTATAAGCCAGCAACTTTAGAATTGTTTCTGCCCGTTGCCTCGTCGGATTTCCACTAGAAAAAAAAACCCTAAAAGAACAATGGGAATAATATCACGACCTCCCTTTTCAACTCCCCGTCGTCATCCATCAAATAAAAGGCATTCATTTTCAAGCCCACGAGTCATCATAGTATTGGTTGCTTGACAATTAACAATTAAATCACCGGCCGCCTCTAATGATCTTCTTAATAATTATTATTATGGCATATTAATTCTAATATTTTTTTCAAAAGGGGCAAGCGAGAAAGGCTAGTACTGCCTAGGTAATTGAATCTGAAATATTAAACAAGAAATTATAAAAAAAAAGTCAGTGAAGAAGACAACCTAACAAAGACATAGGCATGAGCCCTACACGTCGGACAAAACGTTGCTTTAATTTCAAGGATGCTTGTGTGACAAAGCAAAGCGACTAGTGCATGGAATATGACCAGGAGACGGTGCATTATGGCCAGAGAAAAAAGAGGCTACACAACAAATTATCAAAAAGCTTATGGTGGTAATGGGACATTGTATATTATTTTTTTATTTTAAATTAATTTTTTTTATTTTTAAATAGTTAAAAAATAAAAATTATATTATTTTAACATAAAATATATTTTAAAAAATAACTATTATAATAATATCAAGCAGGCTGAAGCACATGAAGGGTTTCTTTTAGCACGTGAGTTGATCGCCAACCAGCCCCAAACATGAGCTAGCCATTAACGTTAAGAAAATAAAAGAAAAGGCTTGTGCTCGTGTGAGCTAAATCTTAATTAGGTAGCATCTTCCTATCCATATGAATATTTTATTTGATTTGAGATCTTCCCATTAATTCTAGACACTGTTGAGTAACGGGGTGCAAATTATGTTTTATGAAATTTATTGTTTTTATTTAATATTTGATGTGATGATGTTAAAAAAAAAATTTAAATAAAATAAAATATATTATTTTAATATATTTCTAAACAAAAATTATTTTAAAAAATAATTATTATTATATTCTCAAACATCTTTTTAAACTGAAACTAAATCCTAGCTTGAGATTATTTGTCTCTGTTTATTTGTTGGTGACCTATGAAACTTTATGCAGAGTTACAATTTAAGCCATTTAATCTTTTTTAGACTCTTCAAAACAATTTAAATTATATTAATGATTCAAATTAAATTGAAACCAGTAACATTGCTAGAATAACTTGCTTTCAACGGGACATTTTATTTTTTTCATATCAGAAAGTTTATTGAGTGTCATGTTACAAGAATCAACCAAAAAATCTTGCACGGAAATAAGTCTTGAGTTTTCCTAGAGCAATTGAAGATTTCAATTATTTATTTTGTGATTGATATAATTTATTTGTTGTACTATTATCACCTATCAATCATTCTGTATCACATAGGTGTGGACTCCTGCTATATTGTTGAGTCAAATTAATTTTTTTATAAAAAAATAATATTTAAGTATGCAAATATATTTTAAAAACAATAAATGATTTAAAAACACTCAATCAAGTCAAATAAACTAATTTTATTTTAATTAAATAATTAAAAACAAACAACGATAGCATATGAATCAAATTTTATTTTTTAAAAAAGATCACAATAACATGAGAATTTGTTTTTAATAAAACAAACATTATACCTCAATTCCCAACTCAACAAATATGGAAAAATAAAAAAAAGGTAAAAAAGACCTAAAAAAATTGGTCATAGTTAGCATGAAAAACGGGTAACCCTGTTAATCAGGGCTAAGCCAACCTAAATTATTTTGTTAAACTTGCAGTCCAAGTCATAAGATCGGGATAACGCAATAGAAAAAAATAAAAAAAAATCATAAAGCCTATTTTTTTTTATATAAAAAAACAATATCAATCTGCGTTAACTTTTTAAACTTATAACCTAGATCATTAGACCCAAAACACTCTATGAAAAATCAATGAAGTGCAATTCATAATCAATTAAATATTAAAAGATGAAATAGAAAAAATAATTCAATCATACAAAAGAACTCGAAATAAAAAATAAAAGAAATAAAAGAAATAAGAATCAAAATTGAAATTGAAATACAAGATAAATATTATTTTTGATTGAACAATAAAATTAAAAAAAAAAACAATTTAACAAAAGGACTAAAGAAATAACAATAAAAGAGATTGAAAGATAACATTGAAAATAAATCAAAATTTTACAAAAATTCCCAGAATAAAAATTAGAAATAAGAAAAAGAGGAATCGAAGTGAGAATACCCCTTTATCAAAGGGCAACACTAAGATTTTTCAAGCCCAGCATGAAAATCAAGGGGAGGAGAGAAAGAAGAGGAGGAAATAAAGTGTCGCTAGCGACAAACCATGTCACCACCGAACACATGTATAATTGCCCCAAAAGAAAGAGGATGTTATGATGTTTCCAACAATACGTCAAAAAAGGATTTTTGGTTGTCAAAAGGCACCACACGCTAGCTATTTTTTATATTTATTTAAATATCAAATTGTGTCTCAATTAACCTGATAGTAATGAAAAAATCATTGTGAAAATACAAAAGAACTCTTGGATGCTAATTTTAAATTTTCTTTCTATCAAATGCATTTTGGTTGTAATGTGCTTTTTAAATGGGAAAATAATTATTTGTCCCCGATAAATTCAATATTTTTAGGTGTGAATGGCAAAGGTGTCATTATATTGTTCCAATAGACGATGCAAATGAGTCTATATCTGTAATGTTTTTTCAAGACTAATTACATTTTATTTTATCTTTTATAATATATAAATAATTAAAATATATTTATAATCATTAAAAAAACTAAAAGAATGGGTACTTTTATAACAACATCATATTCAAAACACTATTTATTATAATAGTAACCTATTTTTTTTCTTGTTACTTTGACTTTTTTCTTGATTTGGTCCTTTTAATATTAAGTTGATGTAAAATTAGGTTTGATAGTTTATTTTGCTTGGCTTGGTATTGGGTTCTCACCATGTGGAGAAAAAATCTAGAGCTTGGTTAGTGCTTGGCTTAGAAAAAAATAGAATGCAAATTTATTAATTGAAAATAATTTAGTCTTTAAGAACAATATTTAAAATTGAAAGAAATGTTCATAGATAGGTGAAATAAAACAATATAGCTCTTTCACTATTTATAGTTTTGAATATCTAAAGTTACGCGGATTGTGGACTAGCTATTGACTAGATAGATGATCCGCAATTTTAAATAAATTAAGTTGATATTTTTTTTTTTTGTAATTTAAAAAAAACGATTACTAGCTATTACAGTATATAAGGCTAGTCCTCTCTATCTCCCTTTCTCATTTTCCTTTCCTTTTATATTCTTTTATTTTTTCTCAAGTGATGTAAACTTCAAATTAATTTTTTTTTTATATAAATTAAAAGTTTTTAATTTACTTCAAATTAATATTTTGTTTTTGTTTTTTTATATTTTTTTAATGTACTAATATCAAAAATAAATTTAAAAAATAAAAAATAATTTTAATTTATTTTTAAATAAAAAATACTTTAAAAAATAAATATTATCACAATACTAAAATGTTCGATATCAACAACCGCAGAAAACGGAGTTGGTGGTGATGGACTCGAGCCCAACTTGTGTTAAATTCTCCCGGAGGCCTAACAGAGGGAGACTTCATAAAAATTGAGCCTATACACGGCCTTGATTTGGCCCAGATCTTCAAAGTCTCACAGCCTCGTTTACACTGCCTTGATACATTAGCGCCTACCTGCAAGTCCTTGCGCCGCTCTGGGCCTCCAATTTTTCTTCTACAACTGCATAGGCTAAATGCATATAAGCATAGATATAGATTAGAAACTGTTAAGAAAAAAAATAAAATATATTTATAGTTTTATACACACACACACTGCAAAACCGATCATTTCTTATCATCAATTGTAAACTATATTAATTGAGATATAGTATTAATAGAGGAATACATCCTTAGTATACAACATTTTTTTTTATTTAACAATTAAAAATATTATTCGATCATTATTATTTTTTAAAATAATTTTAAAAACATATGCCAATAAGAAAACAACAAAAATATTATGTGTATCAAACCATCTCAACCCAATAGCTTAAGTTGTTAGGTGAGATCTCAAGATATTATTTATATTATTATCTAATATACTTCTTTAAATAAAAGCTTTTTGGGCTTGAAACTTGCACAAATTTATGTTATCTTGTACTTAATTTTTATCAAATAAATAGAGATTGTGAGATTCAAACTCGTGACCGCTTGGTTATCAAGACTCTAATACCATGTCAAAGAATCATTTCAATCTAATAGTTTAAACTGTTAGGTGAGGTCTTAAAATATAATTTCTATTATTCTTTAATGCTGCGCCCACAAAATAAAACAAAACATAATTAATGGCATTAAGGAAATATAAATTGGAACTTACAAGGAATAAAAACTAAGGATAAAAGAAAGAAAAAATGGCAAATTGCAGGGAAGGGAAAACAATTCACGACAATGATAGCTGGAAGCTCACATGGTTGGTTGGATTCGACGTTTAGCCATCTAATAATCAAAGCTCTACAATCTCTCTTTCCACCTTTCCATACAGGCAAGAGAGTTCTACAAAGAATTACACCTGGAAAACCTTTACCCACAAACAAAAACCAAAGCAAGGAGGAGCACGCATTTTTTTAAAAAAATGTGTAATCAAAGATCTGAAGAGGAGAAGGAAAAATGGATGTGAATTTTGTTGTTCTAGGGGCCGCGTGCCACACTTCAGTTCTTCGAGTCTTGAGAGATTGTTGTGTTACTTGTCATTTGTACAATGGGATTTACCAATTTTTAATATATGCTATAAATCTTTGACGATTCTTCACTTTGGGTGCCTTTTTTGTTGTTTATATCCGACATGACATGACTTTGCACGCATTGACTTTTCTTTTCAGAGGCAATCAGGTTCCCTAACAGCTCGGTGCAATGCATTTGAAATATGAACAGATCATAATATTCATCACCTGCACGAATTCATGGTGTTCATTGTACATATGGAAGGTTTCTGTTACTCGAACTTATAGAGAGTACTCTCTAGCTAAATAGGGTTTGGCAGAGCAGCAGAGCTGGTTAATTTCTCGGCTTCTTCTTCATTCCTAGTTCTGTGGTTTATCTTTTTGGTATAGCAGCAGAGCTGCATTGTATGTATGTATGTATTATCAATGCAAATACAATTCAGACAAAATCATGAATCCCCTGTAAATCAAGACAATAATTTGTAATTTGTACTAGAGAATTCAATTTCACAGTCAATGTTCATTAGGGCCCCAGACCATGGGGCTCCCTCCCCACAGACAGACGAGCCCTACATATTTCTTCGAAACATGTGCTAAGACTTCAGCTTTAGTTAACAGCTATCATTAGGTTATCAAAAGGAATAACGAGAGAAACGATAACAGTCAACAAATTTTTAGCTTTTAACATGGAAGATCTTATATACAGATGACTTACTGCTAAAGGGTCAGGAGGCACAATACCAACCCTTGGTCAAGCTAGATGATCTTTCCATGATTAAAGAAAGAAAGCAAAGTGAAAAGGGAATGTTTGCTACAGCTTGTCATCATGTTTAAATGTCAGCTAGTGATGGCTAATTCTTGAGCTTGAGGTGTGGAGATCAAAGAAAGCTAGAGAGAAGCAGCCCTAGCTATCATGGTATATATCGTCAACTAGCAAGCAAATAGCCCTAAAGCTACATGTATGGGGCAGCCCTAGGGCCGGAAAACAAATTTTTTTAAGGGAATAAAACACCCAAATAAGGGCCTCGCTGTTTCCTTTTGCTACCTTAAAGTGAAAATGAAATAAGTACTCCTCATCCCCACCCCTTGTAAGAAAAGTAGAGCAGCAATCCTCGAATGACAGACATCAAATCCCACTTCCCTTTCCCTCACTGGCCAGCTGGTTTGCATATGCAAAGACGAAAGCTAGCTTAAAGTTCTTAGAATATATACGAGAGAAACGAAAAGGTGTGATGATGATTTGATTATATAATAAACTATAATGAAGAAAAAGTTGATGGTATTTATTGTCGATTCCAAATTAGCTCGTTAGCTTCCGGAATCGGGAAGCCATCCTTTCTGTCATGTTTTCTACGTTATGTATATTTAGGTCATATGAAAAAGGATTTGTAATAATTAGCTTAGGATTTTATGGATCGTAAACACATGCCGTTCAAAATGCTGTCCAGTTAGAGTAACTTGAAATAATTATAGTTTAAATTTTCAGGTGAATTCCTCATAAAAAATTAAATTTGGATCAAGCATCTATTCTTGTCTAAGTTTATAATTCGTTGCTTAGATTTACTAAATTTCACTCTGAAAACTCTCACTCTCAAAATTGCATTTGAAGTTTCAGATCATATTTTAGGCACTTAAAATTGCTTTTATTTTTTTTAATAGATTGTTTTCTAATTATTTAATTATGGATATTTAAGATTTTCTTTTCAGATTTTATTAGACTTTTTGCTTAATAAAACTATAGACCTTTGAAACTTTACTGTGTTGCATCTTATCTTAGTTTATGATGTGTAATTTGGATAACGATTGTTTTTTAAAATATTTTTTATTTGAAAATATATTAAAATAATATATATTTTTTATTTTTTAAAAAATTATTTTTAACACCAGTATATCAAAATAATTTGAAAATATAAAAAATATTATTTTAAAAAAATAAATAATTTTTTAAAAATATTTTTAAAACATAAAAACAAATATGATATAAACTGTAATTAAACGTGTTACAACTTTAATTGTGTTGCATCTAGTATTAAGGTTTAGACGTGTTAATTACAACTTTGAACTCAAGTTTATAGCTTTCTTTGCGTCACACAGCTATACTATTCTATATATATATATATATATATATATGTATGTTCTCGTTGATGATCACAAAAGATAAATTCATTTGAGAAGTGAATAAGTACACAAGAGTGTGTGTATGAGCAAAAGAAAAGAGATAGAAGAAGCAATACAGAAGAGTGTATTGATGAGAGTCGAACATGAAATTTATTTATTCAATATTAAGCGCTTGCACACAACACTTACAGCCTAATAATAACTGTTGGCATCGACATAGACTAATCATCAAGCTAATATAACAGCTTTTTCTTTCTTCCAATTTCGCAAGAGCACTTATGATGATATATAATCAACTACAGATACAATCCTAACTCTCAAAAGAAAATCAATAATGCTTAATCAGGGAAAAAGCCAAAGAAGAAGAAGAAGAAGAGAGGAGCAGTCTGTAATGAACAAGGACTGATAATTGTACAGCTACAGAACAGAATTCATATAAATGTAGTAATCGATCGGACCAGGAATGCTCGATTCCCCTCGCATGGATGCATGCACCCACGCATGTAATCATTCATGGCATGGAAGGAACTCTGGCTTGCCTGTAATGTTACGCATCATCTCATGGAAGCTACGAGTAGGACGCCTAAAAGGCCTTTGTTGAAGGAATGAAATAAAGAACGGTTTGATCACCACAAAGTTGGATGCTACCACCTGCATGGTAATGGAAAAGAAAGAACAATGCAATTACTAGTTTGGTGGAGACTTGAGAGAGAAGAAGAAGAAGAGAAGGGGCTGAAAAAACATGAAGATTTCTATATAAGCGAGGTCATTTATATTAAAATGGAAGAGGGGAAAGCTTTATGTTGAGGCAGCTGTGTGTAATATTGTGGTGTACGCATGCTATGGAGACCCTAGCTAATCTTATATTCCCGCATGCACGTTTCTCTCTTTTGTACAGGAGTGCCACGGCACGTTTCCACGGGAAAAAGGCAAACAGAAGAAAGAGATGGACAGTGAAGGATTTTTTTTTAAGGCAAAGCATGTTGCCCTAAAGCTGTGGCCCTTTTTTTAGGTGTTAAGTTCTTTATATAAAGGTTTTTAGATCTTTACAAGGCTAGGGATTTGAAAATTTTGGTTCTCCACCCCCCCGTTTTTGCTCTGGTCTATTGTGTCAAAAGGGACTGTAAGTTCTGGCAAGTAGGGCTTCTTTTAAGACTTTGAATATTAATCATCGCAAATTCTAGTTTACTAATTTTCTGATCAGATCATGAAGCAAGATTTTGATAGGTACGGCAATACATGCTTGGGTACATTTGTTTAGTATATATGAAACAATTAATTAATTAATTAGTTCTAATTATTGTGGTTTATTCATTCTAATCACATATTAGATAAGAATTCACAAAATTAACTAAGAAAATATTTAACTAAAGTGAATTAGAGGAAACCTGTTTATTGTTTTATATAAAAAGGGAAAAGATGTGTGAAAATCTTTTTTGATGGCTTTGGCGAATGCCACCTTTCTCAAACTAGACTCTCTTTTTTATCACTTGAGCCGTCTTGTTGATTAGAAAAGGGTGAACATCTTTCTACATGGTATAATTCATTCAATGCCAATCTTCTTTCTTTTCGGCTTGTTCATGCTTCATTATAAGGATCTCTTCAACGAGACATCAATTTTTCTATAATAAAACTATCTTTCCCCAGATCTTGGTTTGTAGGATCAGTAGACAATTACAATCAAGAGGCCATAGTACAGCGACAATGTGGAGCAGCTGCATATTTTGACTTGAAGAAATGCATCATTTCAATGCCTAACTTTGAAAATGAAGGATGAAAGGAAGGTATGCTTACCATATAGAAAGGTCATATCCCAAAGTCTTTTATGCACCACCAAGTCAAGAACAAACACTAATCCCACGAGAGAGTGGGTTAAAATAGAGAGTGTGTAAGGTGTTTACTTTTATTGGTAGAGAAATTGCTAATTATTTTCCAACAAATAAAGAGGGGTTGTAATTCTTATATTTTTTAGTGGAATTCCTTAATAAATGTTAATGAACGTAGTCTAATTGAATGAATCATGTAAATTCTTGTATGTTTTATTTTTCACTCATTTTATTCTCTTTAGCCGTGTTGCTTCTACATGTTGCAACCTAATAGTAACGTATGTCAAGCCATTTGACTGAAATTCTTATTCACATGTTATATTATTCATGTATAATTTATGATTTGGTTGATTTTTTTCAATTCTCAAACATTTATTCATTTTTATGTTTTTTTGGATTAATTCAAGTCGTGCACATGATTTTTTGTTTTTGTTTTTGACTATGTTTGTTTATATTAATTGAATTGGTTGGAATATTAGTGAATATTTTTTGTGGATATTTTTGATGAAATAATTAATTTATGATGGATTAATTTATATTGTGCAATGGAAAGAAATAAGTAAAATCTCGAATCTTCATTTACAATTATTTCAAGTCCCTTAATAATAATAAAAAAGAAGAAGTGAGGATTAGGCTTTCTTGTCAAGCCCAAATCCCAAATAACTATCATATAAATTTTTACTTTTAATAAACATAAGTTTTTAGTTTAGATAAAATATTGGTATTTATGTGTAATAATTGTTTTTATTATTAAAATCAAATGATAATGAAGTTTATCTTATGTATGATTTTTTGGGTATTTTGTTTTAGCATAATTAATCTTTTACCAAAAATCTTTGAAAAATTGGTTAAAATTTCTAGTTAGTATAAAACTAAATAACGATTTTTTTTTTCTCATTTTAATCCGTTTCACATAATTACATAGCCGAGATATCTCGTGACAACTCAAATTCCCTCATACACGTAAAGATCCTAAAATCATCAAACGTTTTGGTTTTGCAAAGACCGGTGATAATACTGCCTGGCTTTTCTTTTATTTTCCTAGGGTGGTATAAATGAAGTAATACAATCATGGAACATCGTTGGAGTTTTTTTTTCCTGTATCAGGCATTGTTCAAGCCCCATGTGTCGGAATACCTAATCCCACATTTTTATTACGGCAAGTTGTGAGGAAAAGCAATACAATTCACGTCTTGTTCTTGGTGTTAAATGATGGAGAAATTCACCAGAGTATCTCAGCCTTCGAAAATTCAATGTCTTTGCATCAAATAATATGCTCGAGCTAGAGCAGACGAAACAAATCATGTTAGACACGATAGCTGAAGCCTAGTTTAAGATAGCCGAACCCTTCTATTTCATGCTTCTATTAATAGGAACCCTACCTTCCATAGTTTTAAGACCCGGCCCGGTGGCTGGCCTAGTCCAAGGCCTGGATTCCGGGTTTTGACTAGGACACTGGATCTTGACCGGGTCACCGGGTCGGCCGGGTCAATTTTTTTTAAATCAAAACGACATCATTTTAATAAGAAAAAAAAACTAAAGTCAACGAGTTTGTGGCCAAATCTTGCCGAGTCAGCAGGGCCACACCGGGTTTTTTTTTCTTTCTTTTTTTCTTCAACTTGACCCGATTCCAGCCCCGGATCGATCCGCCAGGCCAGGCCAAATTTCAAAACTCTACTCCCTTCCCGTGTAGTCGGGGAGAGATGATCTCTCCCTTTTCATTAATAATTTTTATCCTGGCAAATTTTCAGGAACAAGCTTGCATCCCTTTTTGTTACTTCAATGTTTAAAGGCCTGTTTGGGAGTGCTTTTCAAAAGCATTTCCAAAGAAATTTGAAAAGTTTTATTTTTTTTACTTTAAATTAATATGTTTTTGATGTTTTCAAATCATTTTGATGTGCTGATCTCAAAAATGATTTTTAAAAAATAAAAAAACATTATTGACATGCTTTTCTAAGTGAAAAATACTTTGAAAAGTAACAACAACCACACTCTCAAACACCATCTTAGCTGGGATGACCTGCTTATCAGTAGATATAATTCGTTGCGTGGGATAAAAACTAGCAGATAAATTTGCTCTGCAAGTCACCTAGCGGATGCACTTGCTCGCATGAGAAGGGCCATGTTGGAGACAGAATGCAGGGTGCTAGGTGCAGAAGTGTGGTGCGGTGTGGTTTTTTTTTATATATATATATATATACAACCCACTCATTTTAATGCACAAAAAGCTACCACCAAAAGCAAGTTTTTCTTGTTTTACACCGGAAGTCTCTTCAATATTATTTCTACAATAGCTGGGAAAGGCAGGCGGGCTAAAAAAGATTTCTACTTCTCTATATAACTAATTATCTCACGTTATGACTGCCCCTGAACGGGGACAGAAATCTCATTCTGAAGATGCTGGGACATGAGTTGCATTAAAATACAAGGTAGTTGTGTACCTTTTTAGCATTTGACACATTTTTCAGGAGTAAAAATCATTAATCAGGATTCAGGTAGCTCAGAATGCTCCCTCCTTGCTGTATCTATCATTGCGCACAAGAATTCACTAGCATCACAACTGTTTGGATTTGAAAGAGCTGCGTGTGCCAAAAATGGAAGTTTTCTCAATGTTCTTCCACTCATTCCCTGCATAGGATAATAAGAAGCCACACGGTTAATTACTTTGATCATTAACAGGATTCAGCAGGGATTGAAAATTTTGACTGCCCACCTCACATGCTTCCGCAGCTTCAAGCAATTGCTTCCAAAAGGGCAGCACAGGCTGAGCTTCCTGAATATCTGGTGCATTTAATTTCTCTCTCAAGGTTGAATAATTTGGAAGCATGAGATAGTCAGAGTCCTACAGAAATTGCAACATTCATTAGTAATGAGATTAACGTGCCATTACATGTCCATGTAACGATGTTAGAGTTCGAGATATTGAGGAAACTGAAACAGAATTGACACCTGGAAATTTGATATTATTCCTGTTCGCAGGAGTTCTTGCAAACAGGATCTTAGAATTTCATAACGAGCTTGAAGAGTTGGGGGACCAACATATGCTTTGATGTCAGCTCGATCAACAAATGCAATATCTGCAACTCAATAACTGCCAAGTCAATAGATTCTACCAATATATGCAATGTTCTTCCTGCTCGGTCCAAAATCTAAACCTATCAGAAGAGATGCATGAGTTTTTTGAATTCCATCGATTATATTGGAGGGAATCCAAACTCTCTGGAAGAGGTAGAATATGGAATTCAAGCTAGCATGGAAGTCTTAGAAAACTGGTTGATATTGAGATAAGTCATTGGCTCACCAATAGCAGCAGTTATATTTGATGTAGTCAGGATGATCACATTTGGTGATGTTTTCAATTTGTCCATCTGTGTTAGTAGAGCATTCACAACCTGTAGGGCATATTTTGACAAGCAGAAGGCATTAAAGATCGGACTTCCATGTCTCATAAAAAAACATGCTACTGACATATATTATTATGTGACTTGCTTTAAGAAATAAGGCATTAATTTGGGAGTAGACAGGTACAGTACTCGAATAGAATCTGAAGGTTCAGAACCAGATAAAGCAGCTTTTCTAGCAGCAGCGAGGCTTTCAACTTCATCTGCAGCATAACCAAAGCTAAAATATGACATGCTACAATGAAGAGAGCTCAGTACTGAATATTAAAAAACATAATGTCGTCACAAATCTCACCAATCAAAACAAATACCAGATTGTTTTCTTCCTCTATCATTTCCTGTATTTTCTGGAAAAGTTTTGCAACCTGTTCCAATAAACAAATATAGATGTTTTAAGATTTTCCTGAATTCAACAGTCAAGGAAGGTAGATAAATAAATTAAGATCAGTGGGTTGAGAACTTGACACGAGCTGAGGTGCCATTGGAAGGTAAATGATATGAAGTCTACAAATTCTATACCATTTGATTTCACACAAGATAACAAGAAAAATGCATCAAGGTGATTAATAGTAAAACTACGGTAAAAAGCAATTCCCATAGCAATGGAAAGCAAAATAATCACAAATAATTCTGATCTGTTTTTCGTTTCCTCTCAAAGCAGCAAAACAAACAAAATTTTGCCATGATAGCTTTTTTTGTGTGTGATAGTGGGGGAGAGGGGGCGGGAGATCCAATAAAGATAACAATTTTTATATCCTTATGGGAGCATAGATGTACCAAAAAACATAGATTACTTTGACTTTAAACATGGACAAATGATCAAATCTCAGCCATAACAAGTTGTATCTTACTGAAAACAGAGTTATAACACTAAGATTTCCAATGAATAGAATAAGCTAGTTCCAGAGGTAGGGATTTCTCAAAGCTTATACAGCTTGATGACTTACCAGCTTGCCACTTTCAGAGAACCATTTGCTAAACAAAGAATGAGCATTAACTTCAATCAATTGGCATTGGGGGTATCTGATTAAAGAGGAAGCATAAAGCAGAAATTAATATGAAATGAAATGTAATAATTTTTGTTCCTCAGACAAGGTTATGTATAAACCTGGAGTTAAATCGTATTGATAGCTTCTGAGCCAATGCTTTACATAAAGAAGTCTTCCCAGTCCCTGGAGGTCCATGTAAAAGAATAAGGCTGCAAACATAATTGATATATCATTTAAGCATCATTTTCAATCATGATACATTAGAAGAAGCAGCAGCTTTATTTCAACACTAGCAGTTTTCCAAATATGGTTCAGATGAGTGTAAATGCATTTGTGGTTTCCATGTATTGAGTTTCCATCCCATCCCAGATTCTTGCATTAGCAATTAAGCCAGTGCACTGAAAGAAGAATGTTACAGGAAAAAAGGTTAAGACTCTTTCTACAGCCTCAAACTAGAGACTTCATTGGCAAGAAAACTAGTCTGAATGACCTGTGGATACATATCATTTTAAACAAAGCTTCCTTACCGATTCCATGAAACAAGAAAAGGATCAACACCCTTTTCAGTAAAGAACAATGCACTGGCTGCATACCGCAATAACCTTTGCTTGAGACCAAATTCATAAATTAAGCTACAAATAGCAAATTACGATGCCATCAGTCCCTACATAATTGACTTAATAAAAAAAGAAAAATCAACTGACTCGAAAAACTAGAAACAACAGAAGTTTCGAGCAAACCTTTCCCACATGCCATCAAATTCCTTAGCTGGAAGAATCCAATCATTAAAGCTAGAAAGTTGGCCATCCCCACCTAGCTCCTCACACGGTCCTTCCTCACTGAGCTGAAAAAGCAGCAGTCATTTGAATTTTGAAACCACCAACTCAACAAAATATCTCTTGAAATTCAAAGAAACAAGAGGATCATTACACAGGGAAAAAGAAATATGTAAATATCGAATCAAGTTCTCATTTTTACGACCTTGAACAGCTTTTACTGTTTGATGTTCACCTATTTTTATACCCTAAACAAAAGTTGAAGTGTCTCAAAAAGCCATTAAAGAAACAAACATTCCAATACTTAGAATATGTTGATAGAATCAGAGATAATGAGCAAAGCAAAAGGGACAAAAAGAGAGTGAAAGAAGAAAACCCAACAAACCTAAGTGATTCATGGTACCTGAAAGACATGTACAACAGGTTTGACTTGCCAGAACAGGAGAATATCATGGTTGGTCACCCATTCATCTACAACACAAACATTAATAGCATTAATTGACAAAACAAATTACTTTCTCCCATTTTCGAACATTATTCTGCTGATTGTTCTAGTATTCTCGGAACTCAAAACAGCATTAACTTCCCAAACCTTTCATTTTCTTTTCCCCTAGACCAGAAGCAGGAAATTGAACACGTAAAGAAACAAAAACCCATACCCGTATCACAAACGCAGATTCTTTGTACATTTTCAAAGAGAAATTGGTCATCAATTGGCACGGGAATTGGTCCATCAACATAGCTTAAACTCCTCTTTTCAAGCATTCTATCAAATAAAGAGAACCAAAAAATTTTCCTCCTTTCTTTTAAGAATTAACAAAACAAATGACCTCCGAAAAAACACAAAAGAAACTGAAATCAAACCTACCTTTCAACGGCTAACCGCACATCTTCAACGCGAGCTGTGCTTGAGGGTTTTAAGCAAACTTCAACTGTATCAAAAAAGAAAAGTAAGAGCTTCAAAATCAAAAGAAAAAAAAACATATATAAAATCGAAAACGGAAGAAAAGAGGTGGGGTACCAGAAACGAGGAATGTGCGATGGGTAAGAATGGGGGAAGGGGAAGAGGAGGGCAAAGCCACGCCATTACCATCGGATAGATCATGGCTTATGGCTGTGGTTTCAATGGGGTTTTGGATCGTTATGTCCATGGGACTGGGACTTGTTGTCATTCTTTACTGACCTGTGCACTGTGCAGAGGAGGAGAGGTGGTTTTAAAATTTGTAGAGATTTTGGTGCGCCCATTGCCATACCCTAATTTTATTTTTTAAAGTTGGGCGGGAAAATTTAATTTTGCTAAGCAAGGGTCTGTTTGGTAGTATATATAATTAGATTTTTTTATTTAAAAATACATTAAAATAATATATATATATATATATTTTTTTTTTATTTTTTTTAACATTAGTTTATAAAAACAAACCAAAAACACCCCCATTAAAATTAATTTAAACCTAAATAAATCCAAAATAAAATAAAATTACAGTTGAACAATAATGTCAAACAGAGTCTAAGTGTATTTAATATTGTGTTGCTTTTGCAATTACAATTTAAAAATATAGGTTTAAAAAAATATTTTTAATTATGGATTTAATTGAGTAAGTTTAAAAAATTATATATTTGGTTAAAATTAATATAATAGATTTTTAAATGACAAAAAAAGTCTCTATAAATAAAAATTAAGTTATTTTAAATTTTATAATATCAAGATTCGAAATGAAATTATGCATAGAAATCTCTTGAACACAATTACAATAATGACATCCATAATTTCTTAAAACTCATTTCTTGAACACAATTCCATTTCACATTCCGTCAAACAATTTATGGCATCCATCAAATTTTGTAAGTGAAATTTGATAACAGAACGTTCAGTCTCCCCTGCTCCAAACAGTTGAGTGATGGTACCTGCCAAATTTGCTGTAAGAAATGGTAGCTCATTTTCCTCTTTATTTTTGTTATCTTTTCCATTTATTATTTTTTTATTTTGATTTTTTTTAAAAAAATTCAACATTAACATTGACTTAAAAAAAACGAAATGAGATAAAAAATTGGATAGCAATAATCCAGGTTCCAAAGTTTGGTTGGCTTGCTTAATTTAATATTTTTTTTTAGTTTTTTTTTTTTAAAAAAACATATCCTTCTATGTTGGACTTGTTTGGAGTTGGTTTTTATTCCTTATTTTGCTTTTTGTTGGCTTATTACAGTCTCATTACTTAGCTTGTAAATTTGACATGCTTACTTGGATTGGCTCAATTCTATTGTTCTTATTTGCTTTTTCAGTTTTTTTTTTTTTTCGCATTTGATTGGTTGGAATTAGATTCGTCACCGTTTTCATTTCGGTAACCGTTCTTTTTTCTTCTCCATGATTCTTTTGTTGTTTAAATTGGTCAATTTATTGTTTTTATTATCTAATTAAATTATACCCTTTTTTTTTTGTTTAATCAGAGGTCTATATCTTGAGTCGTGTTTTTTTTTACTTATTTGAAACACGCTTGAGTTATTAGAGCATCTTTTTTTAATAAAAAATATCTCTACCCATGGCTTAATGTGCCCCATATATCTAGAATATCTAAAAGGTATGGAAAAGCTAATGTAGCAACATTTTTTCCTTTTCAAAACAAACAAATAACTATCTATCAAGAGTAATATGGTCTTTTCATAGTGATTTATTAGCCATTATCATATTATTAGGGAATAGATAGATTTTTTTTGTATTTATGATGCACAATATAATAAGTACATTGTCCTTATAATTAAATTTCATAAAGTTGATGTCCAGGGGCAATTTTATATTTTTAATTTTTCCAAAACGCTAAAATGATATAAATATCCTTAAAATAGGATTTTCTTTAACTTAAACCCATCAATATTTTTGTATTATCATTTGGGTGTTTTTTTTAACCAGGTTGATAGAGGGGTGCTATTGTAATTTTACATATAAAAATATTATAAAACGGTGGATAACATATGCGTTACAAGCGTCAACATATGCGGAGTCGCTAAACAGCTAAACACTAGCTTCAAGGGTGATGTTCAAATCATATCGGCATATCCCCTCCATTCATGTTGGTGTGTGTGGTCAACGGACCTTTGTTTTGGTGTTGATGATTTCTTTTTCTCTCTCTCCTTCTTGATTTTTTGTGCCTACCCCTTTAAATTCTCAAAACAACTCTTCAGTTTGTTTTTCCTTCATATTTGGTTCCTATTTTTTTTTTATTCTATGTCTTTTATTTTATATAGTTTATTAAATTGATTTTTTTTTCCGATTTTATCCTCCATCAATTTTTTGTAAGTTGATTTAGTCCTCATTCTTTTAACTGTTATTTGTTAATTATGTTTGAATTAATTTTATGATTGGATTTTTTTTTCATGATTTCATCATCCATTAATTTGTTTTTCATATATATCAAAATTGATCTTTATTCTTCTTATTGTTGGTTATTTTACTTATCAAATTTTTTTAATTAATTTTTTTTTCAATTTCATCATTCAACATTAAATTTCTTGGAAGTTTAGCTTCTTAATTAAGTTTGAGCTTAGGATTTCATGAGTTGCGAGTTTGAGAAATTCACATACATTTGCTTGTTTTTGTCTCTCCATTCTTTAAGCTTTTGTTTTTTTTTTAACTAAATGAAGAGATCTGTAAAATGTTTTTATGTAATAGACTTGGACTCAATGTTTCAACTTCAGATCAAGTTAGATATATCGAAACATGTGATCCAACCCAAGACAATGAGCATTGCAAATTAGATGATGTTAAAAGAAAATGAGCATTACAAATTGCAAAAAACTTATCAAAACATTACCTATGTTAAAAGAAAATTAGATGATGTTATCAACTCTCATAACTCTCATTATGGGTTTATATAGACACACATATGTTCTGTATATATGTGGTTTTTTTTTTTTTTTTTTATAAAATAAGAAATATATATGTATTAAAATGATATATATATTTTTAAGAGATTAAAATGGTAAAATCTTAACATAGACGAGGGTTTGATTTTAAGATAGCAATTATAGTTATAAATCTTGGCTTGATCTTTCAGATTGACCCAAGAAATCCTAGAATCGGAGCCTTTCTCAAGCTAGATTACTAGTCGAATCAACTAAGGCTTTAACTTGACAAAATCAGCTTAACTTGGTAAGAGCTTGGGATCAAGAGATTTGCTCCCCTTGTGTGGTATCATGCTCGAACCCTATAGTTGCTAATATGATGAACATTTGAGATTTACATGGCGTTAACTTCAGGGTTCATGAAATTAGTCGAGGTGCGCGCAAGCTGGCTCGGACATCCACGTTAAAATAATAATAATAATAATAATAATAATAATAATAATAATAATAATAACAATACTATCCACAAATAAAGAAACAATTATGAATTGTGGTTATTTTCATTTGGATATTTAAAACTAGAAGTTTAGTTTGTATTTTAAATATTTGAATTATGTTTCTTTAATTTAAACGTTTGAATTTTTGAATTATTATTTATTTATTGGATTAATTAAAAAATATGTTGCGGGTACACATTTTAAATGAAAATTCTAATTGATTTTAATTCGAAAAAAGGACAATGAATAAATGAGTATTGATTAATGGACACCGGGACACAAACAACAAACAACTAACAACTAACCAACTATCAAAAGAAAGACTTCTAATCCACAAATAAATTGCAATTGTAGAAACTAACAAATTTTCCAGTTATCAATAGCAGAAAGAATAGGGACACCAAAAGCTTATCTCTCATTTTAGCAGCAATATTGTGAGGCTCTAGTTTAGGCAAGATAACATGGCTAAGAGTGAACTTTGTTGCATAAGTTACCATTAAGCATGAAAAACAAGTCAGAGCATGAAGATGATGATGATAAACATGAACTTGAAATTCTCAAGGGTGTGGCACAATCGTGGCATGCTCACTCAGGCAGTTCAAGGTCTACCAGCTGTGAATATGATAAATATCGCCAAAATTTTCAAAGCAAGCCTTCTCGGTTTAAGCTGGAAGCAATGAACAAGTCATCAACCAGGAGGGTTGAGAGAGGAAATTGGGATTTCAAGCAGTCACTGTGGGATTCCTTCGAGATTGTGAACGTGTACAAAAGGTTGGAGAGAGAGCTTGTTTTAGATGATTCATTTAGTGGGGTAGATGCTCAGAGAAGGGTCCATAGGAAGAAAGGAGAGAGTAAGAAAAGTCTTACAAATTTGTTTAATCTTATATCTTCGAGGAGATTCAAAGAAGCTGAAGATCCTCGTGAAGATAACAATCAATATTGATGTAAAATCTTTATTAGTCCTATAGCTTGCTCTTAGCTTGTTTATGTTAATTATTCTATCTTCAGGTTTTCCATCGAGGATGTTAGTAGGTGCAGTCTTCATTAAAAAAAACCAATTTAATGTAGATTTGTTTTGCAGGTAGTTTTCCCACTTGCCTTGTAGGAAAACCAAGCAAATTCTTATCTTGTGCTTTCAGTGAGAAGTATTTTCATAGAAATCTCTTGCTACAAGTACCTGCGTTGTCATGAAAACACTCACAGGCAGACAAAGTAGTTGTTCTGTGTGCCAGAGCTATCTATTACAGCAATTAATTTGTATAATAGAATTACTAGTTGTTTTTTTAGAAAAAAAAAATCTCCAAAAGAATTTTAGTATCGGAAAATGATAAAGTTGCACGATAGCAGTCGATTTTGATCCTTAATTTGTCAACATCACATGAGGAATCTTGTAACCAAGTCCAGGATTCTGTCAAATTGAACAGTATATTCGTGCCTGATATTGAAAATGGTATGCTATTCTTAACTCAATTATTGCGGTCTGGTCCTGGTAGATTCCCTGCAAAGAATCTCAGCTGTTCACCACACGTCACTAGAAGTTGCTTGCAGCTGTCCAGCAACCAGATTAAATGTGCCGAAGAAACAGGGTAAGCCATCGTCCATCTGTTCGTTAATATTAATATTCCCACATGACACTTGTCTTAAAACCATCATTTGGAATAATTAAGAAGCCTTAATTGTTAGTAGTTTATTGCCAAGTGGAAAGGATAATGTCATGTATTCTTTAAGTAGGCATCCCTCATGTAATCCTAATAGCCCAGTTATGACAGGGGGAAAGTCGAGTATTTTATTTATGTTTAATACCAAAAGTACAAAGGTTAAGTAGATTAATCCTCCGAATGCTTCATGCATGGCCCATTGGATTTTTGAACTGATACATGGATCTTTCATCGTGATTTGTGTCAGTGGCATGGTGATTAGGGGTAAATCCCGGAGCCGTCACCATTGATTTATGAACGTATTCCAACAAGAGTTTCTTTGCAGTTCAGATATCTGGTGGTGGAACATACCAGGACTAATACCTCTATATATCAGCTCCAACAATGCCATTATCAATTAGTGTCTGCCATATTCAATGCCAGTTTTAAAGATCAATATCACTCATCATCTGTTTCCAGCATAACCTCCAAAGTTAATGATTCATTTATGAAATCTGCAACCGAACATGAAGACATAACAAGCAACGAATTAGCTTCATGGAATGACAGCTTATTTGAAATGTTTGAAAAGTAATTGGAAGGGTGACAATGGAGAGTAATTCATTGTAATGGAAAATCGGTTTGCAGCAGCAGCAGTTTCCATCAGTTCCTTGTTAAATAAGCTACCAAGCATTTATTTCTACAGGTATTGCATAATTATTTCCTTTTCACTGATACAGTTCAGATTATTTTTTTCATTTCACATATCTTTAAACTATCTGCATCAGCATAAGCTTAGATACAGCAAAAGAAAGAAGGCAAGAGAACTTATAAAACATTAACCAAAGGGTTAAAGATGTTATATTATTTATTATATAGTTGATTCTGGCAACATATATCATGTATGCAGTCGGCAAATCTCAAGCATCAACAATAGATTGTCCAATCTAGACTGTGCGATTCAGAATTTGATGTAGTAATTATAATCTGGCAAAACATCATTTGCAATTCGCTCCGAAGTTTAGCTTCTGTAACACTCATCAAATCGACAATTTATTTTGTTGAATGCTTAATCGCTGTAATAAGGTTGCACTGTATGAAACCCTGGATTCACAAATAAGCAGCGTGGCAAAATCTTTTGTGACAGAATACCATCAATGAAAAGCTATAGTATATCACACTATATTGTCTTATTAAAAGATAAAATACTAAAATTTTCTTGACATGCTATATCCAAACAACCCTGAAAGAAGTTCTGCCAAGTGCCAACACAAGAAAGACGGGCATTTTATTTAATTATCTGTGTTGGTTCACCCTGCAGCTGGGATGTAGTTTCCCAGTAATCTAAGCACAACCGACACGCTCCCTAGCCTATGGAAATTTGAAGGTCTTCCATTTGCACAGTTCAAAGCCCTTTTGCTTCTGCTGGTTGAAGCCATCAGCTTCACCATTAAACTCTTCTTCTTGAGATACCTTGTTGTTGAAGGCCTTGTGAACACTTGGGTACTGGGGGGCACCATGGATAATGCTAGGCATCTTTGATAACGTCGAAATATAGTCATGGTAATCACCGGACGTGGTGTTCGAGCCTTGCTGCTGCCCAGTTTGGTAGGCACAGCCTTGAGACATTTTTTGCTGATTTGCTCAGTTTACAACAATTAGGTGAGAGAATCTGCAAATTTATAGACCCATGTCTTGCGAATTTATCCTCTGAAGATGGTAAAGTTGCATCTAATTCCTTACCTCTTGTCAGATATCAAGTTATCCACATGCTTTAAAAGAGAATAAACGCCTAGAAAGTGGAGAGCCTGAATCGATTCACATCACCTATACAGTATTATTCCAAGTCTCTGGCCCTTCCTGAAGAAGATTATAACCCACAACTTTTGAACTCATGATAGATATTTGGAGATTAGATGCCATATCATGCTACATTAAAACAAACCCTAGCTGCACTGCAGGCTCACCCACAATATCTAACTAACTTTGTGCATTTTAGAAACTAAGGTATTGTTTTGAATTTAGTAGTAAAAATGAATTGGTTAATGAAGTTAAAAAATAACAATGCATATTTGGTTGAATACTAAGTCCAACGGTTGAACTCTACATTTATCAATTGTAATGTGTGCAAGCACTTGAATGTAAATGGTATTTGCATAGGGGATTTAATAAAAGATCAAATTCATTTGAGATAACAAAGTTAAAAGAATCATACATATGTGTTTCAACCTTTGTTAAAAATAAACCATTGTAAACCTGATGCAAATTTTATTGCTAATGCTATATCAACCCTAGTAATTAATAAGCTTTCTCGATAATGGTTGCAAGCATCCATGATGAAATAAAGTTGCATTATAAGAATAATATGTCATATAAAAAAACATGGGTTGCAAAACAAAAAGTGATTGAGAATCTTATTGGTTCACATGAGGAGTCTTTCGAAAAATAACCTAGGTTGTTATTTGTAATAAAAGAATCAAATTCTATAACAGTTGTTAATTGGAACCAAGACAAAAAAAAAAGGGCTTTATGTTATGATGACGGTCATCGGTATGATAATTTAACAACTAATCTTTCAAATCATTTAATCAAGTTCTGAAGGGTGCTCGTATAATGCCTGTTTCAGCTCTGGTGCAATTAACATTTTACCGGTGTATTAGTTATTGGGTCAAACGGAGACATGAAGCTAATGATTTTATTCAACATGGTAAATTTGGCCCTCAACAATTGAGATTGAATTGACAATAAGCAGTGATAGATTAAAAGATTATACTGCAATGTTATTTGACTCCGAGCAAGGGGTGTTCTAAGTCAACACCCATATTAAACTGGGTGTTATTAAAGAAGTCAAATGGGTAGTCAATTTGAATGATAGAACATGCACGTGTGATAAATGACAGACATTTCAACATTCATGTCACATGTTCTTAAATGTTGTGCCAAGAGTCACATAGATTTTATATAGTTTGTTGATGATCATTACACGATTCAAAGTTACTGATCAATATATGACATGTTATTTTGTTTATTATCAGATGAGTTAGAATGGACTAATTACACTAGATCTTGTGTTGAAGCAGACTCGTCTAGATGGGAATTTAGGTTTGGTCAATGAATGTCTACTCGTTTGCACAACGAGATGGATGCAAGAGAAGGTCATCCATATTATAGGTATGGCATATGCAATGAAACAAACTATAATAGGACAACAGTCACAGTACATGCCTACTAAACCCGCCAACATTTATGTCTTGCGATTGCAACATCAACATCAATCGGAGGATGTATTCGCTAGCTGACATTGTAAGAATTTTTAATTTTAATGTTTTTAATTTATTTTTAATATACTTATCATTAAAGGTATTATATGAGTAAATGTTTATAATTTAAATTTTTATGGAGGATGAGACCACTATTTATTGTTGAACATATAGGCGAATGAGACTATATGAACAGGTTCAGTTGTATGTGTTCTAGACATGTTTATTAAATGTTAGTTGTCTAAACCACATCAAGCTTGATCCATGTACTGGTTAAGTGATGAAGATATGAGACACAAACATTCTATCTTAGGCATGAAGAGATGACACCGACATTACAGGACATGATGATTTTGCTTTGGCTGCCTATTGATGGACGTGTAATCACATTTTCTGATGTTCATAATAGAATTGTATTATGCGAGTGATCATTTGAATTGTCACCCTTTTATTTTGAATTGAAGGGGGGTATCATACCTCTTAAGTATATTGATGAGATATTAACAATACCACTAGATGATGCTAACTGGGAGATTTTGCGGAGGTATAAAACATATTATGATTTGAATGTATTGATTATTTGTTAAGTTTGCATGAATGACTATGATTGTAATAATTTTAATATGTTATGTTTGTATGTTAGAGCATATATACTCTATATGTTTGGTGGTGGATTACTCATAGACCTTATAAGTAGATATGTGCTTTAATTTAACTGATGCTCCTTGATAATTTTGACGCTAGCCCTATATATAGTTGGAGATCTATTGTCTTGGCATGCTTGTACAGACACGGGTTTTTTGTTTGTTATTTGCTTAGACCATAACAAGCTTGATCATGGCTTGATCCATGCACTAATTGAGCGATGAAGACATGAAACACACACGTTCCATATTAGACATGAAGGGGTGACAAACATTACATGACATAATGGTTTCGCTTGGGTTGTCTATTGATAGACAGGCAATTACATCTCCTGATGTACATAATAGGAATCTCCTGCTCTCTATAATAGGATTGCGTTATGCAAACCATTGACACCCTTTTCTTTTGGATTGTCACAACATTGTGCCGAAGAAACAGGGTAAGCCATCGTCCATCTGTTCATTAATATTAATATTCCCACATACGACACTAGTCTTAAAGCCATCATTTGGAATAACAAGCCTTAATTGTCAGTAGTTTATTGCCAAGTGGAAAGGATAATGTCATGTGTGCTATCCTTTTAAGTAGAGGCATCCCTCATGTAAATTCTAATAGCCCAGTTATGACAGGAGGACATTAGAGTATTTAATGTTTAATTATACCAAAAGTATAAAGGTTAAGTAGATTAATCCCCCGAACGCTTCATAGTCATACATAACCCATTGGGTTTTTGAACTGATACATGGATCTTTCATCGTGATTTGTGTCAGTGGCATGGTGATTAGGGGTAAATCCCGGAGCCGTCACCATTGATTTATGAACGTATTCCCACAAGAGTTTCTTTGCAGACCAATATCACTCACCATCTGTTTCCAGCATAACCTCCAAAGTTAATGATTCATTTATGAAATCTGCAACCGAACATGATGACATAACAAGCAACGAATTAGCTTCATGGAATGACAGCTTATTTGAAATGTTTGAAAAGTAATTGGAAAGGGTGACAATGGAAAGTCATTCATTGTAATGGAAAATCGGTTTGCAGCAGCAGCAGCAGCAGTTTCCAGCAGTTCCTTGTTAAATAAGCTACCGAGCATTTATTTCTACAGTTATTGCATAATTATTTCCTTTTCACTGATACAGTTCAGATTAATTTTTTCATTTCACATTTCTTTAAACTATCTGCATCAGCATAAGCCTAGATACAGCAAAAGAAAGAAGGCAAGAGAACTTATAAAACATTAACCAAAGGGTTAAAGATGTTATATTATCTAATATATACTTGATTCTGGCAGCATATATCATGTATGCAGTCGGCAAATCTCGAGCATCAACAATAGATTGTCCAATCTAGACCGTGCGATTCAGAATTTGATGTAGTAATTATAATCTGGCAAAGCATCATTTGTAATTCGCTCCGAAGTTTAGCTTCTGTAACACTCATCAAATCGACAATTTATTTTGTTGAATGCTTAATCGCTGTAATAAGAATTTGATGCAGTACTGTATGAAACCCTGGATTCACAAATAAGCAGCGAGGCAAAATCTTTCGTGACAGAATACCAACAATGAAAAGCTATAGTATATCACACTATATTGCCTTATTAAAAGACAAAATACTAAAATTTTCTTGACATGCTATACCCAAACAACCCTGAAAGAAGTTCTGCCAAGTGCCAACACAAGAAAGACGGGCGCATTTTATTTAAATATCTGTGTTGGTTCACACAGCAGCTGGGATATAGTTTCCCAGTAATCTAAACACAACCGACATGCTCCCTAGCCTATGGATATTTGAAGGTCTTCCATTTGCTCAGTTCAAAGCCCCTTTTCTTCTGCTTGATGAAACCATCAGCTTCATCATCAACATCTTCTTCGATATCTTCTGGTTTCCGATTCCCATTTTGATCGATAACTTGCACTTGCTCCTTCACCCGAACCTTCTTGGTAGACCTGGTGGGATTCTTCTTGTTGACATTGTCTTGGCGAGCCTCACTAACCTCTTCTTCCCGAGTTACCTTGTTGTTGAAGGCCTTGTGAACACTTGGATACTGGGGGGCACCATGGATAATGCTAGGCATCTTTGATAACCTCGAAATATAGTCATGGTAATCACCGGACGTGGTGTTCGAGCCTTGCCCCTGCCTAGTTTGGAAGGCAGAGCCTTGAGACATTTTTGGCTGATTTTCTCAGTTTACAACAATTAGTTGAGAGAAGCTGCAAATTTATCGACCCATGTCTTGCGAATTTATCCTCTGAAGATGGTAAAGCTGCATCTAATTCCTTATCTCTTGTCAGATATCAAGTTATCCACATTCTTTAAAAGAGAATAAATGCCTAGAAAGTGGAGAGCCTGAATGGATTCACATCACCTATACAGTATTATTCCAAGTCTCTGGCCCTTCCTGAAAGAAGATTATAACCCACAACTTTTGAATTCATGATAGATATTCGGAGATTAGATGCCATATATATCATGCTACATTAAAACAAACCCTAGCTAAAGTACTGTAGGCTCAGCCACAATATTAAACTAACTTTGCGCATGTTTGGAAACCAAGGTATTGTTTTGAATTTGTTATTAAGATTTGGAGAGCAGTATATCGATTTTTTCTTATCTCTTCTGCTAGACCACAAATTCAGAACCACCAAACAAACACACCTCTAGAAGAACCATTGGTGGATTATGACCTAATCAGCCATTAATTTCCAGAGACCCATCACCATAAACTTACGACAGTGCAAAGCAAACCGAAGCCTAAGACTAGTCCATGACCACCTCCTCAGAACCATTGGTGGATTATGACCTTTCCATTTTCGATAGAACCGGGGATCGTCATCCCCATCTTCCTACATGAATACTACATGCAATTTATAATAAAATAACCACCATATCTCTCTCTCTCTCTCTTTTTATCCTTAAATCACATCTAACACTGAAAACAAGGCCTTTTTTCCTTCTTTTCTCAACATCCTGACTAGGAAATCTTTCTCCCCTTTTCCTTTGTTTCTTCTCAGCTGTATATTTTCATCAGAAGAGGAGGCCTTAAACCTAAACATATTTTAAATTAATGAAAGACTGTAGAAGCTTATGCTGTGGCAGCAAGTTCAATATGCATTCTGGGCTGTGTTTTCTCCCTCATAGCACAACAAACAAATAAACGACAATATTTAGAAAAAGAAGAATATGTTAATGTTTTCAAAGATGCAAGAAAAAAAAAGATAAATTCACCAAAAGTTGCAAAAATATTTTCGTATTATGTTCTCAGGCTTCCCATTGAAGCGGGAAAAAAAAGATTAAAAAAAAACCTTGCCTAGAAGATATCAAAAACCTTTCGAGTACAGAGTACCTAGGATAAAACTATTGATTTTCATAGAAAACACAACGTTGGAGAAAAATCATGATGAGAAACAAATATTTCATCCAAAAGGACACATGTACAACGAGAAACCTTTTTTATTATTAAAAAAAAAACAATTAGAACACTAAACTTAAAGTTTTGGTAGGATAATACTGTTTGAAAAACAATTTGGTGAAATAATATATTTTGATATGGTCACATTTTAGAAATTCAATATTTTAGAAATTTTGCTATTAAAAAGCCCGACAAGGTAATTGTTGTATTTCTGAAGCATAACATCTATTAAAATTTAAGTTATTCCTTGAATCTAAAACGCCCTCTCTCTCTAAAAACCAAATGGCACCCTCACAATTTTTCTAAAAAAACCCATCAAATACTTTTATTTTGGCCTTAAAACAAACAAAAACAAAACCTATCATAGTCTCTAAGCTTCATTAGACGTGTTTTGGATTCAAAATCGACTATTCTATTTGTTGTCATTGATGCCGCCACCTTCCCAATTTTTTTTCTAGTCCTACAAATAAGGTAAACATATCATATTTCTATTAATTTATGTTTGGTTTGGTTGAAATGAAATAATTGTTTAGGTTGAATTTAGGGTTTATGGTGAATCTAGAGTTTGTTAAATTAATATTAAGTTAGTTAAAAATATCATCAATTAGGGTTGATTTGATATAGTTGAACATGAAAATAAGTTAAATTAATTATGAATTAATTATTTCAATTAATTATGTATTGCATTCGATTGTTGTTAAGTTGTTGAATTATGGATTTTGTGTATATTGTTAGAATAAGCTAATAATCTAATTAAATGTGATTGATGATTTCATGTAAGAGAGCATGAATGCGGTAGAATTATAACAAATTACATGTTCCATTGAATTGTTGATAAGTTGATAAGTTTGGTATTTTATTTGAATTATATTAATTTGATATGAATTTGGGTTTGATTTAATACGATTGAGCATGAAAATATCAATTAGATTTTATATCAAGAATTATGTTTAATTTTTGGTGAATTATCTTTGATGTTAAATTTTGAGAATTTGATATGAATTTTGTCAATTGGTTTTGGGGTAATAATATAGTTACAATTATAAACAGTTGACGAGAATCCAATTTTTTTTTTTTTTTTTACAAAACGGTTTATAAAATATTTATATTATGTCTTTACAATGGTACTATTGTTCATGATGTGAACAATATCATCACATACAATGGTTGTAGTAGTTTGTTATTAAATGTTCATTTAGGCATGTCATATGTATAAATGAAAGAAACCATTTATCATGGACTTGAGTGAAATTATAATGATATTGATGTTTAAATAGCTTAGAGGTGTCATGATGGTCTGATTTAGAGGTTAGACAAACATTTAGTAGTAAAAATAAATTGGTTAATGCAGTTAAACGATGACATTGCACATTTGGTTAAATATCGAGTCGAACAATTGAACTCTATATTTTTTTAATTACTATGTGTGCAAGCACTTGAATGTAAATGGTATTTGCATAGAGGATATAATAAGAGATCATATTCATTTGAAATAACAAAGTTAAAAGTGTCACACATATGTGTTTCGACCTTTGTTAAAATAGATCATCATTAGTTTGATGCAAATTTTATTGCTAATGCTATATTAACCTTAGTAATGAATAAGCTTTCAATGATGGTTGCAAGCATACAAGATGAAATAAAATTGTATTACAAGTATAATATTTCATATGAAAAAGCATGGGTTGCAAAACAAAAGGTGATTGAGAATCTTATTAGTTCACATGAGGAGTTTTTTGAAAAATTATCTAGGTTGTTGTTGGTAATAAAAGAATCAAATTCTGAAACAATTGTTAATTGGAACCAAGATAAAATTGGGTTTTATATTATAATGACAGTCATCAGTATGGTAACATGATAACTAATCTTTCAAATCATTTAATCATGTTCTGAAAGGTGCTCGTGTAATGCATGTTTCAGCTCTGGTGCAATTAACATTTTACCGGTATAATAGTTATTAGGTTAATCGGAGACATGAAGCTAATGATTTTATTCAACATGGTAAAATTTGCCCCCCAACAATTGAGATTGAATTAATAATGAGTAATGATAGATTAAGAGATTATACTACAATGTTGTTTAACTCTAAACAAGGGGTGTTCTAAGTCAACACCCCTATTAAATGGGTGTTATTAAAGAAGTCAAATGGGCAGTCAATTTGAATGATAGAACATGCACATGTGGGTAAATAACAAACATTTTTATGTTCATGTTCACATGTTCTTTAATGTTGTGCCAAAAGTCACATAGATTTTACATAGTTTGTAGATGATCATTACATGATTCAAAGTTATTAATCAGCATATGACATGTTATTTTATCTATTATCAGAAGAGTTAGAATGGACTAATTACACGAGATCTTGAGTTGAAGCAAACTCATCTAGATGAGAATTCAAGCTTGGTCGACGAATGTCTACTCATTTGCATAACGAGATGAATACAAGAGAAGGTCATGCATATTATAGGTGTGGCATATGCAATGAAATAAGTCATAATAGGAAAATAGTCACAGTACATGCCTACCAGACCCGCCAACATTTCTATCTTGTGGTTGTAGGATCAACATCGACCAGAGGATGTATTCACTGACATTGTAAGAATTTTTAATTTTAAAATATTTTTAATTTATGCTTAATTTACTTATCATTAAAGGTATTATATGAGTAGATGCTTATAATTTAAATTTTTATGGAGGATGAGTCCACTTTTTATTGTTGCACACATAGGCGAATGAGACTACATGAGCTGGTTTAGTTATATGTGTTCTAGACAAGTTTTTTATACTTTAGTTGTCTAGACCACATCAAACTTGACCACAACTTTATATATGCACTGATTGAGCGATGAAGACATGAGACACACATGTTCCATTTTAGGCATGAAGAGATAACACTGATATTACAGGACATGACAGTTTTTTTTAGGCTGCCTATTGATGGACGGGGAATCACATCTTCTGGTGTTCATAATAGAATTGCATAATGCAAAGGATCATTTAGATTGAAACCCTTTTATTTTGAATTGAATGGGGATATTATACGTCTTTAGTAAATTGATGAGACATTTACAACACTATTAGATGATGCTAATGAGGAGGTTTTGCTGAGGTATAAAATAAATTATGATATAAATGTGTTGATTATTTGTTAAGTTTGCGTGAATAATTATGATTATGATAATTTTAATATGTTATGTATGTATGTCAAAGTATATATACTCCATATTTTTGGCAGTGTATTATTCATGAACCTAACAAGGAGATATGTGCCTTAATTTAAATGATGCTCCTAATGATTTTGACATCAGCCCCACATATAGTTGGAGATCTACTATCTTGGCATGCTTGTACAGACACAAGTTTTTTGTACGTTAATTGTCTAGATCACATCAAGCTTGACCATGGCTTGATCCATACATTGATTGAGAGATGAAGATGCGAGACACACACGCTCCATCTTTAGCATGAAGAGATGACATTAACATTATAGGATATGGCGGTTTTGTTTAGGTTGCGTATTGATGGACGGGCAACCACATCTTCTGATGTTCATAATATGATTGCATTATACGAGTGATAATTTGGATTGACACCTTTTTTTTCAATTAAAGGGGGTAGCATGCATCTTAAGTGGACTAATGAGACATTTATGACATCACCAGCTGATGTTAATGAGGAGGTTTTGAAGAGGGATAGAATAAATTATGATTTAAATGTGTTGATTATTTGTTAAATTTGTGTGAATGATTATGATAATTTAAATATGTTATGTAGGTATTTCAGAGCATTTATACTCCATCTGTTTGGTAATGTATTAGTCACAAACCTAATAAAAGATATGTGCCTTAATTTATCTGATGCTCTTGGATGATTTTGACGCCAACCTTATATATAATTAGGGAATCTATTGTCTTGGCATGCTTGTACAAACATCTATGTCTTGCATGTATGAAAAGGGTCAAACAAGTTGAGGGATGTTTACTACTTCTACATATATGAATCAAAAATTTTTAAATAATTATTTAGATTTTAAATGTTTTATATCAATCCTTGTAATAATCAAAATGTTTTTATTTAATAACAGTTATGTTCGTGGAAACATCTTCATGTGGGTAAGCCCTATATATATAGATTGTCGCCTATGATTGTCTCGTTATATGAGTTACACTTCATCTCCTACTAGGATGCAAGTATTGTGATGTTATTTTGCAATTATTCGCATTTATATTGTGTAATTGTAACTTTTAAAAAAATGCAATTAAACTAACATTTTTTTAATGTTAGGTGGTGTGCTAGTAGAGTATTTGAAAATAATCCAGTCATGTGAACGCCTTATTCGGATGAAATAGTAATAGTTGCTCTGGTTGGTTGCACTAGCGGGATGGACATATGGACATTAGTGGTCCCGCTAATATTTTTTGAGATGATCGAGTTACATTGCCTAGATCAGGTAATGCAATAGTTCAATTACAAAAAAAAAAAAAACATTACAATCGACATCGTTATGAGTTATGCATTGCATGCCGTAACTTGTAGGGGTAAAAATGATGATTATGATTGGTTAAGCCATCATGGAGTTTTATGTATTGAGATGCATGGAAGAATGAAATATTTACAGAGATGCATCATGTGATTACAGATAAGGAGTATTTTATTTGGTACATGAGTATCACACGTAAGGTCATTACTCTGGATCCTAAGCATGTTCTTATTCCTAGATACATGTAGTACGAGCAACATGCCTAGCGGATTCAAATTCTCGTAAGTAATCAAATATTTTTATAATTAATATATGTTAGGTGTTAAGTTTAATTAGTGATATTTTAATTTAACATTAAGGTTTTATTCATATTAGGTTGGTTTTATGCTACGGGAGGGTCGAGAGGTCGCATCTTATCTTTGTAATACTAATGAAGACAACGGATGTCAGACCATTACATCCTTGTGATTAAATGTTTGCCTCATTGGACTTAATATCTTTAGAGAGAGGTTAATTCTTGATAATGTCATGATAGAATGAGGTCACTCAAGTAGGTGTAGGAGCTGGATCCAGTCATGATATTGATGAGCCTAGACCATCCAGTAGACGGCGTAGACGTAGATATATAGAAAAGGTATATGTGTATATTTTGAGATTTCAATTACTTGAATATTATATTATTTAAGTATTTGAGATTTATTATGCATGCATGTATTTGTTTATATATGTGTGTGTGTTTGTATTCATGGGTTACTTGTGATTATGAAATGTGAAAATTTGTTTTGTTTTGTTATTATGGTTGTTCTAAATAAGACAAAATTTTAAATATAGTTTTTATATAAGAAAAACTCCTCCTAAATTTTATTAAAATTATAAAAATTTTAATTCTAAAAAATTATTAATTAAATTAGATGTTAGGTTAATAAGGTAAATAATAAATTTGATATAAAATAACATACTTTTTTTTTGTTATATTAAGATATTAGAGAAATTTATTGTATAAGAGATAATATCATTATTACCAATCATTTGGCTCAACTACTCAACTGATTTAATTGTTTAGACTGGTTAATTAATTAAAAAAATTATTTTTACAAATTTTTCTATTCAAATATATTTTATACACATAAAATAAATAATTTTTTTCAACTTAAATACTAAAAAACTACCTAAATTAAAATCTCTTAAATTTATTATCAATTATGTACCAATCATGATTGTTACGATTATTATATCATGATTCACAATCATAATATTTAATTAAATATTATTATTCTAAAATATAAACCGGCCTGCTGAGATTTATCTAACAATTATGTAACGATCATGGTTCTAATCCATATCGATATAATGATTCACAACCACAATATTTCATTAAAAATATATTGTTCTAACTGTTATTCTAAAAGTACATTATTTCACAGGAGCATTTATTTGTATTTTGAGTGCTATGCACGATAAAGTAGAGCAGGCACAGGTACACAGACGATCACAATAAACATAACAGATAAATTATTATTATTTCACACTTCAAGGTTCACCTGATACAAAAAACATAGCCAGCAAAAGCATTCGGTTGTTGCACCGAACACAATTACTACTACAGTATGGAGATCAACTTAAACCTTAGGCAGTTCATAGCAAAAGCTAATTACCCCCTTTTAACACAAGATTTATGTATAATACCGCCTATAGACAATGTAAAGGATGATAAAAATTCTTGAACTAAGCCTTCTCCCCGGTGAGAATATCCATGACCACGCCCCTGATACTCCCATTGTTTTTCTTTAGCAGCTTCTTGTTCATTTCCTTGTCACTGAAACCCTGCATCAACAACATACATTGTACACTCTGTAAACTTGACATGTCTAGAAAACAGCAGAAACACAAGACAATCCTAGTCTTGTTACATTACAAGCTAAAAAAACACACCCCACAAACAACTTATACCATCTCTTGCAACTCCTCAAGAATGGGGTCCCATTCAGCAAAACCGCAAAGATCATCCACCGACTGCTCTAGATCATACTCATTTCGCCTCAAGATCTCTTTGTTCAAATCAACCTGCTTGAAGCCCATTTCCTCAAGATCCTTTAGGAGGGTCTTCTCAACACCACTTTCCATGTTGACTCCTTCAGACGAAGCTGGAGCATCCACAGCAGGAAGGGGTTCGAAAGGACCAGTAGTCGCCGTTTCAGAAATGTCTATCATTGGATATAAAACAGGAACAGATGAAGCGCTGGGCTCTGGAGGAGCAGAGGCTAAAACACCATGCCCAACCGGCAAGGCATCATCAATAGGAAAACTCAATTCCTGGCTCTTAGGCTGTTCGTCAACCACGGGCTCTACTGGTTCTGAAACCGATGTAGTATTCTGAGGCCCAGGAAAACAGCCATCAGCAGGCTGGGCATTCATATCTAAATCTTCATCGCATTTAGAACCACTCCAATTGGGGGACTCATTCAAGTTCAGATCTTTGAGGAATGGGTCTTTCAGGGAAGCATCAACCTGCAAGGATAAATAAGGAATAACTACTGTGTTCTCTCAAGGGTGTGTGTGTGTGTCTAATCAAAGAGACACAGTATAAGACAAAGAAGAATGAGAGCACCTATAATGCCAGTACCTCAATAAGAACCCAGATGCGCTGTCCAAATTTCACACCTGATGGGTGTGCCATCTTCCAATATGATATGTATCTACCAGGCAGAGCAGGAGATACAAAATCAGCTGAAATATCAAGTTCACCATCAGTAGGCACGCCATTGACTGGTATCTGGACAGATTAATGAAGCCACAAAATGATAAAAGGTCAGAAGAATAGTTTAAGCCAAGGCAGATGCTAAACAGCAGCAAACTGAAGATGCCCACCTCTATCTCAACAGAATCAGCGCTGAAGAACTGGTCTCCACCAATCCACACAAGCCGCACTCCCTGGGGCCATGCAACACTACCACTGTTGCGCATTCGCCATATCTTGGTAAAGGGTGTAGATGAAGGCATCACAGTACCATCTGAGACATTGACATCCAAAACAAAACGGCTGTCTAGCTTAGGTTGAGCTCCCTTTACTCCAAAGGAGCCTTTGTAGAGAGGCTGTGGGAAGGCCCAAGATTTCTGTGTCTGCCGGCAGCGGAAAATAGAAAAGGATTGAGTCAGCAATGAAAAAAGCAAGCAAGATCATATCAACTGAGAAAACACACAAATATTTTAAACATCAGCACAGATAAAAAGTCCCCATACAGGATCATTGAAACACTTGGAAGACCAAGGATTACGGAAAGACATCGGCCTGTCCATCTTTATGTAATCAGCTTCATTACCCACGGCAGCAAAGCAGATAATGCAGAGATCATAATCTTCTTTCCTGCCAAAAAAAGAAGAACAGGAAATAGCATCAATCCAACAGCCATCATCTTTAGAAGAATAGGCACAACATCAAAGATTCAACTGTATCTCTTACACTTTGGACTTGTACCGAGGTCCAGTAATTGGAAGAACACCGCATCCATCACATTGAACACCCCTATGAAACATGCCAAACAAGGGATTATTGACACAGTCGCTTCTCTTAATTGCATGACTTTTCGGAGAATGCAGAGCTGAGTCATTTTCCACAGGCACTCCACTAAATGGAAAATCAGTGTGTGAAGGAAAGCCGTAATTCATAGGAAAGGTGGGCAAACCAAAGGGATCAGGCTTCCTAGCTGGAAGACAGGTATTCTGTTTCTTGGCTTCCTTCCCATCATCACCAGCAGGGACAAATGATGCAAGGGGAGCACAATGTGCGAACGGATTGGAAGCTTGAGGGTTCTGATTCAGATTAACAGGAGCAGAGACAGCCGTGTGTGGTGCCGCTGAAGTCCTGGTAACATTTTCAAAGCTCTCTTCCTGGCTGGTTTTGAAAGGGGAGTTTGAATTTGGCAAGTCTTCTCGCATACCCACATCCTTGGATACATTAACAACCGTAGGAACAGCAGCTCCAGTTTGGACACTTGAACCTGCACCATCTTGAGACTGGGGGGCTGGGTTCAAATGGGATTGCCCCATCTTTGAAAAGCAGTCAACAAGCTCAGTAAGCACTGCATTGGATGCCACAGCTTTTGAAGCCAGGTCATGAGATATCTTGGAAAGTATGCCTTGTAGGGGCTCAGGCACAGATTTCAAAACTTCAGCAACACCATTGTTGAGACATGGTAATGGACTCTGGACTCGAGGGGACCTCATAGGGGTGGAACTACCACTAGATCTGGCATAAGATTTACCAAACTTGCCATTATTAAGCTGTGTATCAATCCGCAAAGATTTCAAGTTTTGCCTCATCACATCACTCATAGGGGTGGAACTGCCACTAGATCTGGCACAAGATTTACCAAACTTGTCATTATTAAGCTGTACATCAATCCTCAAAAATTTCAAGTTTTGCCTCATCACATCACGTAGATCATCATCATCAGCAAGTGTTACCACATCCCCGTCTTCATCAATATAAGTTAAAGCGAGATCACAGTCAGCAGGAAAATTAAAAAGACGGAGGATTTTTGCCCTCAGTGCAGTCATGTCAAGATCGAGTTGCTCATTCTCCTTTACATGAGCATTGAAACGCCTAAGCGTATCACCATATTTAACCTGTGTCCACACCAGAAAACATAAATGAATAAATGGGGAGACAATATGGAATATAAAAATATACGAAGACTTGCAGAGTAGCATATAATTCCATTTGTTTGTCAAAAAAATTTAAAAGACAAATAAAATATTTTTTTCCATATTTCAGCATAAACCTTTTAATCCTCAACAAAGATGAGATGATATACAAGTTTTTGCGGTCAATTGATCCACATATCCTTTATAGCATCAACACAGACAACCTTCACGAGTTTGAGACCACCAAAAATTGCACCATTGACAAGGTATATTTTAAAAAAAAAAGAACAAAAAAGAAGAAAAGGAAAACTGAATAAAAAATCCAAAGAAGATTCCTTGTACAACCAAGGCCAAAGTTCAAGCTGTTCAAAAATCTTTCAAAAGTAAGCCCGTCATATTTATGCTCCTCATTAAACCCTAGTCTGAACAAAATAAAGAAAAACAACCACATCATGAAAGAAGAAGAAGAAGAAGAACCCTTGATCGAATCCTACTCTCAAAACAAAGGAAAAAATAATAAACAAAACAGCTCATAAAAACACACAAAAATATTTATCTCATTGGAGCATTACAACACAATATATAAACCAAGATTGTTATAAAAGGACCAAGATATGAAACCGCAAATTCCAAGTTTCTCATGTTTGACCCAACATACCGACAAAAAAAAATCAGTAACCCTCGATCAAACACTACTAAGATCAAACGATAAGCAAAACAGAAAAAAGATCAATCCTTTCCCTTAGAAGGTACAATTGAAGCAATAAACCACTGTATATAAATCCAAGGTGTTCAAAAGAAACAAAACACAAAACCCCAATTTCCAAACTTTTTTCATATTTAACAACAAACACAAGAAGAACCAACAACCAACAACCAACAACAAAAACAAAAACACTGAATAAAACAAACCTTGATGACCATAGTAGAATCCATCGCGTTCCAGTAAGCCGCGCAGTAAGAGAAAAACCGAAGAAGAAAACAGAGACCCTAAGAAACCCAAATCATTTATTATTATCGAAGTAAGTTTTTAGAGGAGAGGAAGAATTGTTCAGAATTTGTAAAGGAATAAAAATCGGAGAGAGGATACGAAGAATCACTTACTAAGCGTTCCTGTTAGCCGCTTGTGCGTGGAAAGTAAAAGAAGGACTCGATTTTACTGAAATAAGCTTCGAGTCTCATTCTTTGTGTTAATATTTATATCTTTTTTTTGGCTTATGGGATAAGTCAAAAATATAAATTTTTTTTTTCGTTTCTTTTTCAGAAAGAAAAGGGGATCCTTTGTGAGTAAGGAACCTCAAGGTTATGGTGTAAAATATTGTTAGAGTTTGTGGATGCTTACGTGGGTGTATCTTATTGGTTGCATAGCTGCCGAGTTCCAATTGAGATAAGTGGAGACTCGGAAAAAATCGCCTAATTAGGAGTGGTATTAATTGAGTTAATTAATGCTACAAAATTGATTCTTTAATGTGAGTTGTTTGTTTTTTAGTATGGTTGTTTTTTAAATATTTTTTATATTAAAATGATATTTTTTAAAAAATATTTTTTAAATTAATACATTAAAAAGATCCAAAATATATATAAAAAATAATTTTTAATAAAAAAATTAAATTTTAATGAAATGTTGCTTACATTGCGTTTCCAAGTACCTTTTAGTGTGGTTTACATTATTTTTTTAAAATAATTTTTAATTTTATTATATCAATATCATTAAAAATATTAATTTAATATAAATATATTTAAAAAAACACAACAAAAATAAAGATTATATATTGATTTGCAAATTTTTTTAAAAAAAAAGTACAAAAGAAATACAGAAATTCTTTCAAATATTTCAATTACCCTTCACAGCTTGATTAGTTTCTCTATGGCCCGAAGCACAATCTTTACAGTTAATCTTAATATTCATTTCTTTTCTTTGATTAGAGGAGTTAAATTTTTATTTATTCTTGTAATAATTTTAAATATTAAATTTTATTTAGAATCCAATTCTTAACATTTTAAAAAATTATAAATATAAAATTTTATTAAATTTTCTAAATTAAATTCAATTTAAAAACTTTTAATCAATCTCTTCCCTGAAAAAAAAAAAGGGGGGGCTATAATTGTACTAAAAATCATTCATGTCAACACCATAGCAAAGGGTAGCAATAACAAGCAATTAAATTAAAAAAAAAAACTTTTAAAATTACTTCATAGCAAAGCACACTGAAAAGACCTAGCCAAAAAAGCAGCCCAGCTGGGTCTACTAGTGTTGTTGAAGGAGGACATAAAGGAAACAAAGATGGCCTGCATTAACGAGAACAGCAATATGCCTGCTTCGTCTTCTTCCCAAAAAAACCATCGGCAAAAAGAGAGAGGAAAATGACAGTTTCTTGAAGGGTTATTTCTGATTGATGAGAAATGCCTTGATTGATTGAAAAGTGGAAAGGGATTGGAAAGCATGGGAGCACACTTTTATAAATTCCAGGAGTTGTAATTTAACTTATTATATTCTAGATTTATGTTTTAAATATTATTAGTTTAAGTTTCATAAACTTTAAAGCCACTGGAGACTTACATGGTCGTTAACTTCAAGACCCATGAAATTAGTCGAAGCGCTCGCAAGCTGGTCCGGACACCTATATTAATAAAAAAATAATAATTTTTACATCATAATAATAAAATGATTTTAAAAAATGGATCATTTATCTGTCGCCGGTGGATTTGAATTCATTCTGGTAATGTCTTTTTCCTGGTTGCCGGTGGATTTGAATATTAGTTACTATTCAATAAGATTGGGATTAATTTACCTAGATAAATGGGTTATTTTGATGTTTATGTCCCTTATTCAATGTTCAATTTACTTTATAATTCATCTTTACAAGAAATGTTCAATGTCTATATCCTTAAGAGCGCACACACACCTCTCTTAATGAATTTGCTTTGCCTTCCATTATTATCATTATAATTATTTACTCAACAAGTAAAATGCATGCATCCGAATAGTCTTTTATGTTTAGCTTGGCCTACTTGAATCTGAATAGTAGTCTTTGATCATTGAAAATATAAACATGAATTTCACCATAACGTGTCTTTTGTTTTACTCTTTTTTTTTTATTAACGTAGGTGTCTGAATCAGCTTGCATGTACTTTGATTAATCCCGCAAGCCCTGAAGTTAACGACCATGTAAGTCTCCACTAGCCATCATATTAGCAACCACATGGCTCGAATTTGAGACCACAAGGGGAGCAAACCCCTTGAGACCAAGCTTTTATTACTGGGCCACCTACTAGATGGTTGTCTTTCATTTTACTTTTCATTACCTTCATATAACTCTTGATGTAGTAAAAAAATAAATTGATAGAATTTCGGGAAAATCAATAAATTTCGAGGAAGAACTAAAAATAAACATAAATGGAGATAGGAAATTTGTGTAAATTCATTAGTATATATGTGATTCTTTAGCTATGTACCTTTTTTTTTTATCAAATAACAATAAGGGATATCATCAAACAATAGTTATTTATAGTGATAGAGATATAATACCCATAAATGCATATAATATTAGGATTTAAAAAAAATCAAAGGCAATAACTATCCCTGGCATTATGGGATTGTATTATATATATTCCAAGTAATAAAAATCCTAGTTTAGAAATAGAGCTCTTAGGTTGGATAATTAATTAATCAATTGGTCATAGCAGTTTCACTCATTCTCCCCAGCCAAAGAGGTTGATATCTTATACTTAGGTGTTTGGTAGGACAATATGGCTTGTGGCTAGTATTTGCAAAAAGTTTTTTTTGGTGGAGGTGGGGACTCTCTGATACTCAAGTAAATATCTTTTTAGAGAGAAAAAATACAAGAATATTCTAAAAAGAGATGTTCTAAAAATATATATGCAATAGAGAATGAAGATTGTGAACCTTTGTTCTGAAAGTCTCATGGTATATTTATAACTCATGAGTCTTGTCCTTTTATGAAGAGAAAGGTCTGGAGTGTCATTTTATCCTAATAGCATTTGATGATATATAAATACCCCTTACATCTTTATTAAATTGGATGAAAATATAGTGGGTTCCTAGAGGACTTTTATACATCTAAAAAGTATATGAAGATTAGAATTCAAGAAATCAAATGTAGCTTAGCTCATGGAAGCTGAACTCTTCCCTTAGGCTAGACCCAAGAGAGGAGGGTCATCTCATTAGACGTGCTCCAAAGAAGATGGTGGGCATGTTAAGAGAGGATGGTTATTCCTTAGGGCATGCCCAAGGAAGGATGGTGGGCCTCACCATAAAGGATGTGGTCATTCCTTTAGGCATGTCCAAATAAGGATATGGTCATTCCCTTGGGCGTTCCCAAGAGAGAATATGGTCATTCATTTGGGCGGCCTTAATAGAGGACAGTCATTTCCTTAGGTGTGCCCAAGGAAGGATGTGGTCATTCCCTTAGATGTCTCAATAGAGGATGGAAATTTCTTTGGGCGTGCTTAAGGAATGATAGGGTCATTCCTTTAGACAGGGCCCAATGGAGGACGGCCAATCCCTTGGGGGTGCCTAAAGGAGGATATGGCCATTCCCTTGGGCATGGTGGTCATTCTTTTAGGCGTGTCAAGGGTCCCTTAGGTGTGCCCAGGGGAGGATGTTTATTTTCTTAGGCGTACTCGGAGCTTGGTACATTGCTAAGCTCTATCATGGTTGGGTCTGTGCGCCTTCATTGAGGCATGCTTGTGTTCCAAAAAAAATTTAACCGTAAATCTTTTTTTATTTGGCATTTTTGGTAAAAATATATTGATAAAAATTTGGTTGATCAGAAATGTATAGGGATATCAATATTAAATTAGATGTGGATTACTCTCAATCACATGTAGCTGTAAAAATAGTATGTCACCGCCTATAGTGGGCAATGGGCATACAAATTTTCATAATTGTTTTTAGGATGATGATACCAATCGTCAAACTAGGAACAAAACATCTTCAATGTCTTACTCTAACAGTCAGTCATTGGTCGTTTAAAGACAAAGCTAGACACATGATATAGAGCATAATAAATGCATGTTGTTATCACCATTAGCATTGTGGTCTAGTGGCGTGGGGGTTGCTTCTTTCTAAATTACAACTGACCTACCTTTAATCCTGATTAATACTAGAACTAACATGCATTAATGCTTGTTATTCTGATCCTAAAACACCTTTTTATGATTAAAGAAGTTTTGGAATAGAATAAAAATGTTTTTTCAGACATATCACAATCTCAAGACTCGGCATCATACAGTTGGCACATAGAATATGTTCTTCAGACACATCATAATCTCGAGATTTCTTCCACAACAACCTCGGGATCAAATATTGTTGGCACCGTGTGTTAGTTTAATATGCCCTGTAGCCAATCGGTTGGTTATACATGAAATTATTATATTTATATAAATACATATTTATTATTAATAAATGCTTAATTTATCTTTAATGTTCATATAATATTAGATTAATGAATCTAGAGTGAAGATAAAGTTCATGAGACAAAAATGTTTTGCAAAGAAAATTATAAAGTTGCTATAATTATGGGATTCATATTGCATCAAAACATTGTTACTAAAATATTCTTGGTCGATGCTCTTTTAAATACTGTATATTTATTAAAGTCGTAAAGACTTAAACATATTATGTTCTTTCTTTTATGAAAGGAAGCAACTATTTTCCTAAGTTGAGGTATAAGAATACTTTGAACTAATATATAAGTGCTTGTTATAAGACATGTATACTGAGTTGACCTGCATAAGAATTATATATAGAGAGATCACTTATATCTATGAAAAGGCTCACGTGACGGTTGTGTAAATGATCTTTAGACTTGAGATCACTAAGTCATCTTATATATATAATGTTATGCTTTGATTCTATTACATGTTATTTTTATCAAGGTAACGAAATGGTAGACATGGAGCTTAGTATGAACTATATGAAAGTACTTGAGTGATCAATAGATGATTCATTACCCTAGGTGAATTAGAAAAAATATTATATCTATTTTCAAATACTATTAACTGAAAAATCATTGGCCAATGTAGAATAAGATTTGAAAAGAGTTTCAAATCTTATTCAAATGATCAATGACTATTATATAGAGAATAAACATGATTTAGCTTGGCAGACATACTTCATACTTTAATGTTAAATCAGAACATTATTGATAAAAGAATATTAATTACATTGAGAAACCAAACACTAAAAATATTAGTCAAATCATTAATAACTTTTCTAATATTTGGAGGATCATAACACGTTAAACGATGCACCTGGTCTTCAAATGTAAATTAATCAATTGTTGAATTGATAATAAATTAAATTATTTAATTTATTTAATAGAATTATAATTTGTATTTGGACTAATATATTAGGAACCTAATGAATCACACATTAAAAAACATTATTCAAAAATTAAACCGAGATGATTTAATTAAGAATGACTTGATTAAGGATTATAATGTAATTAATACATGAATTATATTCATAAACATAAAAAAATCAAGTAATGACTTGATTGAGCTAATTTCTAAAATTATCCTGAATTAATATATGAAAATTATTCAAGGAAAAAATTGATATTTTGCCAATGTCTAGGGTTTTCCAAATTTTACTTTAAATAATAAGCTATGCCTGTTATCTTATTTTAAAAGTAGTTGTCTATTAGACATAAAAACTACATAAATACAATATTAGAGCTAACACTCTAGGCATAACAATTCCTCTCTCCAAAATAAAAAGTTAAGAGATTTCTCATGGGTAGTTCATTTAGATCACCATTGAAGACCGAATAATTAGAAAGCTTATGATATGCAATAACCTAACTTTTAAGGAATTATTTAAAATCAAAAATAATAAAATTTTAATATAATAAATTCATAAACAATTCTAGATCTATCCAATAAAATTTTAAACACTTGTTTCATAGTTCCCTACCACCGGTGGTTCATCAACAAGATGAGGTAGTAGACACTATTAAAAGTCGGGTCATGTTATCGAACTCCTGTGTATATTGCTTATGATGTTTTATTCTAAGCGAGTTAAATGGAGACCAGTGTGGCATTATCTTCACTAATGAAGTGGTGTCGATAAAGAAAATGCCCACGCCCGCTTGTCTTTGCCGGCATGTTTTAAAAAAAATAATTTTTTTTTCAAATTAATTTTTTCCAAATACAAAATACTTTTAAAAATCAACTACCATAGCAAGATAATACAATTCATCCAAAGTGTACCGTCAACCCCATCCCAAAATATTGCTGAATATAAACTCCTTAAACAGGGAGTGGAGTGGCATTTGTGAGCAACTTCCAAACATTGCTCCGTTCCGTGCAATTTAACAGTGAGCAAAAGAAACTGTCGTTCAACTTGATATACAGCTGTAAATGTACTGAAATCAAAGTGAAGTTCAGATAACAGAACAGCCAAGGATCTACCTATTTATTGTGTCGCAAAACTGGCAAAACCAGAAGAGGACTGAGTGGAAGAAGAACAAAATTTGTTTAACTTGCAACTCATTCTAGCTGACATTGTCGCGGCATTAGAATGAAAGCAATTGAAAGCAGAAGAAATCCATCTCACCAGTCATATCAAATGTGCATGCTGTTGAGAAGAAATGGATCTTGAAATATCAGGAAATTGGGAAGTCAAAGCAGTTGATCAAGATAAGGATCTCTAGGACCTCTCGGACTTAAGACTCCTGAAACAGTCTCGGAAACACCGGATGCGTAACTTTTCAACCAAGAGGTGCTGCGTGTCAACCATCCAGTCTGTGCCTGTTCTTGTACTTCAAGCATACTCTTCCTTTCTTCCTCCACCAATATGTCAAGCCACCTCTTAGCCATAAAAGTCTTCACAGCCTCGACCCCTTCCTTAACCACTTCTGCTGGCGGAATTACAAGAGGATTTTGGTCCAAGTTGAGCTTGGTCAAGTTATCCAGCCGACCAAAAGTATCAGGCAGAGCAGATATCTGGTTGTTGCTAAGATCAAGTTCCTTGAGGTTCATCAGATCACCAAAAGTTTCAGGGAGCTCTTTCAGGTCACTGAAATTACTGCTCAAATTGAGGATCTCTAGATTTGCCAGTTTCCCAATAGCAAGAGGAAGGCCACGAAGCTCATTGAAATGAGCATCCAGGTGGCACAGAAATCTCATCTCACAAATAGAAGTGGGAAGGAAACAAATCTTGTTCAGCTGGATCGAAAGCCTCTGAAGATTCAACATTTCATATCCAATATTAGTCGGCAAGTATGTCAGGCGGTTGAAGCTCACATCCAATTCCAGTAATGACCTAGATCATTGATGAATATTAAAGTCCACTGTAAAGGATTTCTGGACTAAGGACAAACTTGAAATGAATTACAATTACCTGCAATGACAAATGGTGTTAGGCAAGATCTCTATCTTGTTGCTAGAGACATCCAGGATTTTCAAGTTTTGCAGTAATCCAATTGAATCTGGCAATGCTTCTAAGAGATTTGAAGCAAGAATGAGCTCCTCGAGAATTTCTAACCCAGCTATAGAATCCGGAATGACCTGTTTCACTCATACAGGCTACTCAGTTAATAGGAAAAATAATGCAAGTAATAACCATTCAAAAAAAAATAAAGGATCCTACTAGCAAGATGGTCATAATTTAAGTTGGGGCCACAACAAGAAAAAAACTTTTCACTACCACACATGCAAACCTACAACACTGTTTTTATAACCTAATGAAAATATCCATTCATGAAGCAAAACAAGGATAAGAGGTTTCATATTGCAGTTAACATATCAGGTTGGTTCTCAAAGATTTGCAGATCGCACACTCATATTATATGTTTCACAAACAATAATGTGGGAAAAATCCAACACCAGATACACCTATAAACTCTAACCAGTATGGTCATTAATGAGAAAGGTTTGGACATTAGAACTGTCACATACTAAGAAATAACCACTTTAACAGAACCTATAATATGGTCTGAAAAAGCGTATTTATTCCTATCCACCTCAGGCAAGATAAATCTTCCATTACCTACAACAAAATACTGAAGAAATAATCAGCTAGCAACTTCAAGCACCTATATAATTCCGCGAGATGGCATAACATGTATCTAACTGATATAGACAATTTCATCTGGGTGTTTGTTTTTGCAGTTAGACCGTGCTTTTGAAATTTTTTGAACTATTTTTTAGCTTCATATTATTTTATTTTTTTGTATTTTTAGATTGTTTTAATATACTGATATCAAAAATATTTTTTTTAAAAAAAAAACATTATTTTAATGCATTTTCAAATGAATAGCTACGTCAGAGACAATCTCTAACACGATCTAAAACAAACCCATATCAGAAGCATAGCTAGTTGCCCACAAATTAATTCTACACATTGCCAAAGTAAGATACCTTACCAAATTAGCTTTCCCTGGATTTCAATATTTGTTTATTTTACTTCAATGACAGATTTAACATGCACAAATCCTTTAACATTACCAATCCTTTAATTTCGATAACAAATGCAAACCTCTTAATCCACCTTCGTGCCAACACAAATTATATCAGAACTGCACTCTATCCAATCAACTCACACATTAAAAATCAAAATTAATTCACAGCACATAGAAGATATATATATTTCTAAACAATATTTAAAATTAGATTTAAGAAAAAAAAACCTCAAGTTGATTATTGGAAAGATTAAGCACTTTCAAGCCAACAACCCTCCCAAATGCCTCAGGTAAAATTCTGAGTCTCCGATTCGACAAATCCACTCTTTCCATCCCTTTTCCACTCCCCTCTCTCAAAACTCCCACGACCTCCTCACTCACCTCCTCCTCCTCCACCACCACCTCTTCTGCTTCCTCCCCTCCTCGCTCCGCCTTCTCATAAATCTTCACCAATCTTTCCTCCGCTTCCTTCAACAACTTCTCATACTCCTCGTGCATTTCATCCAATTGCAACACCATTTTATAAAACCCTCTCTCTTTCTCCGCCTCTTCTCGAATCTTCTTTTCTTTCTCAGCCAAATGCACCCTCCACTCTAACCTATCAATCTCACTCGACCGCTGAGAAAGCACAAGATCCTCCAATTCTTTCGATAGATTGCTCTCGATTTCGCTTACCTTGAGTTTCGCAGCGTCGATAGTTTCGTGGTCGGGTCGGGGGCCTAGGGTTTGGAGTACCGATCGGGTTTGGGCTACATCGCCAACAGCGCGTCTCATAGAAGAGAGGAGGGCTGGATCAGTTAATTGGGGAAGCGGTGGTGGTTGTTGTTGTGGTGGTGGCTGTGGAGGTTGCTCGATGTCGAAGGAGGGGTCAGGGGGTTTGGGTCCGAGAGAGGGAAGTCGGGCCATGACGTAAGAGAGAATCGGGTGGGTTTTCGGGTTCGGATCCATTATTGGGATCTTCCTGGGAGAGAGTTCCTCTTGTGATGATGAATAGAATTTGTTATAAATAGAAATGAGATTGGCGGAAGTAGAGGCCGGTTTTCGGCGTGGAGAACGATAATCGAAGAGTGTTTTGATGAGGTTACATCCGGGTGATGTAATTAATGATGACTTGTCAAGACAGTATTGGATGGTCAGGGTGTTATGTGACACTTTTAGAGGATGTATAAAAAAAACTTCAATCAGTTCTTTTTTTATCACTACAGTAAAAAACAATTATTTTAAAAATTATTTTTAATCTAACATAATCCTAACACAGGTGAGACCTCTAAAATTCCGTAGACATATTGTGAAATTTACATTAAAAAAAGTTTCTATTCTTTTTTACTACCTTGTTTTTTTATTTAGTTAACTATTCTTTTCACACAAAAATTTTAACCAAGATTAATATTTATTTTTGAATGAAAATGATAAAAACGAATCGTAAGTTTTTATGTGCAAGATAATCCATTTTCGGCATAAAGAATGGAATGGCAAGATGGAAAGCTAGTCTTCTTAGAGAATATTTGTTTATGTGCTTTTGAAACAAATTACAGAAAAAAAACTGTTTGGTGACTGAGGAAATGTAATTTATTATTTGTGGGATCCAATATAATGTGTGTTTAAATCATAAAAAAGCAAAAACTAACTTGAAGTTACTTCTTCATCTTCTGTAGTTCTCCACACAGTAGATAATGGTGGAGAATATTTTCACAGTTTTGGGTGGATTAAATCTTATTCAAATCTAAATGTATTAAATCGAGTCCGATAAATAAAATAAAATAAAAATATATTTTTGTTATTTTTAATTGTATTTTATTCAAAAAAAACTAATGTTTAACATTATTTAATGACACTACATAAATTAAAAAGATATTACATGATGACATAACATTTGATCACAACTCTAATTTTATTCCTGATAATATTTTATTTGATGTTATTTCCTGTATGCTATGGGTATAATTTTAAATTAATTTTTTACATAGGTATATAAAATGCCTACAATATGAATGTGTTTCTGAATATTATGATTTTCTTAAAGGGACTTTATTCATGCTTAATAAAATAAAATCAAATAATAAATCAAAAGAGTCATTAACATTTATTAAATAAAAAAATAAAAAATTAACTTTCCTAGTAAAGACAAAATGAAAACGCAAATACAAATATTTGACAACGACTTTTCATTTTATTTTATATGTTTTTATTTATTTTATGTTAGAGATTAATTAATGACTAATAACAAATACTTTTTTTTGTTTTTACAAATACATTATGCAAATACAACTTATTTATATAAAATATAAAAGGGAAAAAATTGAAGATAAGTATAACAATTTCTTTAAAACATCATCAAATTAAAAAAACATTTATAAAGATCAAAACGAAATTGATGTTCAATTAATATATATATATATATATATATATATAGCAAGTTCTCTATAAGATAGGCTACGATGAAATGCCAACCTCTTTTTGTGTATAATCTATAATAATATTACATTATAATCTTGATAAATTAATAACCTTGATTAAATAATTTTTTATTCAATCCCAATTTAAATTTAAAATTTAAATAACATCTCAATGAATTAATAAATTTTCATATTCCCAATTATTAATTGCATTACTATAAATAGGGAATAAGATTATAATCTCTCCAAATTTCTTAAAATTTTTATCATTTATGGAAGCACATATAGGAAGATCATCCCTCCAAATTAACTAGTAGTTTGGGCCAAACTAGATATGCCATCCTCAAGATAGTTCATCAACATTCAAGAATCAACCTTTTAAAAAAAAAACACTAACCTTCAATCAAAGTTATTAAAAACACATTCAAAGAGAACCTCTAATTGTTTCCTTGCATCATTTCACCATTTAAGTGACTGTCAAGGCAACTAAAATCTTCAGACGAGAGGTAAAAAAGAAAACAAAACAGAAAAAACAAGAAAGGAAACAGAAGAGAGTTAAAGATAATATCACATCATGGCCTTCTGCATCTTCAGACTCCTCTAGATCCCCCCATAGAGATGAACTTCCTATCTATGAAACCTAACTTACAAAAATTGATGTGAAGAACAATTTTACACGCACACGTCAACCCCTTAATTAAAAAGCATGTTAAAACCCTCTCAAAAGGTTGCCCTCTGCCTTTCAGAAGCATCTTCGTGCTCGACCTGATACAAAGCACAGCAAAATATGGTAAAGTGCACATATTTATCTGTTGCTGGAAACATGAAAAGGCGAACAATTGACCCATCTGATTAGAGTTTTGGAGCTAAAACTAACCATGATTTAAAATTGAGGAGCAACGTTTGCTCAAAACCAGAGATGCAATTGCTTAGCACCAGATGATACAGTTTACAAACAGCATGGAGATCAGTGACATTTCAAAAGTTCCATTTATGTTTTGACCACAAGTAACTTGCATGTCATGCAGATCACAGATTTCAAACTTTACATATCAAACACATTTTGAATTGGAGTTCACCATTCCATTTAAAAGAAAAATATCTAAACGAAGGGGTTGATCACTGACCTCAACCAGAACCTTTGCTTTCTTTTTTGACTTTCTACGTTCATCTTCCTCCATCTTTTGATGAGCAGACTCCGATCTTCTTTTAACCCTCTTACCATCAACTGAGTCCATCTCTTCTTCATCCTCAGGTGCATCATCTGTATAAAATTTCATAAACATCTTTCAAACATGAACAATTTAATCACGGATTGAGATGACAAGCATTGTCATAGTAACATCACATGCTCAGTTAAATCTGAATCTTGTTTTCCAGAAAAAACAACAAATCAATGACCACATCAAACCTTCACATTTCTTCTACCAATGATTGTCATAGTTATTAGCATCTATTCACAAGAAACTTCAAACATAATCCATATAAATGGAATACAGTTATCATATAGCAAGTAGGGAAACCAATGTGCATGCAATCATGGCAGTGATCACCACGTAACTGAGAAAGATGACATTAGAAATCCAAACCACACTAGGTCCTTTATAAACAAAGGATGTGCAACAAAGAAACAAAGATTCTACCATTATTCTTGAGAGACTCGTCGATTGCAAAACCACCAAAATCTTCTATATCATCTTCCTCTTCAAGATCATCATAGCCTTGAACGTATTCTATTTCAGGTTCCTGCTGATTCACAAAATTCCTCAATATACAAAACAGAAAAGCCCTTCGTGTATTACACAAGAGTAACTACTTAATATTACCAGAAAACATACCTCTTCATATTCTTCATCTTCACTAACAGCATGTAGTTCATTTTCGTCAAGAATTTTGTTGAAATGTTCTGGCAGAATATTATGTATGTCACCATAAAGTCCTCCATTGAGTCGTTCAAGCAACTCTTTCTCAATACTCTGTTGAAAGTACTAGTTAGGACTAACATTGATCAACAACACAGTTGAGACAAATATATTAAAAGGAAGGAATCCTAACCTTGTCCAGTTCAGCAGCTGTTTCAGCCTTTTTCTCCCTTCTAGACTCTCTTTTTATCTCTTTTCTGGGTGTAGTCATTATCTTTTCCCTAGCAACAAAAATTAAAGCAAAATATACTGAAGAAGTAAACAAGATCCATGGATTTCCAACATGGTGGGAAACAAGAGGAATTCAATATGTGGGTAGATCAAAAAGAAAACTGGAAATGGAAATTAAATCAAATGGTATAATAACCATAAAATTACAGGGAAATACCAAAAAATCCACATATTATCAACTTACAACCTTGGTTAGAGACATGTTGACACTAATCTTGTTGAAAAAAGTGTCTTAATATCTCCATCTCAACAGTTAAGAATTTGTTCACATCAGCGTGTTAAACATCTATACTGCAGATAAAAGACTATAACCACACCCAATCATACAATTTTCACTCTGAACAATGTTTCTCTTTTCAATTTCCAACATTAAACCCACCTGTGAAAGACGACTATCATGCTGCCAAAGAAATAATAGACAGAAACTAGTCACCAGGCCTTACAAAGTCAAGTATTATAGACATAAGGAGGCCAGAAACTAAATGTGATGTGATAGCTAAAAATGAGCCAAGCCCTGCAAGAAGCTATGCGGCAATTTAAATGAATCAGTCTGGGTAAACTTGAACTATGACAAATAAAATGTACCAAAAACAAAATAAAAAAAAAAAAAGAGGAAAAGAAACTTGCAAATTTAGTTTGTTAATAAACATCATCACAACCAATTATAATGAAATATCCTACAGTAGATGCAGCAAACTATATTTAGAACCATAATAAGTTACACAAAATAAATTAGAATAAAAGAAAGGCAGTTGCGAAACCTTGTTTTCAAAGCAAGCTTCCTCATACGTATACGCATCTGAGTCATTTTTGTCAGGCGCTGTTTAGCTTTGTGCACAAGAAACTTTGGCCAGTACATCTTCAAGTTCCAAGGAATTTACGGATCAACAATAAAAAGTAATTAAAAATAATTTTTGGTTAAAAAAAAATACACACAACCAACATCAGAATGCAAGAAAAAATGGAAGACCAGATGCTTGTCTATGATTTCAAGTGCCTTCTCGTAGTTTCTTGGCAACTTTACTCTTTCCCATAACTCATTGGGTTTATGAGCTCTCTCAATGGTCTTCATGTATAAATAAAAGACACCTGTGCAGAATGACACACAGCGCAATTGTCAAAAGCAAATTAATCATCAAATTCTTGAAAACAAATCTAAGTAATAGACAAGATTATTAATTTGTAACAAACAAGAACCCAAAATTAGATGGGTATCTAAATATATCACATTACAAGACGCAATAGTATATCTAACCAACCAATGATAAGCTACATATATGATCAAAACCTCCACAAGAACCTTAAAATCCCTTTTAAATGGTTCTAGAAACCAACTCAGGATTCAATCCCGAATTAGAACTGAGCAATTTAGAACTAACTCAATCCTCATTAAGAAACCATTTGCTACTTATAGTTATATTCCAATAAGCATGAAACCCCAGTAATTTTCACCACAAAAGGCAAACATTTATTCACATTCACTCATCTTGCCCAACATTTCTTCCCAGCAAACAAAACCCAGTTTGAGAAAACTAAAAAATAAAATATAAAGAATAAAAACATACCATCATGATCACGGATAGTTGCATAGCGACTATTAGCTAGAGGGCAAGAGCTACGATTACAAACCCCAGTAATGTTATATGGGTTTCTACAAAAATTTCCAGTTGTGATTCTACAACAAAAAAACAAAACAAAATTACAATTAATTATAATTTAAACAGATTCAAAACATTATTATATGCTAAAAAATTAAAAAAAAGGCCTTACTTGGCCATAAAACTGCAGTGATTGTGTCTGATAACTTGCCATATGACCTCATCGTGCTGCATCTCTCTTCCTCTTCTAAATTACAGTATGAAATTATGCTATAAAAAGATAGAATGAAGTATGCGGGACTTTGGAGGTTTAGGGTTTATGTTCTGTCTAATGTGTATCAGTGAAACGCTACCGAAAACCCAAAACGGTGGTGTTGATGGTTTATTTTTTTTAGCGGACGTGTGGGGTCTACAATTCAAATAATAAAGTTTGAAACTAATATTGAGCTGCTTTTAATTAAAATTTGATTTTTAAAAAAATTAATATATATTTTAATATTTTTAGTTTATTTTAATATATTAGCTTCAAAAATAAATTTAAAAAATAAAAAATTATTATTTTAATATATTTTCAAATAAAAAATACTTCAAAAACAGATCCGACTCATATATATATATATATATATATATATAAATTTTTATTTTATTTTTCAGTTTTAAACATTTTTTTTCTATTTACTTGTTTTTTTAAAAAAAATATAATTTTAATTTTTAATTTTGTTAAATTTTAGCTTTATGATTTTCTTGTATTTATGTTTATGGTTTTAGGTTTATGAATTCTTTATCATGGTTTCTCTTTTGTTTTTATGTGTTTTTTTTTATGTATTTTTTTTTTTTAGTTTTTAGCTTATGTAGATTTTACTAACTTTGATAAATACTAGAAAAAGATTAACAAATTACAAATACAATAATAGTAGTGGTAGTAGTAATACTAGTAATAATAATAATTATATTGTTTGATTGTTAAAATAATATTAATATAAATACTACTATTATTACTAATAATGATAATATTTAAAATAATTGTAGTGGTACTACTACTATTACTACTACTAATAATAAAAATAATGATAATGGTTTTAATGATAATAGTAATAATGATAATATTACTTTTTAATAATAGTGATTATAGTAATTTTTATTTTTATTTTTTTAATTGTTATTTTTAATTTTTTTCTATAATAGTAATTTTTTTCCCCTTTAATTTTATTATTTAATATTTATTTATTTTAGAATCGAATTTCATAATTCTTGTAGATTGAATTCTCCAAGTTTAATGACTTGAAACACGAATTTAAACATGTTAACATAATTTTTTAATAAGGCTTTATAGTTATTTTTTAAAATTTTTAATTAATTTATTTCAATCATATAATTTAGAATGTGGATTTAATAAAAATTTTCGTGTTGAATTAACTCTAATTAATATTTTTACATATTTATTATAAACATTTTTTTATATAATTTTTTTAACTGAACATTAGTTTTTTGTTAAAAAAAATGTCCAGCGATCAATTTACAAGAAGCACTAAATGCGTGCAAGCCGTTGAATATCCTCGTCCGAGAGGGATAAAACTCCCTAAATATCCTATAAATAAAACCTGATCCCTTGACGATTCTTTTGCAATTTCCTCAATCATTCATTCTCTGCAAATCTCTTAACAGAGACTAATATTAATAGGCTATGGCATCATCAGAGACTACAACGAAGGTCTTGAAGTTGAAAACCAGTGACAATGAAGTTTTTGAGGTGGAAGAGAAGGCTGCCTTATAATCTGAAATCATCAAGAGCATGGTTGAAGATGGCTATGGTACTGATGATGCGATTCCACTCTTCAATGTACAAAAGAAAACCCTAGCCAAGATTGTAGAGTGGTTGAAGAAGCATGCGAGCGATGCATCTAAGGATGAGCTTGAGAGGTGGGATGCTGATTTTGTTGATGTTGACACAGATTCTCTCTATGATCTTCTGCTGGCTTCAAACTATCTCAGCGTTGAGGTTTTGCTTGGCCAACTTGCACAGAAAGTTGCAGACATGATCAAAGGGAAGCAACCTGAGGAAATTCGCAAACTCTTCAATATCAAGAATGATTTTACCCCAGAGGAAGAGGAAGAAATTCGCAAGGATAATGCATGGGCATTCAAGTGCTGATTAATTGCTTTTAGAATATTGGTTGGAGAATTTAAGATTTTTACTTTTTAGTCTTGTTTTATGGTTTCATCAGTAAATACTGTCTAGATCGGTTAGGATTTTAATTTCATTATCACCTTTTTCTAGCCTAAATCATGTTCATGAAGTCTTTAAGACAGGGCCCAAATTCGAAGTTCTTGTCGCAGATTTCAAACTATCTATGTCATTGCTCTCACAAATCATCAAGAACTTTTTAACAAATTCTTATAATTGTATGGTTTTTTTCTCCTACTTTCCCAAAAACATGAATTTGATCTTGGAGAAGAAAATGAACAAAGAAGCTATTTATATGTTTTCTGAAGAGCGAATCAAATATTCATAATAGTACCTGCTGGCCGTCGAATGGAATCGTGATTTTCAAAACGTATCTCTCTCTCAACGAATTCGAAAATCTCCTTCACTCCATGTGTGAATTTCTCAGCCATGTCTCGAGTGACTCTTTGTTAGAACAAGCTGTTTCTTACAGTTTTACAGGTAGCTAAGCAAATTATACACATCATATCTCTAGCTTTCCCGAGATCATGCTAAATATCATACAAACAATACTTGAATGTCATGTCTTAGCCATCAGATCAGATATACTATACATAAAGAGTCCTAATACATGGCTCTCTCGTAGTTTACAATATAAGCAAATGTAATATGAGAAGCAACATAATCCTCATCCGTTGTAAGTTCTTGATGCAACTCTTTTCGAAAAACTTCTGATTAAACACTCCAGTACTTGATTGAATTAGTTATAAGTGAAATGGAGAGGTGAATGGGACAGGAATTGATTGCTTACACTAATAGGAAGTTCAGCAGAGAAAATCTTGCACATCTTTACTTCTTCAGCATCCATAATCTTTATGGATCCTTTTTCTGAATCTTTATGCTGTTCTTCAGCAATTTATGCTTTATGCTCAGGAATCATATCAGCTCCATTAAAGGAAATGGAACAAAAATAATTGATCTCACTGAACCTGCTGGTGACACTGAACGAAACAGATGATTGAGCGTCGTATTTTAGCAAAACCTTCTTCATCCTATGATTCTTCCCAACGCCTTGCATCAATACCTCTACCCTTACGCATAACTATGACCAGAGGAGTACCCACGAATGATAGTGATGGAGGATGTTCTTGGATGTCTTCTAAGAGAAGAGAGTAGACAGATGAAGTAGAATATTGAGCCAAGAGGCTTTGTTTTCATTGCTTGCAGAAAATGAATTTATATATACCAAGAATTTATATATATATATATATATATATATATATATATATAGGTGCTCGATAAGATAATAGACATCTATCATTTAATAGGAAATCTTAAAAAAAAAATACAATCAGGTCAATAATAAAGCTAGAATGATTATTAAATATGTGTGATTATACCGATGTTGCTATGATTACTATTAGATTCGATTGTATTTGTATCTTTAAGAGTATGCTGAAAATCAATATCTGATTTGATCATATCATATATGATATTCATCAGTAGAATTATACTCCCGAAATCATACCTTATCACAATGCCCCTACAAGTGCAAGTATTTTGGTTGGATGCTGAAACCAATTGTTGGGCTAACATTTTTTTTTTGTTAGAGAGTCATAAAATCCGTATAAGTATGAGACTCTTGAATTTGATGCTTTGCAACCTCATCTAAACAAAGTGAAAGTTCATAGCTAATGTAAACACCCCCTTATAGCATAAACTACATTGGAGCATAGATATTTAAAGCGTGTTTGGTAGTCTGATAGCGGTTGTTTTTCAAATAATTTTTTGTGCTGAAATGCATGTCAATGATTTTTTTTTATTTTTTAAAAATCATTTTTGATATCAGCACATCAAAACGATCCAAAAAATACAAACCGTATTAAATTTTAACAAAAAAAAACTTTTGAATTTTTTAAGAATACAGTTTCAACCGCGTTTCCAAACATTATCTTAGTGTGTGTTTGAGATAGAGGTATTGCTAGTTTTTTTTTAGAAGAACAACCCTCTTCAAGCATAAACTACTCATCACTAAAAGCAAAAAAAATACATACTTTTTATTGTTTTTTTTTAATGCCATTAGAAAAAACTCAACTACATCTCATCACACCTCTATCCCAAACTCACGTAGTCCCCACATTAGAGCAACACCTAGTTCTTAAATTAGTTTTTTTTTAATTAAGAAAAATCATCTCTTTCCTAAGGTTGTTATATGTAGATTTAATTTTGATAAAATAAATGAACTCGTGGATTTCTTTTGTTTTATTTTTTTAAAAGAAAATATTAATTGAAACTAAAGCATTATTTGCATTCCATTTCCAATCTTAAGAGAACCGAATGTAATTTCACTTTAGCTGATCTAAAACAGAGAAAAAGAAACAAAAAAAAGAATAGCAGTTCTCAAGAAAATAAAATGTAAAGGAATGACTCGAAAGGGGTTTGTTGTAATTCTAAGAATAAAAGGGGCATTAGTATAGTTAAAGTAAACTTGGATACCATTAAATACCAATATTTAAACAATGTTACGTCCTCCTTCCTCCAGGTCCAGCTGAGAAAGAAGGGTCCTTTGAAACAAGAAAGACAATCCATAGAGGAAAGAGAAAATTCAAAATGTTACAGTTCCCAGCTTTCATGACACAGTACCCAGTTTCAACAAGGACAATTCCAACATCGTATTTGCTACCTTCACAGTGGCCACAGCCTCAAAGCGAAGAGCTTCTCCTCGCCATGGAAGAATCCGATTTCGAAGACAAGGTTTGGTCTTTTACGCTGTCTCTTTCTTTCAATTTCTGTTTTTCAACAAAAAGAAAAGCATCCCATTTATCTTCTTCCATTGTATTCTCTTGTCGAAGCATCAAAATCAAAACTTTCAATTTTTTCTTTGGTCGGATTTGTTAGGATCAATATATTTAATAATTTGTGCAATAACATAGTTTTCCGTGCTTTTCTATCTCTTGTTGTTGTGGGTCTTTTAGTTTGATCAATGTATTAGACCATGCAGCTCCTTGAAATGGAGAAATTTACAATTTAGTGATCCATTACGAGGTTTTTAGTTTAATCTTTGAGGACCCTTTGTTTTATAAGAGGTCAGTTTTAAAGAATCAACTGGTAGATATTCGATTTAGCTTGAGTTGTGACTCGATATGTGCAAGAGACTTTTGTTGAAGCATTGAAATTTCAAAATTCTGATTGTCGCTAGGTGATTTGCTTATGAAATTACAAGTCTACATATTGCAATATTGGAGTCCCATGCCATCATTTTTCTTCTTCTTTGACATTGTCTAGCAGCACACTCACCACAAGGTCTCTTTATCCTATCTACATTTGATTTCATATGTGATAACCAAAATGGATAGTGTTGACATGGAATTAGTGGAACGAGAAGGCATGGTATAGTTTGTGCATCTTTTTATATTGCCATTTTAATTTAATCTAACTTATTGATGACCCACGAAAGTTGTTATTTGAATGAGTGAAGAATCCTTATACTGGACAATCCAAAGGGGGCAGCCTGGTGACCCATCTGCAGTCATTTCTGCTATATGTTGAAACCTTTAATTTGTAATCATTATGAAACATGGAAAAGAGAGATCATATTTTTGGGGCCGTAACAACATGATCTGCAACGCAAAAGAGAGAGAGATAAGTGGAAGTATGTGAATTAGGGTTGGCATTGAAAGAGGATTGCAATGAAGCCCTCAATGTTGGAGCTTGGGAATTTAAGAAATCGTGAATTGATAGCTGTCTTTGGTGCTTTTTTTTTCGAGACCTTTAGATTATCAAGCAGATTGTCAAACAGAGAATGGGAGTAATATTTTCATTTTTTAATTGGTCAGTGTTTTGCAAGTTTTTTCTGTCAAAAACACCTGCTTGTTTGGTGCTTTTGATTTCATGAAAAGTTCTTTCACATCAGCTCACATTCTTGGAGGGTGGATTTCAAATGCTCTTTGAATTATAAGTTGGTTTCAAATTTTTATAGTAATAATTGCCTCTCTTGTTTATGTGGGGAACATTCTGGGCATATTTAAGAGGCATGTTATTGCATTTGTGTGTATAAACTCATGGTAGAACGACTACTATCCATTCATGCCACCAATTTTTTCTTCGTTCTCTCCTTGATCTTGCTCAACTATAATTGATATAACTAAGTTTTTGCAGTGCAATGAAATTAGAAAGGGTGATAGCAACCTTGCTGTGATTGGAAAAACATCTGTTGATAACGATAAAGAAGAGTATGACAATGATGCAGATGATGATGATGCTGATAATGTTGAGGAATCTGAAGGTGAAGAATTTGAGCAAGAAACTAGCTGATGATGCCCTCTCCCCTTCTATATCAACGAACCCTAGTATTATTTCTTTTTTATTTTGGTTTGGAAAATTCTCAATATCAACTTTGTACGACAACTTGTTGCTAGAGTTTATATCAGTTGAAAGTCTACTGTTTTTACACTTTCTCTAATTAAAATTAAAAATAAAAAAATTGAAAGCCATTGAGAATTTCCCTAGACACAAAGCATTGAAGATGAGAATAGTATTTTTACTTTTTTGCCCTTGAAAAAACCATTAGGCCATGTTTGTTTCCTGGAAAGTAGTTTCCGGGAAACTATTTTCCAAACTTTCCTGTGTTTGTTTGTCATTAGAAAAGTTGATCAACAGAAAACACTTTCCGGTCAACGGAAAATACTTTCCAGTCAATTTCAGTCAAAGAAAAATTTGACTTGGTTTTCAGGAAAGTGTTTTCCCTTTAGCTGTGTTTGTTTTCCAGAAAGTGGTTTCCGACAAATCACTTTCCAAACTTTCTTGTGTTTGTTTGCCAGTAGGAAAGTTGGTCAATGGAAAACACTTTCCAGTAAAAGGAAAATTTGGCTTGGTTTTCAGGAAAGTGTTTTCCTGAAAAATTTGGGGGGAAAACACTTTCCGAAAGTTGTGAAAATTTAAAAATGTTATTATTTGCTGATTATATCAGATTTGATCCTCAAACTTTTGATTGCTATATATATTTTGTTTTGAATATTTATTTTTCAATTTCATCTCTTAAAATTTAATTTTTATATTAACTTTGGTCCTTATTTTTATAATTGCTATTTGTTTTTTCCTTATCATATTTTTATTGAAATTTTTTATCTATCAAATTTGGTCCTCATTCTTTTGATTGTTACTTATTTTATTTGAAATAATTTATGAAATGTTGATTATTATTATTTTAATTTCTTCATCTTGCATTTTTTTTAATTTTTTAGATTTAATCTTTATTATTTTGATTATTATTTATTTTATTTGAGATAATTTATGAAATTATATATTTTTTTTCAATTTCATTCTCATTCAACTTTTTAATTTGTAAGATTTGTTCCTCATTATTTTAATAAACTTGAGAAAAATAAAATATTAATAAGTTATTTTCCAGCTTATTTTCCATGACATAACCAAACACTGGAAAGTGTTTTCCAACTCATTTTCCATTACACTACCAAACATCGAAAAATACTTTCTCGGAATTTACTTTCCAAAATGAAATTACTTTTCAGCAAATAAACGGATTAATCTAACATTCTTGGGAAAGCAGTTTTACACAAGGAATTATCGTGATATAATGGTATTTTCATCTAATTTTTGAATAAATAACCTTGAAAACAAAATTTATAAGGGAGGGACTTCTCTTGAAATAAAAAATTCTTTAACTAACATGTAGGAGTTTGAGTTCTTTTTTTTTATCATTTTTATTTTAAAAAAACAATAAAAAGATCTAATTACTCTTGAAATGAGTGATTAAAGTGACTCGGGCAGCTGATTTTGGTAGCCATAAACACCCTTCCAAGACAATATTTAAATCATTTGGATGACCTTTTCTTTTCTAGGCAGTGTATGTGATGAATGGATCCCTAGTTTGGTATTGATGATTATGATTATGATTATTATTATTATTATTATTATTATTATTATTATTATTTCTTCTTGATTTTCATGCATCATCTCTTCATCCCCTCAATTTATTTTCCTTCAAATTTGATCTATTTTTTTTTAATTACAATCCATTTTATTTGAATTAATTTATAAAATTAGATTTTTTTTTAATTTCATCATCTTTTAATTTTTAATTTTTCAAATTTGATACACATTCTTTTCATTACCATTTGTTTTATTTTAGATTGTTTTTAAAAATTATTTTTTTTTGCAATTTCATCCTATATTTTTTTTCCTATCAGATTTGATCCTTATTCTTTTTATTGTTACTTTTTATACTTTTAAATTTTATCTTTTAATATTAAATTGATTTTGAATTGAGCTTCTTGATTAAACATATGTCTAGAATTTCATAAGTTACAAGTTTGAAAGATTAAGCCGACTTCAAGAGATTAGCCAAGTTTTTCTTTGTTTGTTTTTTATTTTATTTTATTTTTTTAAGCTTGTTTTTTTTAGTTTAATCTTTCAGCATTTATTTAATTGGAAATTGGGATCCATTTTTTTTTATATATTTTCTTTCTATATGATTTGTCACTAATTTTAAAAACAAATTGGCTTATCAAATCAAGTTATCTCGGTAATTTTTGTTTGTCATTCTTTGTTAGATTTGGCCTTTTTTTTTAGAATTTTTTTAATTGAACTGAATTAATTGATTAAATATAAGCATACTTTTTATGGTGATAGGTCAATGTTCGCAACAAAGTAACAATTAGTCTTTGGCAAGCTTTTCTTTCTTCTCCTTCTAAGTATGATATTGACAATTCATTTATTATAGTTAATTATCGTTATTTTTTTAATCTTATCTACAATTGTTTTTTTTTTTGTAATCATATTGTTAGATTAACCAAGCTTATTAGATTCAGACTAGTTGATAACCCAAGTCTTGGATTTTTATTTTTTTTTACTTCTCTAAAAACACTTCTATAGCATGAGCATCCTTTTTTAACATTAGAAAAGAATTGGTTTGGCTCGTGGTGTGGCTCTAACCCCTAACCTAGTGCTTTAACTAATTGTCATAACCTAACTTTTTTTTTTTTCATTTATTTTTCAATATTTTTTCAAAAGAGAAAAAATGAAATGGAAAAAATGAAAAATAAATAAAAATAAAAAATAATAAAAGGATTGGGAAGTGAAAATGATAGACAAGAAAAAAATGGAGTAAAATCATAGGAAGTCAAATAAAAATGATGGTTGGTTTTAATAAGAATATATAATTATGATCAAAGATGAAGAGATTTTGAGCTTACGAAAATATTTGATTGTGATTAAAGAAATGAAGATTTAGCCTGGTCTAATAATAGAAATTTGAATTTTTAATATGTAAAAATTAAGGGTTCTCATAAAAGAAATAGTGTAGAAAATTAATCTTGTGCATTTAAAGCAAAATTTTTATTAAAAGAAAACAATATTCTATTAATTCTTTCTTGATAAAATTTAACAATATAAAAAGACAATAGATCTTAACTAGGAGAACATAAAATAACAAAAAAAAGTACTCAATCTTTTTTCCTAGAATCCTGCCCCATACTAAAAAAAAAAAAAAAAAGGTCACCTAACCTAAAACACCAAACCCTAGCCTTTATCTTCCTCCCTTTCTCTACCAAATAAAAATACAAACACAACAACAAACATATTTTCTTCTTTTTCAGATGTAATATTGAAACACATGATCAACATTAACCTAGCCATTATTGCTTTCATAGCCTCCTCGTAACAATAGCCAAACAACTCTGCTATTGTAACCTCTCCCTCTCACTTTTTTTTTAGACTAGTCCAAGTTTTTTAAAAAATAAAAATAATTCGGCCTAATTTGGTCAAAAACCTAGGTTGACCCATAACCTGGGTGTAACCATGACCTGGGTTTATACCTAGTCAAAACCCAACCCTAAACTCATTAACGTTTATTTAAAAAATGATTGAAATGAAATTGTCTTTATTGTTTCTTAGAAAAATATTTGGGACAACCTAATTTAAAATTCCTAACTCATAACCCGAGCCTTACCCCGGGTTAGGTTTTATAATAATGCTACAACAATATCATTGAACACTTTCACTTGATGGGTGATTTATTAAAGATTCAGAGAAGTTAGTGTGCTTGTAGTGGAGAGGTCAATTACCTTCCTATATTTTAGAGTTTTTAAATCATCAACCATGGAAAGAATTTTTTATGATATATGTCAAACAAGAATGAACTATATTTTGTTTAATTCCCCATAGAAGGCGCCACTAAGCTCTTCATCATCACGCAATAAGGAGATGAAAACATTAAGGCATATCTCTAAAAGTTTGACAAGAAAATGCTCAACGTGGAGAATTTACTTGAACCCATTATCAGTGAAACCCAAATCAATGGAGTCTATAACCATTTTTTATCGAAACTCTCTTCACCATGAAACAAGCAATGAAAAACCACTTCGAGTAGAAGAAACGAGCATGATCAAACAAGAACACCCTCATTTCTAGCCATAAAGAGTAGAATCCCTTAATGTCATCAATTTCCTATCAGGATATCTAAGAGGAGCACCAAGGGATCCATTTGTGATCACTTGACATCCCTTAAAATCCTTACCACACTTCTTACCACCAAGTAAAATAAAGTACTAATCATTATCAAGGGGAAAGAATATTTGCAACACCTCTTCCATAAGCAAGAACACAACACAGAAAACAAGTCCTCACAACAGGATTTCAAACAAAAAGGAAAGGATGCCACATAAGGCTATGTAGCTATATCGCTACTCATACACTTTTGTTCCTGCTCACTTATAGCATTATCCATCTCATCATTTACTTCTATACTCAACATGCTCCTCTTCATCTCATTTTATTAACTTAGACATTTGAAGATCCCATGTTCTGACAAAGAACTTATTTCATAGAAAAAATCGTGAAAGTCACTCTATCAACCTATTAAACTAGTGGTAGGTCTAGTCACTTCACTAATCTAAAATCAGGCATAGAAAGTCTAGTCTAATATGAAGTTTCCAAGACTTCATCAATATATAATAAACCAGATAATTTATAATTATACACTATCATAGGCCAACAAGATTTATCTTTGAATGTTGGAATAACCCCACAACTTTGATCACCTTTAAAGTCTTATAAGTCCTTTAAGAGAGGCCATATTAATAACATATTTATTTTTGTAGAAAACTTAGTAGTCCCTAAATTATGTATTCATAAATTTTATCAATTTGGTGATAAGTTTTCAAAATATTTTCAAATCAGATCCCTTTGTTAATGTTAATTAGCTTGTCCATCAAATTTATCACATATTTTATTCTTCCAAAAACCTCAACTTAATCTCTAGATTATATTTTCATTCTCAATTAGATCCCAAACCATAATGGTTATCAATTTGGTCTCAATTTTTTAAAACTTTTCAATTAGATCCTTGTTAATGTTCATTACTTTGTCATTACAGTTTCTAAACGACGTTTTTTATTGCATAAAATAGCCACGTTGGATGGGGAAGTGTTAACAAAAAATTATAAAAAGACCCTGTTGAGAAATATTGAAATTGGTCGGACCTAATTGATCAAATCTATCAATTTGAAACCATTTGAAAACTGGGTATTAAGTTAAGGACTAAATTAAGGCTTTCCTTTTATTTTTGCTCTATGTGATTTCCTTTCTCCCTCGTGTCATCATCCCCTGCTTGCTAGGTCATACCTGCTCTGTAGTAAGATGTTCGTAATTATGTCTCAATACGAAGGTGATGATGAGATTGTTCTTTTGTTCTTTGGACAGTGTCTCGTAGGCCAGAGAAATCTCAAAAGAGCATGTGTTAAAAGTAAGCTGTCCAGCAGCCATTACTTCTCAGCTGGTCCGCCACCAGATATTCTGATTCCACCGTAATTTCTTGACCTGCAAATCTTCAGACAAACAACATAGATAAATTAGAACAGCAACATATTTTTGACCTAAAAATCAAGGGAAGAGAGAAACTTACACCCACTTTCTAACCCCAATTGTTCCTCAGCCGCAACGAACTAAACCGGTACGTGTCAAAGGTTGCACTTAACACGAAACTGAATTTCTCTCTCGTAGCCAACAAAGGGACGGATGGGTGCCTAACACAGTGGCGCACAAGCAAATCTGTTTTAAAGGTCATGAATAAAACCCTGTCGGCAGCCACATATTTGGTGGTGGTGAAGTCGAAAAATTCAAGCAACTTCTCAGATTTATATAATTCAAAGTCCAAACACACAAAGATGTATTTTTTTTCTCTTTTGTCGTCTTCGTAGTCATCATCTTCTTTCTTTTCTAAGTATAAGAAATGAACAAATCAACGAATTCCAGCGTTTAGGAAATTAAATCTAATTATTCTAATCTAATGTTCATAGTATTAGTGCCAGTAATCACAACACTGATGATTATAACACAGTGATTCTTGTCTACGGCTTGGAGAGTAGCGGCCCTTATATCCAATCGGAGGGGAGCAACTGCGAGATTGATGATAATTGAGAAACGATTTGGTAGGTGAAAAGTCGATACTGGAAGCATTGGATGTCGGGGGAGAGATTTTCTTGAGCGATTTCGGAGGAGACAAAATAGCTCTAATCTTCGAACCAGGACAAGATCTATCGAATTCGATAATCAAGCTCTTTAATTCATCCTCCGATTTCACAGAAATTAACGTCTCCAAATCTCCGTCTGGTAACTGACACCTTAATTCCACCGAGTATCCACAGAATTCACCTAGCTTCACCATCAACTCTGTTTTAAAAATAAATAAATAATCAAAATATTGAGCTAGATAAAAAAAAAATAACGTAAATTAAGTGTTGATTAAGAAAAAACAATAACGAACCTGCATAGGATATTGAACGGTCGACGGCCAGAACCCTGGTTAAACCACCAACGTAACGGAGAACGCCGTCCTTGGGACGGGGAAGAATTTTACCACCGTAACTACATAGAAACTTGTGAGTTTCTGGTTTCGTTTTTGTTTTACAGTCAATACTCATCACCTTGTTTTTTCTTTAGATTTTCTTTTCTGAGTGAAGGTGACAAGGGAACTGAGGAGCTCGTCTTGAAAAGAGAGAGAGCTGGGAGAGGCTTCTAGGGAGAGAAGGAGGGAGGAGAGAGAGTGTTTGGGTGTGCGAGGCGATGTCGGGGGTATAAATAGGAGGGTAGGGAGGGACTTTCTCGGAATTTACGAAATATGGACGAATTTTGTTGGAAACAGAGAGGAAAGTTGTAGGGTTAAGGATTCCAACTTCCAAGAGAGAGTGTGAGTGAGGGGACCCTTTTGAAAAATTCAATTCAAATTATATTCGGATATTCGAAAGTGTGGTGTACTGCCTTAAGTTTTGCGTTTCTTTAAATTTTTATTTAAAATTACTTTTTTATATTTTAAAAAAAATTATGTGTTAAAATAAAAAGTAATTTTTAAAAAATAAAAAATATTATTTTTATATATTTATAAATAAAAAATATTTTAAAAAATAACCATTATCAAACTCTTAAATATTTTCCATCAAACTGTTAGCCATCATTATATGCTTAGATTTGTATTTTTTGTTTCTTTACCTTAGCGGGACGCCTCTTATGTTCTTGATTGTTTCGTTAATCATGGGATTTTGTTGGACTGCCTTTGATATTATTAATTTTCAATGTTTGCTTCTAAGTTTTCTAAAGTACTAAATTAAATTTTATCAAGTAATAAATAATATTCATGACCCTATTAAGAGAGAGAGAGAGTATCTATATATTATTTTAAAAATAATTTAAAAAAATAGTACACGAAGGAAAGTGTCAGTTAACCTATATTAAGTTACCAATATAATAATAAGATTCGACTCCACTTATAACGTGGGGTTGTAAGTTGGACAAGTATACTAGTATAATTGTTTTTTAAAGTATTTTTATATTAAAATGTATTAAAATGATATTTTTTTATTTTAAAAAAATTATTTTTAAAATCAACGCAACAAAACGATTCAAAACACAAACAAAAATTTATTGATTTTTTTTAATAAAATAATGTTGTTTTAAATAGTTTTTTTAAAATTGAAATAATACTACTTTAAAAAAATAAAATATATTAATTGATCATGATTTAACTAGATGGACTTCATAAATAATTCAAAAATAAATTTGATATAAACTAAATTCAGAACTAAATTTGATACAAACACATGTATGACTTCTTAGGCTAGCGCTAACCAAATCTCTATGACACATTAAGATATGTTTTCTATTCATTAGAAATCGAGACAATTAAATTAATTTTCCTCCAAAAACAAAACTACATAGAAAAAAAATTAATAATACCAATATATACTTCATTAATTCTTAACAATTGCATTAGGATTCTTTTAACATGTAGTCATGCATGGCAAGAAAGATTTAATTGTAGGGCTGCATTTGGTTCTTTGCTTGTCCGTTTAACCAAATAATTAGACAAAATCATAACCAAGTAACGCATCCATAGGATTTTCTTTGGTAAAGCACAATGAATGAGAGATGCTTGATTCTATAAAATTGCATAATGTAGGAGTGCCCAGAGCCCCAAAGTAGAATTTCCTAAAGGTGTAGAACTTTCTTTAGAATATACTAGTTCGTTGATACGTGTTGTACCGCTAGCCGGGTTAAATTTTTGTTTTTAACATACAAAAAAAAAACCATCTAAACATTGCTAATATTTTTCTAATAAAAAAAATTAAATTATATAGAGCTTAACCTGATGTTACCTAAATAGTTTGATGAGTTCCAAGGCATCTCAGACGATCAATAAAAACGTAGTTTGATTCACAAATATTCATGACAATGTCACTTTTTAAAAATAATATTAAAACAATAATATATTGAATTGATCCGAGTCAACCCGGGTTAACTTGTCAAATCCTTAATTTAGATCATGAAACCATGATAGCCCTATATAAAGCAAATCAAAATAAATTATAAAGCTCAATTCTCAATTAACTCAATGTTAAAGAATGGAATCCAAAACAATTAATTAAAAAAATAACAAAACAAAATGACTTAAGTTAACCTACTAGACCCATAACCTGGATCATGAGATCAAAATAACCTAGAAAGTAAATAAAAAAATGACATGAGTCATCCTGATTGGCCTGTCAAACCTGTGATCAAGGTTATGAAATTATGATAACCCTATAAAAAATAAATTATAAAGCTCAATTTTTAATAAACTCATTGTTAAAGGTTGAAAGTTAAAAAAATTCAATCTAAAAATAGGACACAATAAAACGATCCAAGTCTACTCGAGTTAACTCGCAAAACATGTGATCTGAGTCAAGATCAAGATATCCTCATAGAAAAAAACCAAAATAATCATGAATCTTAATTCATAATCAACTTCATGTTGAATGATGAAATTGAAAAAATTACTATTAAAAAAAGACAAAAAAAACTCGAGTCAACTAGGTTAATCCGTCAAATTCGTAACTCAAGTCATAAGACCAAGCAACCTCATAGAAAACCAAATAAAATAAATCATAAAGTCTAATTCTCAATCAACCCAATGTTAAATGATGAAATAAAAAATATCAATTAAAAAAACAAAAAAAAACTCGAGTTTGTTGAGTTAACCCACAAACCCGTGATACGGGTTATAAGACTGAACTAACCATATATAAAGCAAACCATAATAAATTAAACTAAAGGTTGAAGTATGAAGTTAGAGAAATAAATATAGATTTGAAAAAAAAAACAATACTATTAAAATGAAAAGAAAAAAAACAATATTATACCATACACATTAATGTGTGTGTGTGTATATATATATATATATATATATATATATATATATATATATATATATATATATATATTTTGTGCATGTGAACAATTCAATCCACAGTATAATCATGATTTTAACAATCAAAAACCAAAAGATTGAACACACACTTGGGGATAAAATAGAATTTTCTCTTTTTATTACACAATATAATTAAGCTCATGCCCTTGAAAAAAAAAAGAGAATTAATTTATGAGGGGTGTTTTTTGGGATTTTCATATTTTTTTACAATGTAATTATCGACTAACTTTTGGAGTCAACTTTTTTATGCCTAAGATCAAATGACATTTTTGTTTTTTTGACATCGGTTGTTTTGAAATTATCACATGGGGTCAAGGGTTTTTTGGTCTTTTATAAATAAATAAAATAATTGATGCTTGCAAATGACGTGCCTATAAATGGAAGATAGTTGCGCTCTTTGGGCGGCGTGTGGGACACCTTTCAGTGGCTATTGATACCTTTTCTAGGTGGAATCCCAAGTATTCTGTCACCATCTACATAATGAGCCGACATGTGTCAACCGCCAAGGCTTGAAAAAGCTCTAGTGACAATCCACCCCCTTTTTTCCTCTCCTCCACCTCAAGGGTTGCTAACCTTGAAAAATTGCAAAGTAGTTCTCAATATTTTAATTGTATCAAATTTGATTTATTTGTTTTTCAATTTTATCCCTTTGCATTTGATTTTTTATATTTTTTTTATCAAATTCGATCATCATTCTTTTGATTCCTGTTTATTTTGCTTTTCATCTTTTTTTTCTGATTTAATTTTATTTTTTGATTTCATTCCTAAGCATTTGATTTTGATTTTCTTTTTTGAATTTAATCATCATTTTTATTATTGCAATTCCTTTTATTTTGAGTTCTCTTCTTGATTAATTGTTTTCTTTTTTGGCAATTTAATCCCTCATTGTTTAATTTCATTGAATTTTCATATCATATTTAGTGCTTATTTTTTATCATGCTTTTAAAACCTGGCAGAGGAGTCGATCTGTACCATGTCATTGGTTGGATTGAATCACTAGGTTTACTGCGGTCAATCATATTTTTTATTGTCCCGAAAGTAAAAATAAATTTATTTTGATAAAAAAATGGCAAAAAAATATCAACGGGTTTTGATATGATTTTCCCCTAACTAATCGCTTGATTTTTTCTTCATCTAAAAAGTAAAAATGATATTATTTTGATAAAAAAAAAAAGAGGAAAAAAAAAACTCAACATGCTTTGACTTGATGTTCCCCAAGCTAATTATGTCTTTGATCATCCTATAATTTTGACCTTATCAAGCCAGGTCATTTCTCCCTTTATTTGCTTTTTTTTTTAAATCAATCCATCTTAGGCATCAAATTACAGGTTTATAGGGCAGCCCACTTGGTTAAGTCAAGTTTTGCAAAAAGCTTTTTTATTTATATTTCTTTACGATTTTGTTGTAGATTAATGTTATTTTTCTCAATTTTATCTTTCGACATTTAGTTTATTGAGATTCTTGCGTCGTTATTTTTTTAAATTTGCCTTCTATGAGATAATTATGTTATGATGACCCATGTCACGAGTTTGAAAAATTATTTTGAGTGAGCTTCATTATTTTCTTAAACCTTTTTTTTAATTATTTTATTTTTCTTTTATTCTTCAACATTTGATTAATTTATTTCAAGTTTATTTGTCTTCTTTCACTTTTTTTATATTTATGTTCATTCATTATCTCAAATTTCATTTGAATTGTACATCTTTTTATGGCCTTTAGACTTATAAGTATTAATATATATATTAAATTATAAATAGAAGTATTGTTGAGATGGTATGAGTATGCTCACATTTATAAGATTATATAAAATAAGAATTATCACTCTATTTCTTTAATCTCTATTGTTTTTTTTTAGGCATGAAAATTCTATGTTGTCAAATTAATGTCAATGATAGGATAAAGATGACTAAATTTTAACCTATGAAATTATACCATGAAAATCTATTAATTAATCGATATATTATTTAAATTTTAAATTTAAATCAAGATAAAAAAGATATTATTTAATTAAATTTATTAATTTATCAACATTATATTGTAATTACTTGATTAAATCTCTATTAATGACACGTCCTCTTATGACAATTTATATGAGATTTTAATTAAAGTTAATAATTTATCAAGATTATACTGTAGTTACTTAATTAATTACGCGTCCTCTTATGCAAAAAAAAAAAAAAAAAAAAAAACCTAAATTTAGAGTCCTTTTCTTACCGCAACAATAATCTTACAAACAATCCAAATGATAAGACCCAATAAAAGACCTTTGTATTCTTTCCTACAACACTTGATGTCACCATACACTTCATTGTGAGAGACAATTAGCTAGGAATTTCGGAGATTCACGTAATGTTGATTAAGAAAAATGTAAGACATTCCTCGGAGATCATATTACTAATTAAGTGCTTGAACCCTCCTAATTAAATCAAGAATTAACCTTGCAAAAACCATTTAATAGATGGTCTGGTAATAAAAATTTGGGACCAAAAAATTTATTTTACCTGTGATATTAGTTTCAAACTTTGTGATTGCTAATATGATTGCCACTAGAAGCTTACAAGGTCTTTAACTTTAAAATCCGTTGGATTAGTCGATATATATTTAAACTGATCCAAACACCTATATTAATTAAAAAAAGAAATAACCTTCCAAAGTACAATGCCTTCAATCACAAGTACTGTTGAAGACTGAGAAATTAAATTCTTCAATCAACTACGCTATAAGAAAAGACATTGCCAAGGAAATCCCAGATCACCCTTTATTCCATTTTCTTGAAATATACTTGTAAAAAGAACACAATTTTGAGAATATATTCTTTTTCACAAGTTTCTGGCCACATGAATGGCAAGGATAATAGTAACGGCGCTTAATGTTATTCTGCCTAAACTTTAGTGTTCAGTTTAAAGCCCTCATGTAGGTGATGCCATCACCGATCTTCTTCTTCTTCTTCGTCTTCTTCTTCTTCGTCTTCTTCTTCCTCGCTACATGTAGGGTTTGACGCATGAAGAGGGCATGCTGCAGAGAGGGACGCGTGGAGGGATGTGTGGCACTTGCTCGTGGAACAGTGAAGATTCTCTAACGCAATCAAGCTTAGAGATCTGATCCATTGACGACAGCTAGTTAATAATTCCAGTATATATCTCGTCCCACCGTCCACTGATCAGAAAACGGCAAGGTCCAGATCCTTATCCATGGTGAAGGAAGAAGACAGCAAGTGCCTAGTGGGGTGACGCATGGATTTGGTTTTCGTGAAAAGAACATCGATCATTTTGCTAATGTCCTCAGATCCTAATCCATAACTATACTCGACAAAAACAGAAAAGAAAAATCAAAATTACAGACAAAAAAAATGGATGAGATTTGATCACCCTTCATTTTGGATGCTTCTGCGGTTTTCTGGTTTTTTGTTGAGAAATCTTAAACTGTAATTTTTCTAGGACTTTGATCGTTACAATGAACAGGGATCGTCGCACCCATCTTGCTAGCTAGCTAACCTCTGGTTCTCCCCCGGTGAGCTCTCATCTTTTCATTTTCGTTTTGTAGCCATGGCTAAAACATTAATTATTATTTGTTTATGGAAAAATAATTTTTAAGTGGTATTATAAAATACAAATTGAAACACAAGTTAAGAAAAATATAAGAAAAAATAATTTAATAATAATTTTTTTCAAGTTTATTAAAAAAATAAAAACTAAATCTGATAAATAAATAAAATTGAAGAAAAAGAAAATTAAAGAAAATTAATTTTATAAATTATTTTAAATAAAATAAATAATAATCAAAATAATAAATATTTAATCATTTTTTATTTTTAAAAAAGATATTTTGAATAAAAAAATATATATCAACCAACTTTCTTTTTCAAAAAAACAAAAGAAAACATTTTGAATAAAAATAATTTTTTCCTTACTGTAAAATATATCTACCAACTTTTTTTGAAGTTAGCAAGCATCGAAAAAATGAAAAAATAATTTTCACAAAAGCACTTTTCTAAAAACACTAAGGGCTTAACACGTGATACAATGCATAGAACAAGGCAAAACATTCTTAATTTTCTTAGAAGACCATAATATATATTTGTTTCAAATTTCAATCAGTGATAAGATCTTAGGGTCTCTGATTTCTCTCATATCTAATAATAATATCTTTCCAATCTCGTATATTAATAGCGTACACGTGTCCAACACGTTTTGGACTACAGCAACAAACTTTTAATGTTTTTTTTTTATGACTATATATATATATATATATATATATAAAGATATAAAGCTGAAATAATCTTGGCAACGCGGTATCATCTGTGAAAGGAAACCAGTGAAATAATCTTTGGCAACGCGATATTTTAAGTTGATTGTGGGGTACCAAATACCCGCGTGTCGGTAAGGGAAAGAGAGTTTCCTTGTTATTTTCAGTGCCTCATGAACGGATCTCCAAGTATATATTAGTTATTTTAAAATAGTTTTTTGGAAATGTGGATAAATGATAAAAATTTTAACTATTTTGATTGAAATTATTTTTTTTATATATTTTAAATCATTTTAATGTATTTTTTTCAAAGATAAATTTTATAAAATAAACAAATATTTTAATTTATTTTCAAATAAAAAATATTTTAAAAAATAATTACCGCTATTATAATATCTAACAATATCTAAATTTATGTTGCGGTTGAGTAATTCTTGTGACTTTGTTTTTATGTTACCATCTATTTTTAATTAAGCTTAGTGATATATGATTGTTGTTATAGTTTAATGTTTTATTCTCTAAAAAAATTTCTTATTCAAATAAGAAATAAAAATTGCAAAATAATATATTTTAAAAAATCACTTTTTTATTGTGACTTCAATATTTTTTCCATTTTTATAATTTCAAAGGTTATTATTTTTCATTGTTTTTTTTTTTAGCAACCAAGCAAAAATCAATCGAGAAATAAAGAAGAAAAAATAAGAAATGTGCAATTAAAGGCAAAATTGATAGAAATAATGTGAAAAGAATATACCTGATTAAATATACAAATTCAAGAAACAAACTGAAGAAACTGGAGGGATGAGAGGACTGTAAAAAGGTGTAATTAGGGGAAAATTGAAAGAACTTATTATAAAAATATGAGGTTGACCCGAAAAATAAAAATAAAAATTCAATGACTAAACTAAAGAAAATCAAACTTAGAGGACCAAACTTAGATTTTAACAGGTAACACTACCAGAAAATCAATAAATACAAACGGAAATACCGAGGAAATATTTCGGTCGGTAAATTTTTGAGGGATTTTACCGACGAAATATTCCCTCGGTATATACCGAGGGACTTACCGTGGGAAAAAAAATTAAAACAAAGCAAAAAAAAATGATGACTTGTTATTTTTTACCAACAGAATTACCGATGGAATAATTCCGTTGGTAAACTGTGAACACTATTCATTATGTCAATTACAAAGGGAATTACCAACGGAAGTTTCCATCGGTATTTTCCAGAGAGCTCCAGAACTGTTCATCTTCCAATTGCACTGTTAATTGTTTTATTTTACGGACAAAATCACCGACGGATTGAGAATTCGGTGTGTTTTGGTGGTTTTCTGAAAAAATTCAATTGATTTAAAATTTTCATTTAAATATTATAGACGGAATCACCGACGGATTGAAAAATCATCGGTAATTTTTGGCGGTTTCTGAAAACTTTTTAAGAAATTGAAAATTTAAATTAAATATTACCGACGGAATAATTAAAAAATATTAATATTCAATTATCCGTCAGTAAATCCACCAGTAACGCGTCCCAATAAAAAACCCGAATCCGCTTATTTCACAAGAGACAGACTCATTATTTCTTCTTCTTCACTATATGTAAAAAACATCAATATCTATTTCTTTCACTTCTTTTTTCTCCTCATCTCCTTCTCTTTTTCTCCATGCTTGGGTATTTCTTCTTCTTCTTTCTTCTTTTATCCTCTTAGTTTTTTTTTAATTAATATGCTTTACGATTTTTTTTTTCCTTAGCTTCACTTGCAAGTATATTAAGGTAAGATTTTTCTTTTTTCTTATTTTTTCATGAGTTTTTTTCACTATATTTGTTTTTTATTTAATTTTAATTGATTTTATTCATAATAATTGTATAAATGTTGTTGTGAGATTTTTTTTTTCATATGAGATAAATTTTTAGTTGATTTATTTATAGGATTTTTAAATTTTTAGCAATTGCAACTTCATTTTTTTCATATGAATTTTTTTAGTTGAATTAATTTTTTTGTTTTATTTTTTTGTTGCAAATTTGTTTGAGATGATTTTCTTATTCTTTTTTCCAAGCATTTTGAGTATATATTATACAATGTTGATTTATGTTAATTTAATTATTTTATAATTTTATAAAATAAATTTTATAAAATGTTTTTAAATAATCCTTTGGTAAATCCGTCGGTAATAAAAAAATACTTTTACCAACGCGTCTGTTCCGCTAGTAAATCCATCGGTAATATTATTACGGACGGATTTACCGACGGACAAAAAATTACCAACGAAAGATTCACTGACGGAAATTCTTCGTCGGTGATTTCGTCGATAAATTAATTATCAATAGAATATGTGTCTTATACCGATGAAAAAAATCCGTCTATAAAATTATTAAGTCTTGTAGTGATATAAGGGTTCGAATAATAAGTGATAAGAATTTGATCCAAATGTTGAAAGTTATAATTTCAATTCTTAGGATTAGACCGCATGACATAAGGAATCATCTACGAAAAAAAAGAAGATGAATATCGATCCAACGATTGCTGTGACTTGACACAACTACTTGGAAGTTAAAATAATATTCTTCATATAATGTGTTATTAATTATAGGAAATTTTTGTCTTTATGCAATAAACAAAGGTTCATTTTTTATCATCATGAATATCAAAAATTGTTTTGGTCTAAAGATAAATAAAATATTTTATCATTTTCATTAATAAAATAAAGTTAGATTGACTAATTTTGATATAATTTTATTATTTTTTAATTTTAATTATTGATTGTTTTGGTCTAAAGATAAAAAAATATTGTATCATTTTCATTCATAAAATAAAGTTCGTTTGACAAAATTTTGATATAATTTAATTATTTTTTAATTTTAATTGTTGATTTTTATTGACCTGATATTAAACAATATTATAATTATATATAGTCAATATAAAGTGCTCATAAGTTATGATACAGCTAAGGGGTGATTTTAAGTTTCTTTTATATCATTTAGAGTTTTAAGTTGTATTATATAGATAAGAACTAAATGAAACAATGAGATTAATTTATATAAAAAAAATTAATAACATTTTCTAGAAAATCCTTCAATGGTGATGCTTTCTTTACTACATGTACATGTATGGTGTATGTACTAGTTTATTGGCCCTGCTATGTACTATAGGTTAGATTAATTTTTAAAAAAATATAAACAAAATTTAGATAATAGGAAATTATTTGGTATTGTTATTAAATTCGATCCAATAGATTAATTTTGAAACCTCTCAACCCGATTTCTTGCATAGCTTATGTTTTAAGAGTTATCTTGATGTGATCTAATCTACTTGTTGGATAAAAAACCAACCTAAATTATCAGTAAAAAATATGGTTTGACTTAAAAAAAAAACTCAAGATAACATCTTTTTTTATTTTAATATTAAGATGATAATATATTGAATCGACTTGGAATTCATGATTTAACTTGTTAAACTCGCGATCCAGATCATGAATTCCATTAGGTTTAATATTTTTTTATAGTATTTTTTACTTAATAATATGATAAAAAAATAAACATTTGTAAAATTAAACACCAATCAAAATACTGGATATTTATTCAAGACTGTAATAACCTCATAGAAAACAAATTGAAACAAATATGAAGATCAACTCAAAATTAATCAAATATTAAAGGATAAAATTAAAAAAAAACTAGTAAAAAAGAATTCAATCAAAAAGATAAAAAATTGAAAGATGTAATTTTTTATATAAAAAAAACAAAAAAAGGTATGATCCAACGGATTAATTTTGAAACCTCTCAACTTAACTTTTTATTTAGCCCTAGTTTAAAACTAATCAACATAGAAGTTGTCTAAACATAATCTAATTGACTTGGTGGATCTAAAAATAACTCAAATAACCAGTCAAAAATATGGTTTTACTTGAAATATTTTTCCAAATGACATATGTTTTTTAATATTAAAATGGTAACATATTAGATTAACCCGGACTTCATAGCTAAACCTTCAAATACACGGTTTGGGTTATAGAGTTTACTAGATTTAATAGTTTTGTTTGTTTTTTTAACTATTTTTTTTATTAATGATATAATTACAAAAATAAATATTCATAAAAGTAAACAGTAACTAAATATTGAGATGTCTATTTGAGGCTGTAATAACTTTATAAAAAATAAAATAAAATAAATTATAAAGATAAATTTAAAATCAATTTAATATTGAAAAATAAATTAAAAAAAAAACTTAAAAAGATTCAATAAAAAAAATTAAAAGATAAAGTTTAAAAAGAAAAAGAAAAAACAGGGTCGGGCAGCTCATACAAACAGTGAAACACCCGGTTCTTTTAGAAAGTAGGTAAAAAAAAAACGAAAAATGATTTAATAAAAAATTCGGTAGGTAGAGCTTTTTTTTTAATTAAATAAATAATAGGGTAGTATGAATAGTGAAGGAGCTGGAAATTACCCCAGTTATATATATATATATACATTTACATTCGTGCGTACCCTGGGGGGGCTTGGAATTAGGGGTGAGCATTTCCGGTTCGGTCCGATTTTTCTCTAAAAAACTAATCAAAATTAAATTTTAAAAAGCTTAAAAATTCAAACCGGAGCCGAACCGGATCTGGTTCAAACCGGATGATTTCGGTTCGGTTCGGTTCGGTTTTTTTAACAAAAAAACCGAAAAACCTGTATTATTGTTTTTTTGGGCTTTTTAAGGCTTTTTTGGGCTTTTAAGGCCTTTTTGGGCTTTCTAATGGGTTTATAATTAATGTCAATATTTTCTATTTTTGTTACAAAATTCTATAATAATATATTTAATATTTTTGTCACTAAATTTTCATTTATATTAAATTATCAGTGCTAATATTGTGTTTAATATGTTGCAAGTCTTTCTAATATTTATGTTTTAGAGTTTGGACTCCTCATGCATCAAAGTTTAAATAATACACACACCAAATTAAAATTAAAATTACAAAGCATTGCCTTCAAAAGGGCTTAAAAAAAAACAACAAATAACATTGTCATAAAAAATAAAATACTTCATGCAAAAAATATAAATCTTTAGTGTGTACATCATCTCAATCAAAAAGCACATCAAGATGACAAGAACATTGCACTTTGATTCCGTAATACCATTGACATCAAAACCTGAAAATCAAGATCTAAAATTATAACATGATAAAATAAATTAGAATATGTAAAAATAAAAAAGTAGTATTTTACCATCAAAGTAACTTTTGAATTAATTATCATCCGTTACTAAATGTAACTTTCCACTAAATTCTACAAAATAAAAAATTAGACATGTTAGATGATTGCAAACAATTTAATTAATAAATAACAAAATAAAAGGTGCAAGTTTCTAAAATAAATTACCTGACTCAAGGTTTTCGTAGGTTTCAAGATCATTTATCAAGCTTCTAATATCAGTTGGAATTGATCCATGATGCAACCAATTTTGACAACAAATGAGTGCTTGAACAATTGCTGGAGATAAGGAACTTCGAAAGTGATCAAGTACACGACCACCTGTACTAAATGCTGATTCAGAAGCCACTGTGGATATAGGAATAGCCAGAACATGTTGTGCAACCTTTGAAAGTGTCTTATATTTCAAAGCATTACTTTTCCACCAACCTAAAATATCTAACTTATCATCATTAGGATCCTCACAACCTTCAATCAAATACCTCTCAACCTCATTTTTATTTTCCATACTATCCACCTCCAACAAATGTCTTTTGAATCGAGCCAAAGTGTTAACATCTACCTCCACATCATCAATAGCATTAACATCCTGTTTATGCCTATTATTATCCACCACTTCATTAATTTTCAAATAAAACTCATACAAGCTCACCAAAGTATCTTTCACCTTATTTGTTAGCAATTGTGCTTTGTCAGAATCATACAAATCACCAAAGCAAAATTTCACATATTTCAACTTCAAACGTGGATCTAAGACATTAGCCACATATAACAAAAAATTCTGATTTACTTCACAACCCCAATACTTCTCAAATTTAAACATCATATTCATCGCCATTCCACTTAAAATACTATCTTTACTTTTACACAATTGCAACAAGTTCGTATGCATGTAAATCAATTCATTAAAGAAAGAATTTGATGTGACATGCAATGAGCCAGAAAATCTCAATGTAACCATATAAAAGATCTTTAAGAACTTAACCAAAGTTCTTGCATTTTCCCAATCCTCCAAACGAGGTGGCCCTATGTTTTTTTTATTCCCCTTTGAATCAACCTCCAAAAAGTAACTCATATACCTAGGTTCTTTTTCACCTAACCTCATAAATACCTTTTCAAACTTTTCAGCAGCTTCTATCTTAAGATAAGTTGAATTCCATCGAGTTGCAACATCTAAACACAATGATTTCTTACACTCTATATGCAACTTTTCAGCCCACTTCTTAAATGTAAGATGCCTTGAAGGTGAAGATCTCAAAAACCTAATGGCATTTCGAATCTTAACAACTGAAACATTAATCTCTTTCAAGCCATCACACACAATGAGGTTTACAATGTGTGCACAACATCTAACATGCAAGTGCTCATTTGACAATATATTAGTTGGCCAATCTTTCATCACATTCTTTAAATATGAAATGGTCACATTATTAGAGCTTGCATTGTCTAATGTAATGGTCAACAGTTTATCAATCCCCCACTCCAACAAACAATTCTCAATAACTTGGCCAATTGTCTCACCCATATGATTGGAAACTTGACAAAAATTAAGAATTCTTTTATGTAAATTCCAGTCATTATCAATCCAATGAGCTGTTAAACACATATAATTAATATTTTGGATTGATGTCCATGTATCTGTTGTCAAGCACAATCGTTGACCCTTAAGAGCTATCCTCAATCTATCCTTCTCTTCAACATAAAGTTTCAAACAATCTCTCATAATTGTAAAACGAGAAGGAATGTCAAATCTAGGTTGCATGGTCCTAGCAAACAATTTAAATTCCCGACCCTCCACAAAATTAAAAGGCAACTCATCAATTATAACCATCTTTGTTAGTACTTGTCTACATTCATCATAATTATAACCTATTGCCTTAAGACTTCCCACATTTTGTTCTCCCAATTCACCCTTCTCTATCTTAGGTTCTAATACCAAAACCTTTTGTTTCTTATCAACCACAAAAGGGAACTTCTTGCACACTTTTAAATGACTCCACATGTTACTTGTGTCATTAACAATAGTATGAGATGCATAATGTTTTCCACAATAATTACATTCCGCTCTAGGGGCTTTAGGATCAACATCAAGTTTTGTAAAGTGATCCCAAATTTGTGACTTTTTTTTATCATCAGCATTTCTTTTCCTAGATGCAAGAACTTGAGGTTGTTTACCTTTTGTATCTATGGTGGATCCTGCATTGGTTGATTCTGTGTTAGGTTTTGAAGTTGGAGACATGGTAGATGTTGGTGTAGTGCCCGTGGATGAAGCATTTTGAATTTGAGTAGTTTCCATCTGTTATTACATAATGAAAACATGTTACACGCATTACAGCATAATACAATTTTAGCATATATATATCTGTATGTGTGTGCTGCTATTATATATATATATATATATATATATATATATATATATAATTACAAACTCACAGCATATATATATCAAGCATTACAACATAATATAATCTCAGGATATATATATATATATATATAAATATATAATAGCAGGATAAATATATATATATATATATATATAAATAAATATCAACCGAAAGTAAACTTTGAAATATCTATTGCCTTTGAAATATGTTACCACCATATCTCAACGAATCTCTTTCAAGGATGGAAACTTTGTGGATATATATATATAAAAGTTTGTAATCGATCATCAATATCTTCCACATCAAGAGCTTTGTAACTATATATACAAACAAATATGTATCATGAACTTTTGTAAATAGTATATACAGACAAAAATTCTCACATTGTAGCCTTAAGGGCCAAGACAATTTTAGAGATTTCTATATTTGGTACAAGACTACGAGTGATTCAAATCAAAGGGGGGGTCCAATTCTGTTTTCAAGTATTTTATCAATCGGAGAACATATTAAAATAAGAACAAAAGTAAAAAAAAAAAAAAATTCTACTCAACCTTTTACTGTGTAGCTGGAGATGGAGAATTGAAGATGGTGGGGGCTGATCTGATTGTGGTCCAGTAGATGGAGATGGATTAATTTCAATTTGAAATTGTGGTGAATTTGTGAGACTGTGAGTTGAGGGAGCTGGGAGCGGCTCAGGAGAAGGAGAAGAACAAGGACGGCTGAAGTATCAAGTAGAGATGCTAGGGTTAAAAAAACTGACGCGATTTTTTTTGTATTTATAGTACCCCTCAAACCGAACCGGTTCGGTTCGGTTGGGGTTTTTCCGGTTCTGGTTTCTGAAACCGACACCGAACCGAACCGAACCGAACATTTTTGAAAAAAAATTAATCGTTTTTTTTTTTCGGTTCGGTTTTTTCGGGTTTTTTTCTCTCGGTTTTTTCGGTTTATTCGGTTTTTCGGTTTTTTTGCTCACCCCTACTTGGAATTGCCTCTTTAAGCTGACTGGTCCGTGTTGACATGTTTATTAGGCTGTCATAAACAGGACAGCCGCCGAGAATTTGATTGGTGGACAGCCGCCGAGATTTTGATTGGTGGACAGCCATTCAACAAATATGGCAAATTCTGCGAGGAATGGAATTGGATACCAAGGAATAGTCCACTCAAGAACGTTAGAATGGAAGATTATAGGCACTACAGAGCCAAAAAACAGCAAAAAAAGAGAGGAAAGGACACATAGATGAAAAGGACTGACATGGGTGTGTGGAAATATAGAAAATTGAACTCAAGGAGGGGCTAATTTACAAGAATAAGTTCTTTGGGCCCAAGAAAGAGAAGAAAAGAAATCAAGGGATGGGTTCTGGTTCTGTACCTCTTCCATGCCCTTGACAAATTCAATGGGAAATGGTTGAATAGAATCTTCTTCACCACTGACCACACCAAAAGTCAACTCTTCAGTGGGAAATGGTTGAATAGAATCTTCTTCTCCACTAACTGCACCAAAAGTCAACTCTTAAGAAGTTAAACTTCAACTTTCTATTAAGAAGTTCCCTAATTTGAATCGTAGTTAGCTACCGCCACCTCTTGATTCTTAGCTTTAGACAGTAACCGCAATTAGATATTCCAGTTTTTAAAAAGGTTACAACCGATCAAGTTAAAAAATATTAAATATATGTATAGTTTAATTAGTCAAGTTCTAAGTTTATTTTCTAAAATTTACTAATTTGAATCTTACAAACTTCAGAACTACTAAAAACTTATATAATCATTAATTTCAAGACCCGTAAAATTTATCAAGATACGCACAAGCTAGCTTGAACACCCACATTAACAAAAATATTAATTAATCAGCATAATTTTTACCGACAAGCTTATAGATAATTGCTACTCATTAGAAATATTTTTCTTGAAAATTTTTATTTTATTGATTATTCCATCGATAATATAATTACCAATGGATTTATAAACATAAAAAATACACCAAATTAAAAAAATTTCTCGTTTTATTCCAGTGGTATTTTGTTTTGGTACCAAAACAATATTTAAATCATGTTATAAAACGCTACCTAAGTACTCTTTGAAACTTTCTTATGAATAATAGGGACTCGGAAAATATATACCAAGATCGGGGGTGACTTGGAAACTAGAACTTCTACTAATGGATCGCTCAACTCAATCCCTCTACACATCCTTGAAGAAGTCTATGCCAAAAACCTTTTTAATTGCTTTTTAAAAGAGGTCATAGGGTGCCAATTTTGAGCTTTAGCCGTAATTAGGAGAATCAAGAAAATTGTAATGGTCACTGAATTCAAATAATGAGAATCCGCTCGGTGCCCTAATTCTGGTTTTCAGTCTTAGACCATAAGGTAAGAAGCCTCGACGTCCCATGAGACCCATATAATAGGAAAATTGATTGAATTTGGCAATTTGCAATCCGACCATAAAATAACAGGAATCTACGGCCGATCATTATTTTGGCCATTAATTGAGTCGAACAAGTAAGAAGCTAAGCATGTTTGTCAAAATGACAATATGCATCTAATAAATAGTAGCTCGTCCCCTCCTTTTTCAAAATTCTCGATGTAATTTTCAAATATTCAAGCCAATGCTTTTGATCAATTCTTTGAAATTAGTAATGTAAAAGCTCTAGCGCGGAACAATATTTAGGAATGTAGTTGAAATCATGTTTTTTAAAATTTTAATTTTTTTATATTTTTAAATCATATTGATGTACTAATGTAAAAAATAATTTTTTTAAAAAATAAAAAATATATTATTTTAATGTATTTCTAAATAAAAAAATACTTTGAACCGCACTATACTCACAAACATCCAAAAATTATAAGCATCAATCCAAACAATCAATAAGTTTGATGATATAGAGCTTATTGATGATATACAGTCTGTTTGTAACTATAGTAACAATTGTTCTTTAAAGTTATTTTTGTTTGGAAACACATTGAAATACTGTTTTTTTTATTTTTTTAAATGTATTTTTGATATTAATATATCAAAATAATATAAAAATATTAAAAAAAATTATTCGAATTTTTTTAAAAAACAACTTTATACATATTAAAACAAATGAAATCTAATAATTCCCTAAAAAGGTTTACCGCACACGCTTTCAACGCGGGTTTGTTTCCTCTTGCCATCAATGCGAAGTGGTCAAAGAGATACTTTCATTTGCAAATTGATGAAGGAGACAACATGTTGAACATTCTTTTTCCTTGAAGGAAAAAGAAAGAACAGCATTAAGATAAGAAACTTAAATTCCTTTTTCACACGATCCATGTCTAGTAAACGATGCATGCACATCCAAGTGTCTAATTTATACCCCTTGGAAAAAAAGTGAGAGACCAAAAGATGGGGTGTCAAAGTTACAAAATTAAATCATATAAAAAGTAACCATAATTAAATAAATAAAAGATCGGTTGTCAATTATGCAAAATCATCACTTTGTGATTAAGCATTTGGAACTTAGAAAAATTGATTCAATTAATTATACATTGAATTATTCTTGCTGAAAAAGCTAGGCTTTCTTGTTTTTTTTTTTTTATTATTATTAATATGAATATCCGAGCTAATTTGTGCACACCTTGATTAATCTTATGGACCCTAAAGTTAACGACTATATAAGTCTTAAATGGTCTTGAAATTTGTGAGATTCGAACTGATAACTTCTAAAAAATAAATTTAAAATTTGACTAATAAACTACATTCCTTAAAGTTTTCTAATTAATTTTCTTAACAATAGATCACGTATCATGAAAATACAATTGAAAAAAAAATTCCAGTAGGGATTAAAGTCTGAACAGAAAGATCTTATTTTTTTTAGTCAAATAAGAGATTAAAGTTTAAGAAATAAGTTTAGTTTGATCCAGAATTCAGGGTAGTTTTGGATTATTTAGCTTTTAAGATTTCACACCTTATCTCCTTCAATAAATTAATAAAAAAGACAAAACGTAAAAATCTTGCTATTTGATTTTATGAACCGAAGACTTTGTTGGTGCTGAAGAGTTTCTGGGTTTGAATTCAAACATAATGATGTTTTAATGAAGTTTAGATTATTAACTATATTTTATAGGCTGTACTACATTGTGGATGTGATAAAAAAATTAATTGTTACAAAATAATATATTAAGGTAAATAAGAATTATTTGATATTATTATTAAACTCAATCTAAGATGATAATTTTAAAACCTTTTAATCTGGTTTTTTATCTAGTTTGGATTCAAAATTAAACCATATAAGAATTGATCCAATGTGACCTAGTCAATTTGACTAATCTAAATACAACCCGGGTTGAATTGTTAAAAAAAGAAAATATGATGATTAAGTTGAGAAAAAAAGAGATGAAATTAGCATTATGAAACCCCCATCCAACTTTTTGTTTAAATTAGATTTAAAATTAAACCATTTAAGATAGTTTCTCATATGACTCAATTGATATGATTATTTTAAAAGGGATGAAGTTTTTTTTTTTTTTTTTAATATAGTAGGGTAATATACATGAAAAATTGTTTTTATTATGAAATGATTATCGGTTTTAGTTTAATGTATGTTTGAAAATATGGTATATAATACTTTACAAAAGTGTTTTTCAATTAAAAAAATATTAAAATGATTTTTCTCATGGTTTTAATTTTTTTTACATTAACATAATAAAATATAAAAAATATTAATTTAATATTTTTTTAAATAAAAAATATTTTAAAAAACAGGGTGAAAAACAAAAACAAAACGGGTTGGGTATCTAGATAAAATAAAGATCGGAATGATAGAGCTTTGCAGAAGAAGAATTAAGAAGTTAAAGATGAAAGAACTTTTGGTAAGAAGAGAGGAACAATGCTTTATAGGCGTGTAGGATTGCTGCCATTTGGGGAACAAAAAGACGAGGAGGGACTTCATCCATGATCTCTTTATTTGAGGATTCGGGATCACTTTTTTTTAACATTCTTAAGGGTTCGTAAAGAAAAACAAAAAGGAAGATTATGTGAACAAGTGAATAAAAAAAGAGAAAAAAGTAAGGAGAAAAAAGAAAGTATGAGATTTTTAACATGTAATAAAGAGGAAAAAAGAGAGCTTGAAATTTAAATTAACATGAAAGATTACTAAGATATGGATACATGGAGAATTGAAATTATCTTGGGAAGAGTAAAACCAATCTCACCACCCATTAATTCCCATATTTTATGTCATTAATTGGGTGTTTAAAGGAGGAATACATTTTATACAATAAAATTAATAAAGATATAATCTAGGCTGTAAGACAAGAAAAACATGCTTGATAAAAATCTAATTTAGGCCAAATTAAGAACATGATTTAGTTATAAGCTTTAAAAGTTTATTTGGTAGTGTGGTTGCAGTTGTTTTTTAAATAACTTTTCGTGCTAAAATGTATAATAATGATGTTTTTTTTATTTTTTAAAAAATTATTTTTAATATCAGAACATCAAAATAATTTGAAAACACTAAAAATATATTAATTTAAAGTTAATTAAAAATAAATTTTTTTAAAATTTTTATAAAAATACTTTTAAAAAACAAAAATAACTAGGCACCAACATTACAAAATAAAATAAAATAATGAAGTTTGGATCAAATATAAGGTAGAGTAGAGTATATACAGTAGAAATGGTTAAGATTTGTTAAAGGAAAACTAACAAGTTACGTGAAGTAGTGGAGAAGTCCTGCATTTTTTAAATTAGAAAGAATGAAGATGATTGGTGGTTGTAACAATTTTTTTGTAATTTTCTTTATTTAAAGAAGACTAAAGAGAGAAGAAGAGGATCAAACACAACATCAACTCAACAAATTAATAATAAATATGCAATTAATTAAGGTCATCCAATGATAAGAGTTTGGGACTAAGAAATTTTTTTTTTTTTTTTGTGGTTTCAGGTTTGAACCATAGTTTTGAAACCCGGCCCGGCTCGGCGGGTCAACCCGGAACCCAGCCAACCCGGGTAAACCTGATAAGACCCAGCCTTATTTGTTTTTACAACTATCTTGCTCTTCATCTCTCCTTCGAGCAAGCAAGCGGCACTAAAAACAGGATGAAAGCAAACAAGGAGTATAAGCCACTTGCCCGATAGGGTAAGGAGAGGGAGCTGGGAATGAGCTTGATTAGCTGGGACCAAGAAGGGATGGAGCTGAAAGAGAGGATTTGAAGTAGCCTAGAAGTGGGTCTCGACTGACTTTCCTTTAAGAAGGTGCAAGCAATTACCATGAGCTAGAATGATTGTGTGGCTGTAAAAGAAAAAAAATGGGAAAAACAAGTGAAATTTGAGGGCTGATATCAGCAATAGAAGCCTCCTTTTTCTTTTTTCAATCAAATTTTATTTCTTTTGCTTATGGTCCTTTTAGTTTCTCTCATTTCTCTTCTTCAAACCCTTCTCCTTCCCCTCAATCTTCTTCGCCTTCTTCTTCTGTACAATCTCAGCCATCCACTTTGCCTCAATCAACGGCGCCGAGAAATCTAGAGCTCCTAGAAATGACATCTACTGGGTTTGATCATGTGGCTTTAGAGATAGGTGCTAAGGTTTTGAGAAAGTAATCCTCTTCCTCTCATGCTAAAAAGGTTGAAACTTTTCATGGTGTCCACATGTTTTGTGTTTTTGGTGGTGGGATTCATGGAAAAATTATGGAAATGGGTCTTTGTTGTTTTTGCTGGGTTTTTAAAATTGAAATTGGATTTTTTTTCATTTAGTTTTTTGGTTGGGTTTTTAATTGGGGTATTTTTGAGGAGTTGGTGAAATATTTTTAATTTTTTTTGTTGGGTTCACTCGGGTCAACCCACCTGACCCGTGACCCGATCATTAGACCGGGTCAATTACCGGGTCGGGTTTAAAAACTATGGTTTGAACCCTGTGGTTGCTCATATAATGGTCACTAAAGATTTACATGGTCGTTAACTTCAGGACCCGTGAGATTAATCAAGGTACACGCAAGCTGACCCGGACACCTACATTAATAAAATAATAATAATAATAATAAATATGCAATTAACCTTGATAAATATAATATAATTAGTTAGGTTTGAATTTGTTCTCAGGGATTATCGGTTCGAATCCTACAAATTTCAGGGTTACTAAAAATTTATATAATCGTTAAATTCAGGACTTATAGAATTAGTTAAGCCATGCATAAGCTGACCAAGATACTCACATTAATTTAAAACAAATAATTTAAAATGTGCAATTCAATTAAATATATAAAAAATTCAAAACATATTTATCAGTAGGCATTGACTAGTAGATAATAAATAAGAAGGCTGTAATCAATAGAATTCTTTAATCTTGAATCATTAAAGTGTTTATTTACGTTCACAATACTAAAGTATTTGATTACTTCTAGTGTATTAAATTATATTCTAATATTGCTATAAGTTTAGAATTGTAGCAAAAAAAAAAGCTAAAATTTAAGTTTGAAATACAAATTACACAAATTGAATTCAATACCCAACTTAAAAAAAATTAAAATTCTTTAACTTGAGACATAAAAAAAAAAAACCCTACAAAACATATACCAAAAGCTACTTAATATCCAATTAACTCAAATGTCAATAATACAATAAATAATGGAGAAAAGCATAAAGCGAGACAGAACGAGAAGTTGAGAGTCAAAACTCAAAACCCACCTAATTACAAAGAAAGCATTAACTCTCAACGCTCTGTTCCTTTAATCACAATAGTCAATAACGACACCTCGTTTTTTTTTTTTTTTTTTTTATATACTTGTGCATACAATTTCAACCCCAGCTACATCCCTCCTCAAGTCTCTCCACCGGCCACCGGAATCTATTGGGATGCTGCGATCACCTCTCCTCCTCTTCTTTTTTTTCTATCCCAGTTTTGGCCTTGACTTCCTCTTTAACTCCTTCAATGCCACAAACCCTGGAGTCACTCTAATCCCAGATGCCAGAGTCGACACCTCGGTGATCAGATTCGTCAACGATACCAACCAGAACACACTTGGACGTGCTTTTTATCCGACAAAAATCAAGATGAAACAAACCCAGAACTCAACAACGACTCTCTCTTCCTTTTCAACTTCTTTTGTCTTCTCCATATTGCCTAACATTGCTTCAAGTCCTGGCTTTGGTCTTGCTTTTGTTCTCTCTAACTGGACTAACCCACCTGGTGCTCTTACTGGCCAATACTTTGGTCTTTTTACCAATACAACTGTACCCTCTGTGGCGCCACTTTTAGCTGTTGAATTTGATACTGGGCAGAACCCAGAATTTAATGATCCTGATAGGAATCATATTGGTATTGATTTGAACAACCCTGTGTCTGCTTTAACTAAGCCCGGTGGATACAATTCTTCTGCTGGCTTTGTGCCTGTCAGTATGGGAAATGGTCAGAATGTCCGAGCGTGGATTGATTTCGATGGGCCTAATTTTCAGATTAATGTTACTGTAGCCCCTGCTGGTGTTTCTCGCCCATCTGTGCCGATACTTAGTTTTAAAGATCCTGTGATTGCGAATTATACTTCTGAGGAGATGTATGTGGGGTTTTCCGCTTCAAAAGTTACTTGGGTTGAAGCACAAAGGGTTTTAGCTTGGAGTTTTAGCGATACAGGTGTTGCTAGAGATATAAATGTTATGAATTTGCCTGTTTTTAGCCTACCATCTTCGTCGAATTCGTTGTCAGCTGGTTCTATTGCTGGGATAACGATTGGTTGTGTTGTTTTGTTTGTGATTTGCTTGTTTGTGGTTTCTTGGTTTTGGTATAAGCAGAAGTTGAGAGATTCAGAAGAGGATGAGATTGAAGATTGGGAGCTTGAATATTGGCCTCATAGATTTTCCTATGGAGAATTAAGTCAAGCCACTAATGGATTCTCCATAGATCAGCTTTTGGGCTCAGGTGGATTTGGGAAAGTGTACAGAGGAACTCTCTCAAACAATTCTGATATTGCTGTCAAGTGCGTGAATCATGACTCTAAACAAGGCCTAAGAGAGTTCATGGCTGAGATATCGAGCATGGGCAGGCTGCAACATAAGAACTTAGTTCAAATGCGAGGCTGGTGTAGAAAAGCCAGTGAGCTTATGCTTGTCTATGATTACATGCCCAATGGCAGCCTCGATCGTTACATATTCCACAAGCCTAAGAAGCTATTGAACTGGCAACAACGCCGCCAAGTCCTTGCTGATGTAGCTGAAGGATTAAACTATCTCCATCATGGCTGGGAAAAGGTAGTTGTGCACAGGGATGTTAAATCAAGCAATATATTGTTAGATTCAGATATGCGAGGCAGGCTTGGAGATTTTGGCCTTGCAAAACTTTATAGTCACAATGAAGTACCTAATACAACTAGAGTAGTTGGTACATTGGGATACTTGGCTCCTGAGATGGCAACAATGGCTATAGCAACATCCGCAAGTGATGTCTATAGTTTTGGAGTTGTGATATTGGAGGTGGTTTGTGGTAGAAAGCCGGTTGAAATGGGATCAAACGAGGATGAGGATTCAGTGCTGATTGACGTGGTGAGAGATCTGTATGCTAAAGGGAAGGTGGTCGAGGCAGTGGATGAAAGAATGAAGGGGGAGTTTGTGGCAGAGGAAATGGAGTTGGTGTTGAAGCTTGGATTGGTTTGTTGCCATCCTGATTCCCAAAAGAGGCCTAGTATGCGGGAGGTGGTGGCAATTTTGGTTGGGGAAGATGTGGCTGCCGCACCTGCTGAGTTGTTGAATGTTTTGGCTAGTAGTGGCAGAGTCGGTGATGGTAGTAATCATGGCGGTGGAGAGGTGGCTCTAACGCTAGATGAACCGCAGGTGTGAATATAGTTCTTTTATTAATTTTTTTCTTGGTTGAATTTGTGGTGGTAGGTATTGAAATTTTGGCACCTTAATTTGATTGAGTTTTGGCATTAAATATTGAAAAATTTCATTTTAAACCTTTGATAATCCACTGCTGGTAAATTATGGCTGCAATGTCCAGAGTTCAAACTCAAGCAGTATCCCTGGAGATTTTCTGCTAGTCTTTTTTCTTTTTTCATATAGCATTTGTAATTTAATAAAGACTAGTAAAACATTCGTCTGAGAATAAGCATGAGTTTGTTCTACTCACGTAAATAAACATTCGGAGGAGGTTTCCTTATTTTTTACTTTATGCAGACAAGTAGCCCGGAAACTTTTCTTCGACTAATGGTCTTTGATCCTCATCTCTAATAAAATATAAGAATTGAACCATTCCAAAGAAACAAATATATAGAAATATAGAGTGGACAAATGACTTGGGAACTCTCTATGCAATGTAAAAGCCCTTCTATCTCTTCAGATTCCTTGTTTTAGCTTTCAAATTAGAATGTGGAGTCACCATTGATCTTGTAAGAGAAACATTTGTGTGGTCCTATTGTTTGGTGCTAGATGTGGCCATGTAAGAAAACACTCTCTTTCCCTCTCAAAGTGAGAGGTGTGTTTACTGATGTGCAAGATCCCATTAGTTTGTGGGACTTGATCTTTGGCCCAGTAATCCTCATCCTACATGTTTAGCTTTTTTGGATCGAGTGAGAAAAGTCTCCTCTGAAGATAATATCTTTGATCAATCAAGTTTTAGCTTTCCTATAAAAACGTTGACTGTAAATAATATTTCAAGGCAAGTTGGCTGTCCCATTTTCTTTGTAGGGATCTTAAATTAAATATGCCTTTATACTTTTTCACTACATGGTCAATGAATTAAATGGCAAGCAACTTTGTAAGGCAGCCTTTGGAGTGCGGTGGATCATTTGTTAACCAGGCATAATTCAGACTGGACCAAGTCCAGCTCATGACTGATTAATACCTTTTTTTATCATTTATTGCTTGCAAGATTCCCATTGGCAACAGTGACTGTCTTATCCTTGCCGTTTGCAGTGGCTACATAGAAATATAATGACAATTGAAAAGGAGGTTTCCTGTTTAAAAGGCAATCCAATTATGACTTCTGGTGATAATATATGGCCCTCTTTATCTTGCTTCCATTTGTGTATTAAGTTGTGTTTGATAATTTTCCACTAGAGAATCAAGGATAAGGAAGCAAGTATCCGTGTATCTGCTTTTGATTTGAACCCGTATCCCACTGTTATGAGTTCTTGTCGAAGTTCAGCTGGTTTAAATTGATCAAGATACCTCAGTTGTTCTCAAGAATATCCCAAGATAGTGAAACTAACTTGATTTTTAGGGCATGTCCATGGTAAAAGGAAAGAGAGGATCCAAACTGAACGATTGTCCTTTTTGCTTGTTTCTTTGCTGGGGATTAATGGCCGGAGCAGGGGAGGTGGTGTTGAGGAAATGATCCAAGTTCCATAACTTCTAGCTAATTGTTTTTGAAATCTGGATATTGGGTTGCTCATGGTATTGTGAAGATGCCAGAATTGCAGTGGCTACTTGTCTTGAAATGTCTTACTGGCGGCTATCTAAATAATAACATTAATTATATCTCCTAACCTTATTTAATACTTTAAGTTTTCAAATTGAATTGGTTTTTTTAATAATTAAACAGTCACAAGTTTGAATCTCACTATCTCTATTTATTTGATAAAAATTAAACACGATAATATGAAATTATACAAATTTCAATCCAAAAAGATTTTTATTTGAGTGGGTATATTAAAAAATAATAATTATAATTATATTTTGAAATCTCACTTAATAATATAAACTTTTAAAATTAAATTAATATTTTAACAGATTTTCCCTATGGAGTAGGATTTAATTGCATTTTGGCGAAAAAGCTTCATAACATTAACATAATTTTTAGCCATAACACATGAATGACTAGCACTAATGCCTAGTTTGAGTTATAACTAATGCCATGCGAAGGTACATCATAGAGCCACATGAACAATATTTAGAACCAGATGCTAATGTTTACATGTTGTCGTCAAGTATTTGTGTGTATGGATGGTGAGGCTAAAGAGTGAAGCTGAGGGAGTGGAAAATGAAGTATGGTTTCTTTCCCTTGGCACCAATGTTGAGTCCCTGAGACTTCAACTGGCATAATGATGCGACCGACTCCTTCATGCTTTCCGGTCCACACACCAGTACTCCAATATCAGATCCACCAGTTTCATTTGGAAACTTGGACAGTATATCTGTTTACAACATGCAATTACACAAACTGTAATTAGAAGCAGAGATTTCAAATAATAGAATGTTGCAGAATTGTAGGAAAAAGATAGAATAATAATACCTTGAAAGTCAGGCCTTCCTCCAAAATGAATTTCATGTTCCTCAACAGTACTTCTTGCCTCTACTGAACCTGCTAGTCCTGTGGCTTTACTACCTTGTTTTGGAGACGCTGCTGGAATATCTTTCTTGAGCCTTTTCCATCTCAAGATAATTGCTACAAAAGTGTTGCAAGCTAGAGCTACGATGACAGAAGCTAGGAGAAGTAGATCAACAACTGAAGAGGGAGTGATCTTCTCTTTTGAGGCCTTGTTTTCTGACGGAACAACCATCTTTTGTGAGGCAGGACTCTTCATTTCAGTGGGGACAAAAATGCGATTAAAGAAAATAAGAGAAACTAAGAACTTAATGGAGGATAATGCGACCATGGCAGCCATCAAAATTGAACTATCTAGTCCATGCACTGCATAATTTGAACATTCGGTGCTAAAGTTAACTGTTCTCGCTAGAGAAAAGTTATTCACTAATCCTATCACTGTTGCATTAGAACTCTCTTCCTGTGTTACATAAACTTTCAGATTTAGAGACAACTGTGTGGATGACTGATTCAGAAGTTGAGAAGAAACTGAGTTTAACAGGCAAACATCTTGCGACTTCTTCACGACATAGATGAGCTGAACTTGTGTGGCGAATCTATACCTGCTGCTGCTAATGGAAGCAATTTCCTTTATGATGCTGAGAAATGGGGTTATCCCAGCTCCTCCGGCAATCAGAAGCAGGCTGTCATGCCTGCAAAAAATTCTTAACAAATGACAATCTCGAAAATCATCCTTAGTTCATTATCAGTTCAAGTAAATTCTTCTTCTGTCTGCAATACTAGGTTCTTTTTTGCAAACCTTAGGAAGTCCAGTGAAGCAGGTCCATAAGGGCCTTCAATTGACACAGGTATACAGCTCATAGCACCGGTATCTGAATCTAGCTCTGCTTGTACCATGTCATAGAGAGAACTTGTCCAGCCCTCATTGCATTTTACTACAACAGACATCGTGTGATCATCGATATTTGAGCTAGAAGTGATACTGAAGGGATGCCACTGAAACTTGGAAATACTTGGTATCTTCATGTATATAACACTTGTTGGGGTATACTTCAACCCTGCAATTAGTATAAAAAAGATGTTTGATGAGAGAAGTTTTACTGCCATAACACTAACATGCATGATTGTAACCGGGAAGGCTGAAAAGATTACCTGGATCCTTTGGCAGCGTAAGTTCTATGGCTTTGCTGGGGATTAGGTATATTCTTGCTGAGAGAATGCAACTTTGTGGTCTTGATTGTAAGATTCGAAGTAGCTTGTCAAGGCCAAAGAGAAATACCCCCTAAAAAACCATGTAGAAGTGCCTATCTCCAGCATGGAACAAGAAGAATATTAGGAAGACTATGTATAGATGGTGTGTGTAGTAGAATATTTCAAATCTCCTCCTCCTTATTTGAGGAAGTGACGTGATCCAGATTACCAGTCCTGTAACAAGAGCAATCTCTCCTGCCAGGTATATCCGTCCTTTTTTCTGCCATCTCCATATCTGTTATTGAAAACTCATAGCAAAGGATTAAAACAGAGAAGAAATGGATAGGTTGGATGTTAACAGCAGAAGATACGAAATTCAATCACAAAAATGCAAATTGAACCAATGAAACAGACTACAAGTTCTGTTTCAAGAGGGAAAGCAGAAAGGAAATAGAATACCTCATCTTGAATATGGTGGCTGACTCCCCAGATGAACAAAGTGCTTGCACCATGAATTGTGGAAAAAAATATCATTGACGTCCCAAGCAATATATGGTATCGTACTGAAGCTTCAAACTGGATTCCAATTAACTGGAATATGGCCAAGCCCCTCAAAACAGGAAGAAGAAGCAAAGCCAGGCAGACTTCTGCAAGCAATCCGAATCGGGTGGCCACTCTTAGATACTTGATTTGCCATCTGAAATACAGGTAAACATCAGTAATGGTGGTACTCTTGATTTTCAGTATCCACCAAATGTTATTTAGGATCATTAGAACTCACAAATCTAACTTCAGTGACTTGACTGGCATCAACTTTTTGAAGTCATTACTGATGCGGGCATAGTAAGTCCAAGCTAGAAAGAGGAAAAAGAGAAACACTGCCAGAATCTCTAAGCTAGATAAAATTCCCACAAAGCTGTTTACCACCACAGGATTTGAGAAACCAACAGTTGCACTCCTTGCTGGTCTGTCATCCATGTTAATCACAAGGAACAGTAAGCCATTGATTTCTAGAGATACAGATCTAATTTCACAACTATATTACCTGCTTCGAGGAGGCTCCTTCGTAACCAAATCCAAGTAAACTAATCCAATTATGGTCAAGGCAATAGGAGGAAATGTGAATACAGCGAAGTTGAGACCTGCAGTGCATTCAGTATTATACTAATTAAGCATTGATTCCAACATCTGCAGTTGCAATCATGAATGTTTTATGTTTTTCAGTAAGAATGAGCACGTAAATGACATCTCTTGCTTGATTCTATAAATTGATAGCTGCTGTTGTCATGCCAGAGAATAAGTGTGTAGATTAATATATTAAAAAAAGATGATTTAGCACTAAGCAAAAACCAATTCAGATGGTAACTCCAAGTACATACCGTAATAGCCAAACACTGTGTGCCTAGCACTATCTTCAGCTCCTTTCCATTTTCTAGTCCACAGATTAGTAGGCTTTAGAAGCCACAGAGCAATCCAACCAGCAAGTATTATGATCATCAGTACTTTGAGAAGAGCAAGAAGAATGGGCTTTGCCATGGCTGCTATTTCTGATCTGTACTTCTGTAGTTTGAAAGGTATTCCTTATATAAAGAACATTGCGCAATTCACCTTCAAGACCATTAGTAGATTGCACATAGCCCCACCACCTCTCACAAGTGCCACTCACTTACATGACGATTTCGTTATGGTTGTCAAGTGCAATTCCGATTCCACTGCAGTATGATCTGCAATCTCTGACATTGATATGTATATGTGTGTTTATATGATTTTTCAAATTTCAGCAGTCTAATAATATCCTCCACAACAACAAACACTAGAAGAAGTCTGCATCAAGATTTAGTTGGATGAAGTTAATGGAAGCGATGACAGGTGATCTTAATTCATACATACGACATCCATAGATTCGATTCATGTGCACATTGTCATGAGTTATCACTTGTGTTGTTGAATGGCAGCTTTACCTTTCTGTTATAATCATCTTTCAACTCTTGACATCAGATAGTGGGCTGATGGTCCACCCACACCAACTTTGATTTCTGTCATGGGAATATTCTTCTTTTCATCTCCTCGCATAATTCTGCTCTGCTCTTGGTCACTATTGAAATCTTTATGTATATATATAATCACTTGCAAATACAACAATGGCGTGCATTAATATTTGTGATGCAGATTAATGCATATATGCTGTGTGGCCCAACTTGAAATAGAATTCATGTAAGTGGGTGGTGGAGTCTTCTGTTGATGGCGTATTTGGAAGTGTTAGGAGTAATTATTTGAAAAAACAAAAAATAAATATTTATTTTTATGAAAATGAAGTTTAACTGCAGGGCACTTAAAAGCTTTTGGTCTTACTCTTCTATTAATTTCAAAATATTTCTTTTTATTGATTATTTGTTGCCTTTCAGGGCATCAAACTTTGAAGGAGGAGGAGGAAAGGAAGAGGAAGGAACAAGTAGATAAAAGAGGCATGCTTATTAGGAGCAATCATCTCCCCTGTTCTTCCTAGAAAGAGGGGACGGAGTTAGGCCTTAGGCCAGGCGGGCGCCGACCATTCTGACAACTTTTGCATTTTGTTGACACCCGATCTACACGTGGTTGATAATGTTCACGAGGGAGATTGATAGCTGACTTGTCGGTAGAGAAAAAAACATGTGATGGAGGACAAGATAGAAAAAAATCAAAATATGATAATTGAGGTAGGATAGTAGAACAAAATCTTGAATAAACCAACTTAGCTTCTTTTATTAAATAATTCAATGATCATATATATGTATATATAATTAATATTGGTGTGGGTGTGTGTGGATTAAATTAAAAATTTACAAATAATTAAATGATTAATTTTGAAACACCTTACAATTAGTGTAGATAACTAGATCAACACTATACAACTTCTAAAAAACATGTTTTTTTTTTTATTATGAAAAGTATTATGTTTATTATCTATGTAGTTTTTGAAAAAGTCATATCTAAAATTATTGATCTTTGAAGATTATACAAGCTTTTTGTTAATGATGTGGATTTTTTTTTATCAATAATTTGCTCCAAAACTCTTTGATATGGTGTTTCGTTATTAGAAATGAGAGGCTTCAAATCAAAATAGAGAGATCATAATGACATTTTAATTTTAATATTGTGTTTGAATAGTAACAATAAATCAAAATGAAATTTAATTTTTTAATACCTTATTTTTAATATTAAAAAGAATAATGATTGTAAAATAATTTCACAAATAATGGTGATAGTAAAAATAATAAATGTTATTTATGAAATATTGATGTTAAGGTTAAAGATGATGATCAAACTTTGATTTTATTATGTTTATTACCCCTATTTTATGATAATTTTGTTGATAATTTATTGTATATAAATGATAGTCTTAGTTCAAAAGATGTCAAAACTTTTTTAAATTCTATGGAGTTAAAAAAATAAGTGTTAGAGAGTCATAATGATGGTTATGCAAATGACTTGATTATAAAGGGTAGAACAAATAATAAGTGTTTAGGTTTTAGAGAAAAGTCTAGATCAAAATCAAAGTCTAGAAAAATTAAATGCATTGAATGTCATGAAGTAAGGCACTTTAGAAAGCAATGTTCTAAGTGAAAAGATAAGGGAATGAAAAAGGAAAACCTCTGATGCTACAAATGTTGCTAGTGAAGGGGGAATTTCTAATGATGCTAAAAGTGTTCTAGTTATGTTTGTTGGTAACTTAGGTGATTGGTAGATAATTGATTCGGCTTACATATTTTATATTTGTCTAGATATAAGTTGTTTTGATATTCTTAAAGTTGTCAATGATACTATTTTATCAGGAGAGAACAAAATTTTGTTTGTTGTTGGTGTGGTTCCAATTCAAATTATAATGTATGATAACATTATTAGGTTAATAGAGGTTCAACATGTTCTAGAGACGAAAATAATTTAATTTCTTTGAGTCTTCTTGATTTCCAAGGCTATGGTTATTCTACTAATGGTTGAGCACTAAAGGTTTGTAAAGGTGCTTTTGTTGTGATAGAAGGAAAGTTGGTTAATAACTTGTGCCATCTTTAAGGTTCAATAATTATTAATTTAGCTAGTGTATCATTTGTGGTTGATTCAGATAATGGTTTTACTAAGTTACAACATATACGACTAGAACATATGAGTGAGAGGAAGATGATAGAGTTAAACAAACGAGATTTGCTAAGCAATTAGAAATAGATAAATTGGATTTATATGAGCATTATGTTTATTGTAAAAAGTGTAGGGTAAAATTCAGTATGGATAGTCATGGTATCAAAAATATTATAGATTATATTCATTCTCACGTTTAGGGTCTTTCTCCTATTATGTTAAAAGATGATGCATACTATTTATTCATGACTACTCTATAAAACTTTGGGTGTATTTTATAAAGAAAAAGAGTAATGCATTCATCCCATTCAAATAGTGAAAAACCTTGATTGAGATGTATGCTGGTAAAAAGATCAAATGCTTAAAAACTAATAATGGTTTGAAGTTTTGCTTAAGTGAATTTGATAAGTTCTGCAAGAATAAAGGAATTACTAACATCACATTGTCATGAATAAAACATAACAAACTAGAGTTGCAAAATGTATGAATAAGAGACCTTTGAAAAGAGCATGCTGTATACTTTCACAAGCTGGATTATCAAAGCAATTTCAGGCTAAAACAATTAACATGAGTTGTTATCTAGTAAATAAATCTTTATCATTAGTTTTAGAATTGAAGACTCCATATAAAATATGGTCTAGTTTGTTTGTTTGTTTTTTTTAATTACTCTAAACTGAGAATATTTGGTTATCTTACTTATGCTAATGTTAAATAAGACAAACTTGGATCGAGAGCGAGAAAATATATATTTCTAGGATATAATCTATGGTGAAGGGATATCAATTTTTTTTTATATATATCCTAAATCATCTAAGTTTATTACTAATAAGGAAAATAAGTTGACTAATATTAATGTTGAGATGGACCATGGTACTATCAAACAAGTAAAGCTTGAGGTTGGAGCTTTAAAGATAATGCAAGAAGATGTTCTAGTTGAGCTTGTTGAGGAAGTGGTGTAAGATATTGCTATTAAAAATGCACTTAAAGAACAACCTTATAATATTGTTATATAAAGACAAAGAAGACAGATACAAGCATTAAGTAAGTATGATTATGTTGATCTAGTTGATTTTGCCTTGAATGTTACGAATAATCATCCTGATCGATGGATGTTTTCTATGAATGAAGAGATTAATTCTTTTTATAATAACCAGACATGGGAGATTGTTAAACCACCATAAGGCCAAAAGTTTGTTGGGTGCAAATGGATTTATAAAAGGAAACATGGAATCCCAGAGGTTGATGATGCATGGTTTAAATCACGTCTAGTTTCCAAAAGCTTTACATAAAAAGAAGGTGTTGACTTTAATAAAGTTTCCTCTCTAGCTGTGAAGCATAGTTCCATTCGAGTATTGTTTGCTATGGTAGCTTTGTTTGACTTAGAGCTTAGGCAATTGGATGTTAAAATAACTTTTCTACATAATTAGTTGGATAAGAGGATTTGTATACATCATCTAGAGGGTTTCATTGCTCAAGGTAAATAAGACCACGTGTGTTTATTAAAGAAGTCATTGTATGACTGAAAACATTCACCGAAATAGTGGTATAAAAGGTTTGATACTTTTACACTTGGACATTGTTATTTTAGAAGTGACTATAATAGTTGTATGTATTTCAAGAAGTTTTCGTATGATTTAATTGTGTACTTATTATTGTATATTTATAACATGTTGATTGTCTTTAAGAACATGTCTAAGATCAACAGTTTTAATGATCAATTGAGTGATGAGTTTGAGATGAAAGATTTAGGTATACCTAGAAAGATTTAGGTATACCTAAAAAGATTTTAGGTATAGAAATATATAAAGATCAAAACGTTGACAAGTTATACTTATAATTGAGGAAGTATTTTAAAAAGGTACTTAAGTGTTTTGGTATGCAAGACTACAAGCCAGTGAGCACTCCACTTACAACCAATTTCAGGTTATCTTTAAGTTTATCACCATAAATCGAGGAGGAAAAGGAGCACATGTCAAGTGTTCCATTTATTAGTGTAGTTGGAAGAATTTTATATGTTATGGTTTACATTCGTCCAAACATTTTATATGTTGTTAGTGTAGTTAACAAGTTTATAAGAAATCATAGTAAAGTTCACTAGCAAATAGTTAAATGGCTTAGAGGTACTACATATGTTGGCTTAGTATATGATAGATATAGTAGTACTAGAAGTAGTGTTAAGGGTTTTGTAGATTTATATTCCATTGGTTATTTGGATAGAAAAATATCGTTGACAGCAGGGGCGGAGTGAAGGGGGGGCAAGCAGGGGCCCGGGCCCCTGCAAGACTTCTTTTTTTTTTTTTTAGGGGTAAATCATTTTGAATGCACATGATCGAACATGCAGTCTCTGCGCCTATGTGAAGCAGTGAAGAGTTGAATGCACATTATCGAATAAAAGGTGAAAAAATGGTCCCACAGCCCACCAAATTTGTGTAATTAATTAATGGATTGTGAACAAAAAAAAAAGCCTATATGGAAAGTAATGCCACAAATTATCTACCGGGAAAGAAAAAAAATATAAAGGGATCAATGTCTTTCTTGTCTTTTCTCTCCTTATAGGCTACAAAATACAATCCTAATATAAATTGTTGCAATTCCAACGCAGCCACCAAAACAAAAACAAGAATAAAAATCCTAAATAGAATTTTTGTGCGGAAAGATTGAAGCAGAGTATTGTTTGATTTATCTCTTAGTAAACAAAACAAGGTACGTAATTGGATATCGATAACTCAAATTTAAAATATATTTTTATTTTGTTTTGAGATGTTTATTAAGAATTTAATAAGATTTTTTTATAATTTTATATTTTTGCTTTTTTTTAAAAATTTGCTAGTTCTAACAATTGTTTTTTGAATTCTTGTTATAGTGATTTTTTTTTCTAATTAATTAGATATATTTTATTGGTTTGTTTTGATTATGCATGAATTTTTTTTTTTATGTTTTGTTTTTAGCAGAGCCACCAAAATTATCAATTTTTTCTCACTGTATATGTTTTGATTTTAGGTTGAACCATGAACAAAATAAGAAGAATTGATTCCTTTTTTGAAAAAAAAGGAAAAATATTGATTGCTCATAGCCTAGCGAACCAACTCCAAGTAATGTTGAAGTTATGGTTGAGCAGCCTCTATGTGCTTCAGTTTACAAAGAACCTGCGCTGATTAGTGAGCAACCTCTTACTAGAATTGATATTGCTTATTTAATTAAAGATCCAAGCAATCGTCCTCAAATTTGGGAATACCCGGTTACTCAACAAGATGAAATTCGAAAGGCATACATTAATTTGGGGCCATATCAACCTTTGATGTCTGAATATCCGCTAACTGGTAATAAACATCCTCGTCGATTTCAATCTCATTGGTTCAAAAGTTATCCGTGGCTTGAATATTTAGAGAAAAATACTGCATTTTGTTTCCCTTGCTATTTATTTCCAAGTAAACCATCTGGAAAGCCAGGATCAGACACATTTACTGTTAAAGGATTTAATTGTTGGAAGAAAGTTAATGATGGGGAACGATATGCTTTTTTGACTCATATGAGAAAATGTCCAAATTCAGCTCATAGATTTGCTACCAGGTGCTTGGAAAATTTGAAAAACCAGTCATGTCATATTGAAAAGGTAGTTAAGAGGCAAACTACTCAAGAAATTCAGAATAATCGATTGCGTATTAAAGCTTCAATAGATATTGTTCGTTGGCTCACATTTCAAGCATGTGCTTTTAGAGGGCATGATGAACGTCCATAATAAAAAAAAACCGAGGTAATTTTCTTGAAATGATGAAACTTTTAGCATCATACAATGAACAAGTAGGTGCTCTTGTTTTGGATAATGCTCCACAAAATGCTAAATACACCTCACATCAAATTCAAAAAGAAATTTTGCATGTCTTTGCTAGAAATGTTCAGTCTTCAATTCGTCATGAGATTGGTGATGCAAGATTTTGTTTAATTGTTGATGAAGCTCGAGATGAATCTAGAAGAGAGCAAATGGCCCTTGTTATTAGGTTTGTTGATAGAAGTGGATTTATACGAGAAAGATTTTTGGATATAGTTCATGTCAAAGATACAACTGCTGCAACTCTTAAGGAAGAGATTTCCTTTGTTTTATCTCATCATAATCTTGATGTTCAAAATATTAGGGGTCAAGGGTATGATGGTGACAATAATATGCGTGGAGAATGGAATGGTTTGCAAGCGTTATTCATTAATGATTGCCCTTATGCATATTATGTACATTGCTTAGCTCATCAATTACAATTGGCTCTTATTGCTGCAGCTAGAGAAATATCTGATGTTCACACTTTCTTTCAGAATTTGATTTTTATTCTTAACATTGTTAGTGCTTCTTGTAAGCGTAATGATGAATTACGAGCTTTTCAAGCAGCTACAATTGAACATTTAGTTGATATTGGTGAGATTGAAACGGGTAAAGGAGTTAATCAAGCAGGTGGTTTGCAACGACCTGGAGATAGCAGATAGAGTTCGCACTTCAAATCAATTTGCAGTTTGATAAAAATGTATGGGGCAACTTGCTTGGTTCTTGAAAACATTGCTTTAGATGGATCTACTTATTCTCAACGTGGTGATGCAGCTTTTTCATTTAAGTTGCTAATGTCATTTGATTTTGCATTCATTTTACATATAATGAAGGATGTTATGGGAATTATTGATATGCTTTGCCAAGCTCTACAACAAAAATCTCAAGACATTTTAAATGCTATGCATTTAGTGACTACTATAAAGACTTTAATTCAGAAGTTAAGAGATGATAGTTGGAAAACTCTCTTAGAAGAAGTGACATCATTTTGTAAGCATCAAGACATTGAAGTTCCTGATATGGATGCTTGTTTTTCTAGTGTGGGACGATCTCGCTGTAAACAAAAATCAGTAACAGTTGAACATCACTACCGAGTTGATATATTTACAACTATCATTGATCAACAATTGCAAGAGCTAAATAATAGATTCAATGAGCAAGCAATCGAGCTTCTTAAGTTTAGCACAACTTTAGATCCTAGAAATAGCTATAAATTATTCAATGTTGAAGATATATGCTTGCTTGTTAACAAGTTCTATCCTCAAGATTTTTCTGACCAAGAAAAAATTCATTTGAGACTTCAGTTGCAGCATTATGAGCTTGATGTACCCAATCATCCAAAGTTAAAGAGCATGTCATCAATTGCTGATTTATGTCAAGGATTGGTTGCAACAGGAAAATCAACAATTTATCCACTAGTTGACAGGTTGATTCGACTTATTTTGACTCTTCCTGTTTCGACAACAACTACTGAACGAGCTTTCTCAGCGATGAAGATTGTTAAAACAAGACTTCGTAATCGGATGGAGGATGATTTTCTTGCAAATTATTTGATTGTCTACATAGAAAAAGAAATTGCTGAAAGATTCACAATTGATATGATAATCGATGATTTCTATTCTATGAAAGAACGACGAGCACAATTAAAATAAATATGTAGAATCATTCTTTATTATTTTTTACTTTATTATTGCTTCGCTTTAGCTAATGTTTCTTTTATACTTTCTATGTTTATATTTGATAGGTATAAAGACCAACAACATTAAAGTGATAGATGCATCATGAAGATGGAATTAACTTCATTGCTTTGACTCAATTCGGTATTGCTCCAAATCTTTTACCTTATACAAAGGTCATTATATGTTTATAATAAGTTATTTGAATAAAACTAAATCATGCAGGTTTTTTTTTACAACTCATGTATAATAAATTAAAACAAATATTATATCTTGTTATATTATTTTTGGCTACCCCTAACAAATAATCCTAGCTCCGCCCCTGTTTGACAGGTTATGTTTTTACTCTCTCGAGGCGCACCATTAGTTAGAAAGAAATTTTATAATCCATTATTGCCTTGTTTACAATAAAAATTAAGTATATGACATAGACAAAAGCAATGAAAGAAGCTTTATGAATGAGAGGTTTTGTTGACAATCTTTGTTTGTCACATGAGTTGATTGGTATACATTGTTATAACCAGAGTGTTATGTATCTGATCAAGAACTAGGTGTATCATGAAAGGACCGAACCTTTTAATGTTAGGTATCACTTTATTCTAGATATCATGTCAGATGATGTTTTCTTAGTTAATAAAATTGTTACAACTAAGAACCTTGCATATATGTTTACGAAGCATATCTCTGCAGTTAAGTTCAAGCATTGCTTGGACTTGATTGGTTTGTGTAGTACTTGAAAGATGCTTGATGAAGATGATTAGAGAGGAGTTCAAGTTTTTCACTTTTGACAGCTAGAGAAAAAAAGATTGAATGTGAGTTTTGGATTGTTTTGGAATTGAAAGAGCAATTTTTATTGTCATCCTTTTTATAGTAAATTTTCATAATCGTTTTGCTTGTGAAGTAGATCTAAATGACTGAACTACATAAATTTCTTATGTGCTGTAATTTGATTGATTGTGTTTTTATCTTCTTATTAATTTTCTACTTGTAAATTGATTTGAAATTTTAAAGCTGTTCTGCAACAGTTAACTTATCTGAAATCAATAAATTTATCAGCTTCGAAGCTTCAGCGCTTCTCCTCGTGAACTTTCTAACTTTGAGGTTTAATCGTAGTATATACTATACAGACCTCGTTTTCATTAATTAGGGGTTCTTTAGGTGGATTTCATTGATGACCTCTTTAATTACTACCTTTCTTCTTCGATTCCTTGTATGGATTGTGTCCTTCGCTTACTAGAATACTGAAGCACTGCGTCATGCCTACATACAGATTGAATTAGGGTTCCATTGTCATAGCAGCATATGCAATTTACATCCTGTATGGTGCAGGCTTACAAGGATAGCACAGAATAAAAAAAGTGATATGGACTTAGAACACCACAGTACAGTTTGCTACTGTGTTGGCAAACCAATTCACTTTAATCGTGTCATATAGATTGACAAATTCAAACATCATCTTCTTCAGAAGATACAGGACTGTGGCATTACAGCATTCTAATCTTCTCTTTTGTGGCTGATTAGCTTGTTGGGAGAGTTTCCATGTATTGCTCAAGCAAGCTCAAATTGTAAGAGCCCTATTTTGCAACTTCATTTAGTTAGACTATAAGATTCGGACTGGTAAGCTGTTGATTAGTATTTGATTTCAACATTGCTTGTACTGCAGCATTGCAGCTCCAAGTAATTTTCAACATGGATGGATGCATCTTTACCCAAACATACTTCCAGTGCAGCTTCCATACTGCGATGTCGTGGTCATTGATGTCTTCAGCTTGTCATCTTCATCAATTGAAGTCTTTTAATAAATGACTAAAAATCTCTGAGAAAAGTAATCATTACTTTGATCTATAATGCCTGCAGCATGGGACCAGATCGACTCCTCCTTGTGCAATGGGACTACCTTTTTTTGCATGGAAAGTAAAAGACAAGCACAGTAGAACAACTGAACCTGTATAAGTTGGCATCCTGTACCCAGATCCAGATTCTTGTATTTTACTCAGGGCCAGTCTTTGAATGACTTTGTTTAATACCCACAAAAGCTGCTTAAAATAGTTAGATCACCTTGGAATTTTCTACAGAAAGTACTATATGCTGCTAATAAGATGGCTGAGCTGTGCAGCACCTATGGAAATGGACATTTCTGCCAGGCTGAAAGCTGCAAAGAGAAATAGACACCACACTCCTTTTTCCAATACGAAACAATCAATGGAATGCATTGAATCATCTTTTTCCATCTACAGGGTTGGAACAAAAAGTTATTTTTCTTTCATTCTATGTTTTAAAATCAGAAGTAGAAAAAAGCAGATCAATTAAATTACGAAACTTGTAATGAGACCTCAATATTCATGTGAAATTCTTCTTTGATTGCAATCTGAGGTTCATTATGAGCCAAACAATAGGTCAAACGAAGACTATAGTTATTTCAAATGTGAGGATAACACCCTAGATGCTATCTTCCCAGAGCAAGGCTAATCCTCATGGCTAGATAATGGAGGAGGGGAAAGCAAAAGGTTTCTTTTGCTCTAAAAAGAGCTCTTAAGAAAAAGAATGGTCTCACGTGACATATCCAAAAGCCTACAAAGCTTGACAAAAAAGAATCTGCTTTTCTTGTCTTCCTTTTATTTTGTGGCCTTGAGAGCAACGACCACTTCCTTTTTAACTGCCAATATTTAACTCGCACAAAAATCTTGATATCTTCGCTCTAAAAATTAAGACCACCTATCTCTGTCACACAATTTACGTCGTTTATTTCTCTCTAATCTATGCTCGTGTAATAATACAAAGCGTAAAGGAAAAGATGGAAGAAGAGAAATATGTGCCGGCAAGTTCTATGCGGTACGGTGCGCGAATCATGTCGCCGGAAATTGTGGAGATAGGAGACGATATCAAGACTATTACTAACAACATAGATGGAGTCGGTCATGATGTTTATGTAGCTGTTGGTAAAAATGACACAGATGTGCTCAAGTGGGCTCTAGATCATGCTGTTTTACCTGGAGCTCGAGTTTTTCTAGTCCATGTTTTTCCTCCTCTGACATATATTCCTACACCAGGTAAGACTTTATGTTCTACTTCTGATAGAATCCATCATCAAGTTTAGAGGGATTAAATTCTTGCTGTTCTGAGGAAGGAATGATGTTTATGCTTCTGCCAGTGACATGATGTAACAAGAACACATCTGATCAACTAAAATTATGAATATCTGCAGCTCAACAGGTTACTCTACTCAAAGTATTGATAATGCTAGCTAGCATAACTGAGTGATAGGGATATTGTTCTGATTTTTTAAATCAAGACTTTGGAATTCTTGAGTCCCCATTTGGCAACCCTTTTTATGCAATTGACCATTTATGAAGATGACTTGAATATACTTTTGGCCAGAATTAATGTAGGGGAATTTTTTGATTATGCAAATCAGACTTTGGCAATATTGTGTGGACCATCATATTATTATCCGATTAAGAAGAAACCATCGAACGCTGTGTTAATTAACACTTAATGCATTGATGATTTGAATAATTAGAGATCATTAAGCTGCTAGGCTGTGTTGGCTATATTGACCATAAATAATGCACTGGATGAACAAGCAGGGTGATCGATTCTCTCACTTGCCACTCCCCAGAACTGTAGAACATGGCGGGTTTAAGTATATTTTGCAGAGCTTTAAGCCTTTCTAATTGCTTGTTGACAGTTGGAAGACTATCTAGGAGCCAATTGAGCCAAGATCAGATGAGATTTTACATTAATGAAGAGAATAACAGAAGAAGAAACCATTTGCAAAAATACATTAGCCTGTGTTCCGATGCCAAGGTGCAGATATTTAATGGCAACTCTATGATGCTACTCAGTGACACATCATTCATGCACCAAAAGCATTGATATGATCAGAACTTGTTTCATGTGACAGGTGACAGTGGATACAATGCTCCTGGAGAGCAATTCCACTGCCAAAGCTGTTCTAGAGCTCATTCCCGTTCTCAACATTAGACACCTTGTCATGGGAACAAAACGCTTGCCTCGCTCAAGGTACAGATTCTTGCTTTCTACGCAGCCCTCCGTGACATATTTCTTGTGTTTTCTGAGATTTGAACAATCTAGACGGGCAGAGAAAGATGGTTCATTGCAGTGACGAAAGAGAACTCTTCAAGGTTAAATCAACAAGGCATAATCAGCAAAAACGATCAATGCTAATAACTAAACCAATTGAGAAGAACAACTCTACGTGACACTGTCACCTACTCGCAGACCTTAATTGTCAACAATTCATTCAAGGATTCCACTTCCATCCTTGCAGGCTACTAAGGAAGAAGCTGGCGAAAGGAGAATTTGTGAAGAAGAATGCTCCAGACTATTGTGAGGTTAGCATTATTCATGAAAGCAAGAAGATCATGGATGCTCAGCCGGTTTCATCCTGTCCCCAAGGGCCTGATACCATCCGCAACTCTGAAAAGAAGTTTTTCGAGCTTGCATGCTTTTCAGGCAAGTTGAAGTGAAGATTATATGTTAATGCATTGTGCACAAATGGATATTGTGTGTAAAATTAAGAAGCAGTTTAGTATTTACTTAATTGTATCGTTAAAATACTTAGCACTTCATAGAGGCAGCTGACCACTTTGCATAGGACTTAAAGGCTCGAAGCTGCTTCTTTTTTCTTTTTTGCCTGGTTGGATAGAGAGAGCCTGTGAGAAGACATGAAATGGGATTTTGAAGCTATAAATATGGATAATAATATTATCCCACCAATCTTATTTAATTAGGATTTAGTATCGTGCAAAAAATGCTAGATTTCTATTTATTGATCTTCCTCTCGGTTTCGGTTTCTACCGAGAAATGATTCAGTTATCTCATTCATTGTTTTATAACCCAAACTCACCAAAAAATTAACCAGAAATCCAGTTAATCTAACTAATCAAAATCTTGATTCAATTCATATAAAAAAAATAAAAATAAAATAAAATAACTTGATTTATAAGATCAAAATCTCAATTGACCTCGTGATTTAATTGATTTGGATTTTATCCAATTAAAAGTTAACTATCATAAAATAACATTATTTTAATTTTTTTTTAAAATATTATTATTTTCAGATTTATTTAAATTAATCTTCTAACCCATATTCCAAGTCTTGTACTATTGAACATGGACTCTTAGGATTTTAACAAGTCAAAAAACCGGTTAACGTAACTAATTAAAATCTTGATTAAGTTTATATAGAAAAATAAAATAAAAATAAAAACAAAAAATACTTGATATACCGGGTCAAAATCTCAATTGACATGGTGACTTGATTGACTTGGACTTCACCCAATTAGAACTTAACTATCAACTTATTGAATTGTTTTTAAAAATAAATCATAAAGCAACATCATTTTAATATCTTTAAAAATATTATTATTTTTAGATTTATTAAAATTAATCTGCTAACCCATATTCCAAGTCTTGTACGATTCAACATGGACTCTTAGGATTTTATCGGGTCAAAATACATAATCATGCCAAAAAAAAAAAAGGCCGGCATTAGAAATAATTCTCAAATACAGTGTGCAAGCTGCATCAAACTCAAAGCCATGTAGCAAACATTTTGTAATTCAACTTTATTAAGCCTGTAACAACCTTAATCTCAGTGTTTGTACTCATATATACTGGTTCAAAAAAAATTAAATAAATAAATAAAACAACATGTGAAAATTATTATATAAAGAATCAATTAACTTAAAAGATTAAATTATGATATAAAATTTCAAGATATAATTTATATCATTCTCTAACAAACCATCTCAAATAAAAGTTTGTTGAGTTTAAAACCTGTATAGGTCTATGTTATTTTGTGTTTAATTTTTATCAAATAAATAAGATGATAAGATTTAAACTCGTGATCGCTTAGTGATCAATACTCTAATATCATGTTAAAGAATCAATTCAATCTAAAAATTTAAGTTATTAGATGAGATCTTGATTTATATTATTATCTAATAGTTAAAAAAATCTCTGATAAATGAGATAGTAAGATTCGAATTCGTAATCGCTTGGTTATCAAAGCTCTGATATCATGCTAAAAAATTAATTCAATTCAAAAATTTAAATCGGTGAGATTTCTAATTTATATTATTCTCAAACAATTTAATCTATGAAATATTTTTTTTTTATTAGCTTCTCATAGGTATTTTTTTTCTCTCTTTCACAGATATACATTGCAGGCGTGATGCAGCCAATACGATCTCCATAATCGTAACGAATCATAAAGAAAAAAGAAAAGGGAAGTCCTGATATTCGAATCTGATAGCAAATATAAGGTGCACATAAAATCCGGTTCAGTTTATAAAGAGATGTGTCAAAATCTAACCACACAATAAAAAGACACCAAGGGCAATGAGGTACATATTTCTAAAATCTTATAACCTTGATTGGATGAATGAATTTAAAATGAATGTCTTAAGATTTTTTTTCTCAAAGAAATTAAAGTAATATCAATTTAAAAATAAAATTTTAATAAGTTAAATCAGATTCCATCTAAATTTTAACAAGGTTTAACTAGATTAACTTTCATCTAGTTCAATATAAAACCTAGTTTAGACCAAGTCTTGATTGACTAATTACTAAATTGACTCATTAGGTTGGGCAATATTGGTAAGGTAGGAAAGAGGAACCCTTGATTAAAAATCAAAGGATGCATAAAATAATGATTTTTTTTAGACTAGTTTTGGATAAAAAAAATAGATTAATTTTTAGATCTAAGAGATTAACTAATTATCTAAAATATAAACCTTACTTATAAATTACTTGAATTTTTTAAGACGTAATCACACGTGCTTTATAAAATATACAAGTTTAAGTTTATATACATATAAACACAATATTTAGAAATTGTGTAAAGAATAATTAATGATTTTTTTAAGAGTGTGATAAATGTTGTCTTTAAAAATAATTTTCACTTTAATATGTATAAAAAATGTATTTTTTAAAGTTTATTTTTTATATTAGTTTTTAATTATTTAAAATTTATTTTTTATATTAGAATGTCAAAACAATTTAAAAATATTAAAAAATAATAATTAAAAGTTAAAAAAATTCTAAATTTTTTAAAAATACAGTTGGAACCTAAATAAAAAAAACTGGTTGGTGTCTCATAAACAAAACATATCAATTGAAGGATGATTAATGATCATTGTTGAATCGACTTGTATGGGGTGTGTGATAATGATAAAAATTATTTTTAAAAATATATTAAAATATTATTTTATTTTATTTAATAAAATTATTTTTAATATAACACATCTATATATATATATATATATATATATATATATATATATATTTTTTTTTTTAAAAAAAAAAATCAAAATTTCATAACACCACTGCCTAAACACACACACACTTATAGTTTACAAACCAAAAAAAGGCGAAAGCGTCAAAGCCGTCGCTTTAAAAAGTAAACTAACCGGAAGAGCAAAGTAAATACTGAGGAAAAAAATTATTATTTCCTGCGATCTAATTTTTTGTCAATCTTCTTCTTCACTTGTCCCTAAAAATTAGAAGAAAATCGAATAAACCCTAGCTAAGCCAGTAAAGCAGAAATCAAATCACTGCCAATGATGAACCCTTACGATAATCGGTACACCGACCCCGACTCTTACCGTCACCGGCGCAGGCATTTCATTCTCTCTCTGTTTTAATCGAATCTCTTCTTTTTTTTTTCCTACTCTTTAAGTTTCAATTTTTTTAAAAAAAAAAAAATTGGATTCTTATGTTAATCAGTTCTTTTTCAGTGATTTAATGGGCCAACAGCCTCCACTGGGGGCCACTTACGGACGCGGGGGGCCTGTTCCTTATGGAAGTGGAGGTGGTCCTCTGCCGCCGTCTTTTGCGAGTAGAGGAGGTCCTGGTCCAGTTGGTGGAGGTTATCCTGCGTTTGAGCCCCCTGCTGGTGGATTCAGTGTTGGACGAGGTGGCGGCGGAGGTGGTGGAGGAGGGGGAAGGGGAAGGGGGTTCAGTGGTGGCCGTGGATCTAATTTTTATACTGGGGATAGAAGAATTGATGCTGGTCATGGGAGAGGCTGGAATTCGGATGGTGGCCGTGGTGGTGGCCGTGGTGGGAGGGGGTATGGTGGTCGTAGTGGAAGAGGAGGGAGGCATGGAGGGGGAGGTTCAAAAGGAGAATTGGATAATATTGCACTTCCAAAGCAGGATTTTGGGAATTTGGTACCTTTCGAGAAGAATTTCTACTTTGAGAATCCTTCGATTAGGGCTTTGTCTGAGCATGAAGTGGTGATGTATCGTACAAAAAGAGAGATTACTGTTGAAGGCCATGATGTGCCTAAGCCTATTCGCCTGTTTCATGAGGCCAATTTCCCTGGTAATTCAATCTTTTCACATCAATGCTAACGTGGTATATTTTGAAAACTGTGTTTTGTTAGACTGATTTTTATGGTTTTGTGTCCTAGATTACTGCTTACAGGTGATTTCTAAGTTGGGTTTTGTTGAGCCAACACCAATTCAGGCTCAAGGGTGGCCGATGGCTCTAAAGGGTAGAGATTTAATTGGCATTGCTGAGACCGGTTCTGGTAAGACATTGGCATACATGCTACCAGCTTTTGTGCATGTTGCTGCGCAGCCTCGATTGGGTTAGTATTGATTTCCTTGTTGGTTAAGTTGGATTTTTAAAATTGCATTATCGTATTTAGTTGTGTGGTATTTATTGTTTTTTACTTTTTCACCGCGTAGTACAAGGTGATGGTCCGATTGTGTTAGTATTAGCACCTACCAGAGAGCTGGCAGTTCAAATTCAAGAAGAAGGTTTAAAGTTTGGTTCACATGCTAATATTAGGAGCACTTGCATATATGGTGGTGCTCCCAAGGGACCCCAAATTCGTGATCTCCAAAGAGGTATTTTACTTTTTTGTGTAGTTTTTATGCTATCTGCAAATCGAACCAGATTGAGATTGGCGGAGGGTGGTAATGATTCAAGATCTGTCTTATCCCAGGTGTTGAAATTGTCATCGCTACCCCTGGTCGACTAATAGATATGCTGGAAGCTCAACACACAAATTTGCGAAGAGTCACATACCTCGTGTTGGACGAGGCGGATCGAATGTTGGACATGGGGTTTGAGCCTCAAATTAGGAAAATTATATCTCAAGTAACCAGATACTATCTTTAGCTTCATCTTTTAATATGATGGCCTTACAAAGTAATGATTTCTATTAAGTTTTTTAATTTAACTCCTGATAATCATGTAATCATTTCCAAATAAGTTAACTGTTGGCTTGGAGCTTTGAAGGTAGTCATGTTAATGTCTTTAAACATTTAAAGTTTGCTTTGTCTGCTAGCGTTTTTGAACAAGTTAATGCGACTTTCGCCTCTAGATTGAACTGCATTGTTAGCATGGGATCTGATGTCATTTTCTGTATATCTCAAAATTCACACTGAATAACTTGGATTTTAAAAAATATTCTTACTGAACTAAATTGAATGTTGGTGGGATATTAAATTGAATGTTCATGCTGAACTGAATTGTATGTTTTGTCAGAATGCCAACCCAGAAACTGTTATTAAAATGGAATTTCATCCGCCAGGAAGTCCTTTGACACTGAGTTCTAAGAGGTCTATTTTTGTTGCAGATTCGCCCAGATAGACAGACATTATATTGGAGTGCAACATGGCCCAGGGAGGTTGAAATTTTAGCAAGGCAGTTTTTGCACAACCCATACAAGGTCTCAGTTTTAGCTGTTCACAATTACTGTCATATAATTGTTTTGAGTTTATTATGATCTGCTTTTAGTATAGACACATGTTCACCCATTACTGTTGAAAATTTTACCTTGTTTAGGTAATCATAGGATCGGCAGATTTAAAAGCAAACCAATCTATAAACCAAGTTGTTGAGGTCGTCATGGACATGGAGAAGTATAATAGGTTTGTCACATCAGCTTGTTGCAGGGTAAAATTGATGTTTTTGCATGTTGATGTAGATGCTTTAATGTCTTATCTGTGCAGGCTGATCAAATTGCTGAAAGAAGTGATGGATGGAAGTCGGATTCTGATTTTCATGGAGACAAAGAAAGGCTGTGACCAAGTTACAAGGCAGTTGAGAATGGATGGATGGCCAGCATTATCCATCCATGGTGATAAAAACCAGGCTGAAAGGGATTGGGTCCTGGCAGAATTCAAAAGTGGCAGAAGTGCAATAATGACTGCCACTGATGTTGCTGCACGGGGTCTTGGTAGGATCATTATGTGTTGGAGTCCTAGGTCTATTTGCATCTGTCTAGAAATTTGAAGATAGGCAAGTCGGCCGGCTGCTATCCAGTTTTCCCTGAATATAATTTGTGGTATGGGTGCAAAGCGAGCTGCCAATATGCATAATCACCCCCTGATTTCTGTACTAACTTGTAAGCATGGTTCCTTACTTCGAAGGGATTTTAAAGTTGGATTGAGAGGCATGTTGGTTTCTCATATTCACTAGAATATCCCATAAGTTTGCCCTGCTTGGAGCTACTGCAATTTTACAGCTCATGTTACATGGACACAGGGAGCACTGTCCATTGGTATTGTGGACAGCAGTTTAAGATTTTGTGGAGTGTCTGTTTTTCATGGAGATGTCATTGTATTCTGTGGGCTGTGGAAGTTGCATTTCTGTTTTTGAATGGAAGCAATAATCTAGAAATCTGGCTTTAGTGAAGCGGTAATTTGCATGAATTGCCTAATATGACACGGCTCCAACTAACAGGTGTCTACGTAACATGTTTGCTAGCAATTGTTGCCCATCCACAGTTATGAAGCTGGTTTATCTTGGCAGCCGGGTTGACTGACATATGGTTACTAGATTGTTGGATATGAGTATAGTGGCAGTGAAGCTGCTCCTTATCCCTGCAAGGTGAAGGTGGGCACATTTATTTCATGAATGTGTTGTCTTAAATTGATCACTTGGATGTTAGAGGTGCAGGGATAAGAGGGTGTTTGTACGGACTGGAATCTGGTGTCATAGTGGCTAAAAAACTTCATAAACTCAGCATGCTCATCCTAGGAGGTTTTGGTCCAGAGTTTTATTTAGCTATCTAATCTGAAGCTTGATAGCTTTAATTCTGAGATTGAAAATCCTGAAAGCAGAGTTATCTTTTGGTTAAGGGTCAAAGAATATTTACATTTTGTGCAAATGATCTCACGTAGAATGAACCACCCTTCATATCTGAGTTTGTCTTGTGTCCTATAGTCCTACACTTGCGTGCATGCAGTCAACTTTATGCATTAATTCTTTTCACTTGACTTCTACTCCAATTTCTTGTAGATGTGAAGGACATAAAATGTGTTATCAACTATGATTTTCCTTCCAGCCTCGAGGATTATGTTCACAGGATAGGCCGAACTGGTCGTGCAGGAGCTAGGGGAACTGCCTTTACCTTTTTCACGGATTCAAATGCAAAGTTTGCTAGGGGTCTAATTAGAATTCTGCAAGAGTCAGGGCAGATTGTGCCTCCATCATTATCTGCTTTGGCTCGGTCATCTGGTTCTTTTGGAGGTAAAAATATATGGATCTGTTAATTCAGGCTTGAGTGTAAGGTCTATACAAGGATTATGAATCTCTATCTATTTCTCTTGTTCATAGGTTCTGCAGGTAACTTCCGTTCTAGAGGACGAGGAGGCAGCTTTGGCAACAGGGGTTCGATTTCAGGATCTAATACTGTGCCTCTTGGTGCTCGTAGACCTTGGTAATTTAATGAACAATTGCAGCTTCTCCAGAGTCTACCATATGTTAGGAAAACCATCGCGGTGGTGGTGGTTGCTGCCTTGGTGTTGATCTTTTGTTTTGACGAGATGGGTTGAAAAATCATAGTAAGAATCCCAGAACTCGTACAGTTTAGGAATTCATGTATTGGCAAATTCATATGCATGTGATTTTAACTTTAGGTCGCATAACTTGTGAACATAGGTGCTAAGGTTCTTTGTTGTTGTTGATGAATTCTTGATATAATCAACTATCCATGCCAGTAGAAAATCAGACGTTTCTACAATTAGTCATAATTGTTGAAGTCCTTTCTTGGCCCTTCAATTATTTTGATTGTACCATAATTGGTTTGGTTTGTGAACTGAGAGCTGTTTCGTTGCAGCAGTATTCGCATTGAGTTGATAGATAAGCTCATTGCTCGGCTTCTAGTCCAGACTAGAGCCAGCTTTTTTATTCACTTCTCCAAACTGATTTATCCTCCCTTTTGTAGTTAATACAAGTTTCTATGAAAAAAAAAGAAGAAGCAGCCTGGCAATTTCCAATGGCTGATTTTCTAAACAATAAATTAATAATTACTGGCTCAACAGTCAACTCGAGATTTTTTTTCAATTTCCAGAACGCAATTTAACAAAGGCTGATTAAAATGACAATTTAACTTGGTATAATGGACGTATTTGTTTTTATGTTTTAAAAATATTTTTAAATAAAAAAATATTATTTTTATTAAAATACCAAATAAAAACAAAACCAAGTTATAACATGCAGGGAAGCCGAGTATTTGTCCAATTTCCATCCGAAAAACCTTCCTGCATGTTCGAGAAATTGACTTTAACATGAAGAGGTAACAAAAGTAGCGAGTTTATTCACACAGCACATCATATTTGTATATTGCCTTTCACTTTAAAACATCAACTCAAGTCTTGTAGTTGTGAGAGATCTTACTGTTTAGAAAGAGATTATTATCAGTTCAAACTCCTTTCCTTTCTTTCGAGTATTTAAATTTAATGTCATATTATATAAAGAGATCAAAGTAGATCAGTCTTATTATCTTGTGAGCTCAGGCTCTTATCCTTGAATGTGTTAAAAAAAAAAAAACTAAATATAATTAACTTAACATATTCAAAGAAAGCAATAATTAAACCTCGAGAGGCATAGTTCAACTGGTCAGATCTTGTGTTTGCTCTCTAGAAGTCACCAGTTCGAGTTCCACAAATCTTAGAGCCACTAAAGATTTATATAATCGTTAACTTCAGGATCCGTGAAATTAGTTGAGATGCGTGCAAGCTAATCCAGATACTCATGTTAATCTAAAAAAAATAATAATAATAATTAACTTGACATTATTTTAAAATAATAAATAGTTCAAGATTTACTGAGCTAATCTTAAATGTAGGAGATTTCCCAGTTAAATTTATAATAATTTATTTTGATTAATTGAGAAGTAATGTTTAGGAATTAATTTATAAAAAAGAGGAGGTTAAGGAATGAATTATGATTAAACACATCCATACTTCTTCATGAACTAGCTATTTTTGTAGACTTTTTCTATACTAATCTTGACTCATTAATTCATAATTCATAGCTGAGTTGAGAAGTCTGTAAGTAATGCAGGAATTAATATTTCTTATTCACAAGTCAGGTGAAATACAAGTCATGTATAGAAAAATGGGGGTTTATTTGTAGAATAAAAGAAAAAAAGAAGAAGCAGTTTCACTATTTTTTATTTTTTTGTAAACACCTTGTTTTAATTCCATGTATATGCATTTAATGTTGAAGAGTTGTTTTTAAAAGTGATTTTTATTCGGAAATATATTAAAATAATTTAAAGACATATTTTCTTGCAAATCCTTCAAATCCAGGTGCATGCTGCCCATTGTTTCAACTTGAAGACATATATTTTCTTGCAAGAGGATTTTATCTTTTAGGGGTCAGCTGATATTTCAAAATCGGGAAGATCCATGCTTTGAACAATGATTTCCAGAGCCTCAAACTTTGAAATCTTGAAGCACTCTCAACCTTTTAGTCGTCACTAAGCAACGTTCGAATGTCAATTTTCTTAGATATTAAGTAGCCTAAAACGTCCCTTTAGACTTTAGAGTCGATTTCAATCGATCCATTTTCTTTATATATAAAAAGAAAATGTCACCTTTGATCCCAGATCTGGAGGGGCTCTGATGAGGACCTGTCTTAATCGTCGCATTGCATAGAATATGGCCACTTGCTCCTTTCTTTTTTTCCTTTCTTTTTTTAAATACGTCAGAGTTGTCAAGCACTGTATTAGCAAGAGACTGCAAATCCTGTAGTGATGTTTTGGCCTATTGTGTTTCCATGCCGATGCACTTTGAACTCAAGACTTGATGAGTGCTTGTGCTGTGTAACCCCTTCCCACTAAAACAAAAAAAAAATAAACAATGGTATGGATAAACATTAAGGTCTTTTATATATTAATGTCCTCGATTTCTAAATCTTTTTTTTTTTTATCATAATAGTTGTTTTTTAAAATAACATCTCATCACAATGATAAAAGCAGCTTTTAGCTAAAAATAATAATAATAATATTATAATAATTTTGATATGAATGTATTAAAACTATAAGACTACACTATTTGCGCCTTGTTATGAACTTTTTGATAATGTTATTAAACCCGATATAGCTTGGTGAGTCAACCTTTAACCCAACTTCTTGCCTAGCCCATATTTTTAAATAAAATCTAGTACAAGATGACTTGATGTGATCTGATAGATTTTAAGTCTAAAACTGATTCATTTAACCTAGTTAAAGCCTAGTTAGATTAAAAAATATAAAATAAAGATGCTATCATTTTACTTTTAAAAAATATTGAGACGATGATGCTTTAGATCAACCTAGATTTTTAAGACATCATTGTTTACTCTCTAATTGTTATTAATCTCAGCCAAGTCCGTTAGGTTCACATATTTTCAAATAAAATCTAGTAAAAGATGACTTGATGTGATCTAATAGATTTTACAAGTCTAAAACTGATTTATTTAACCCAGTTAAAACCTGGTTAGACAAAAAAAATAAAATAAAGATGCTATCATTTTACTTTTAAAAAATATTGAGACGATGATGCTTTGGATCAACCTAGATTTTTAAGACATCATTGTTTACTCTCTAATTGTTATTAATCTCAGCCAAGTCCATTAGGTTCACATATTTTCAAATAAAATCTAGTAAAAGATGACTTGATGTAATCTAATAGATTTTATAAGTCTAAAACTGATTCATTTAACCCAATTAAAACCTGGTTAGACTAAAATAAAATAAAATAAAGATGCTATCATTTACTTTTAAAAAATATTGAGACGATGATGTTTTGGATCAACCTAGATTTTGAAGACATCATTGTTTACTCTCTAATTGTTATTAATCTCAGCCAAGTCCGTTAGGTTCACATATTTTCAAATAAAATCTAGTAAAAGATGACTTGATGTGATATGATAGATTTTATAAGTCTAAAACTGATTCATTTAACCCAGTTAAAACCTAGTTAGACTAAATAAAATAAAATAAAGATGCTATCATTTTACGTTTAAAAATTATTGAGACAATGATGCTTTGGATCAACTTAGATTTTTATGACATCATTGTTTACTCTCTAATTGTTATTAATCTCAGCCAAGTCCGTTAGGTTCACATATTGATCTATTGACCTAGCCTCTGAATCAAGCCATATTTTAAAGTTAATTGGGTGGGAGTTGACCTAGTATGACCTAAATGTCCTGGCAAGTGCACTCACGACTTAGTAAACTCGGTCAAAACTTAATTTTTCTTGTTTAGAAAAATTTTAAAATGACATGGATTTAATGGGTTTTTTTTTTTTACAAAAAAAAATCTAGGAACAATAATATTTTGTATAAACTTGGGTCAAACTAATTAATCCGCCCTTGCCATGTTTAATAACCTTACCTTTTGAAATCTATTTTTTATTTAATTGAACAATTATAAAAATAAATCTACAACATTTGGTTATATAAATGTTAAGTCAAACTTATAATTCTTCGGGGATGTGAGAGGAATTATAATATTTTTGAATATATTTACTCCAAGAAGAAAAATAGGTTGTAGCACGAAAGGTTTAATGATATTGTTTAAGTCCACCGCAATTTGAGATTGAAAAAAATATATTTTATTTTCTTTGATTCTTTAAATATTATTTAATTTTATTTAGTTGCATTACTAATACTTATTTATGTTTACCTTTACTTTGAATATGTAAAAATTATTGGAAAGAACAAAATTATGATCCAATTAATTTTAAAACAATTTGTGACATTGAAAATTAGGTAGTAGAAGATGACCAATCGATTTTGACAACCAAAAAAGTAGAGAGTTTTCACCATACTTTATCAATAATGACCATTTAAGATACTTTAGATGATGATAATTAATGATTGATCATTTACTAAAAAATATTATTTAAAACAAACTATTGTTTAACACGTAATATTTATTTGTTAATTATGTTTTAAATGTAGATGTCATGAATGCTAATGAGATTGAAGATGATTGTGATGATGAAGTTACAAATGAGCATGATGATGTTTTATTAGGCATTGACTAGATTGGCTCAATTCCATCAAGATGTGATTTAAATTTTGCTCCTATAGACACTGAAAAACTTAATATGTTCATTCAACAAAAATAAATGTGTTATTGATTTAAAATTTATGTTTTTTGATACTTTGTTTTAAATACTTTAGAAATTGTATCTGGTTTGTGTTTTTGATATCAAATTACATTGTTTGTTTAAAGTGTTGCAATGAATTTTTTTTTTTTTTGTTTATCCTAGTTAATTCCACTCACTCGTGACCTGATTATTATACTCGATGAACCATCTAGATCATATTTAAAAACTATGGTTCGCCGAACTCCCTAACTAAATTTTAACGTGATCTAAAGATCGGATATAAATTATATTTAGTTTCATCGGTCGGCTTTCCAGACATCTTATATCTGGATTTGTGATGATACACATCTTGAGTCATGAATACATAAACTAAGGTTTGATGGAATAAATTTATAAATTAAGAGAAGAAATCGCTTTATTATTGTTACGATACATCTTTCTCGAGCCATTTATGTAGATGACCATGCAACCACGGAAAAGGAAAAAAGCAGAAAAGGAAAGAAAAGAAAGAAAGAAGGAAAAGACAATGACAGAGCGAGACAAGGAGGACGATGATGACCAGAAATCTAAAAGGACAAAGCTACAAAATAAGTAGGTGAGATATAAGTCGTAAGATTAAGAGGAAAAGAAAGAAATTGATCTGCGTGACTTTTCACGAATCAACTTTTTGCTTATCAGAAGCCCTATTGCAGCTGTAACTTTCCCTGGGAAAAAGATGGTGGAAATAGGAGCAATTTTGACAAGATACACGCAATAATTGATGTAAAGTTTGAAAGCTTCACCTTTGGAACGGTCTCATGAAGGAACAATGCAGTACAACAGCTAGCACTTCCACCAGGAAGGATTGCAGGGAGAGAGCACAGCTTCTTTTAAACATGTAGGGACCATTTTGTTGCAAGGTCGTTGTCCTCGGTGCCAATGTATATTTGTGTCTCCGTCAGGACTGACTGGATTTTCCATGATCCAACTAGATTGAATCTGCGGTCTGTTTGTTTTTGTGTGGTGGTCATGTTGTTTTTTTAAAAAAAATTATTATTTTAATATTTTTCAAGTAAAAAATATAATAAAGAATATGTTAGAAAATAATATAAATTATATCTTGAAACTTTACTTAATAACTTAAGTTTTTGGGTTGAATTAGTTATTTGACATGGTATTAGAGCCTTGATGACCATGTGGTCACGAGTTTGAATTTCACCATCGTTATTTATTTGATAAAAATTAAACACAAGTTAGTGCATGTCTGTATAAATTTTAAATTTAAAGAGCTTTAACTTGAGAAGATAAGTTAAAGAATAATATAAATTATATTTTGAAATTCCAGTTAATAACTTAAATTTTTAAATTAAATTAATTCTTTAATGGAACAACTACTAAAACAATACACACACATACGAGGAATCCATGCTTTAAGTCCAACATGTAAAGCATGCAAGTTCATTATTTGGCCTTCTTAACTAGTTGACATTTGTAGTGTGCATGCAAGTAGTAATTTGCTTTTAGCTAATAAATTAGTAACGTAATGGTATGCCTAGGCAATAAAATGGAGCCTTAGAAATAGTTTGTAGAAAATATTTTCTTGCGTCTTTCTACTATCATAATGTTGTGTTTTATTCTTGTAAAACAAGGTTCAGGTTGCTAAGACTTAATTTTTTTATGTTGTTTCAATAACAAGGTTCTTAAAAATCATTCTTATTAAGTGATATTTTTTTTTATATATGTTTTCAAATTATTTTAATATGTTAATATTAAAATAACTTTTAAAAATAAAAATATTATTATAATATATTTTTAAATTAAAAATACTTAAAACAACAAGTATTACGTACATCCTCAAGCCCTTTTAATAGTTGAATAATGAAATCTTAACACAAGGACCGAGTAACTTTTTCAATAATTTTTTCAATGAACAATTGATGTTAAATAAAAATTATTGTACGAGGGCATAAAATGATGTCGTATCATGTGCATAACGTGTACACTCACCACATCAAATGGAAAGGATCGTGGTCTTTTCACCTGCTTATGATGGGTTTTTTTAGAGTGACATGAGACCAGCAAGGATGACTGATGGAGGCGAAGGTGCGGAAAGTGACCCTTTTGAGTGAAAATTTAGGAGAGCAGCGACTAATGTGGTCATGTAGCAATGGTAAGTCCACGACACATCCATAAAACAAAGATAACACGGACAAAATAAAAGAAAAAATATATATAAAAAAAAATAAAAACATTCTCACACATGAAAATAATATAATCATTTCTGATGTGTCTAATGTATTATTTTTATAAAATAAAGTATCCATCTCAGTTTGAAAAAAATAATCTCACCAAACTACCATGTCATGTATTTCTACAATTTAACAAGCATTTACTCATCAATTTGTGCACCTAAACATTTGCCGTGGGGATTTGTTTTTCCTTCGACCAATCACAATAGTGGTACATTATTGTCTTTCTCATTTTATTTATTATTTTTTATTAAATTTATTTATTTTCTAATTAAATTAATTTAATTGATTAAATATAAAATGAGATGTACACTTCATGATATTTTATTTGAATTACTTTTTAGGTTGTTGATTTGACAATATGTATGATTTCTTTTAATGTTACAGTGTAACTTTTCATGGTGGTGTTATAATTGTCTAAGTAAGATTTTTCTGGTGGTTGAGTGGTGTCCATGATAAAGTGATAATGAGTTTTTAGTGGGTTTTTTTTTTCTCCTCTTCAGTATAATATTTGTAATTTATTTGTTATAGTTAATTATTATCAAATTTTTTTATTGTTTGCTTTGTTTAGTATTAATGTTTTTTAATTATATTATTAAGTTAAACGAGTTTATTGAAATCAACCAATTAATGTGATGATTCTCAAGTTTTTCTTTTCTTTTTGAAGTATAAATATAACATGAATATTTTTTTATATATTAAAAAAAACTCGACCCGATCATATGATAGCGTGTTTCATAGTATCTAGTAAATTCATCAAAGCTTGAGTCATGTTACATAAATATTGGCATTTCACGAACAAGTTGCTTGGCCCGCTTTTGGATGCTAGCTTCATGTTGCGTCTGAAAAACAAGGCATGAGAATCATTAATTGGCGGAAATGAGTCAGATCAAACCCATACCCACCATTGTTCTTGCTTTGGCATGTAGCTTGGTGGTACAGGTTGGCTCTTTTAACAGTTTGCAATTTTTGGCAACACAGATTTCTTAATTGGGTAAAATGGATTTATGATTCTTCAAGTTTTTTTTAAATAAGAAAATAGAGTAATCAATTTATTTATTTATTTATTTGTACGTTTAATAGGCCCTTTTTTTTTTTTTTTGTCTTTGGAAGTTTACGTTTTTAACTTTGGTTCCTTTTCTATTCTTTTAATCAGATTTGATTTTCATTTTAAAAAAAAATTAATTTAATCCATCCACATGGCATGATTCAAATCGTTGATTTCTTGAAATGAACATCATTAATAGATCTCTTACAATGTTAGTGACACATCTGGATGAAGGAACCGCGCATGATCAAATTGATGTAATGGGGCCAATGTGACTAATTTTCTGTCGTCCAAAATTACTAGATAGATAGATTATTAAACAAGAGAGCATTAGTTTATAATTATGTAAAAATATAAGAACTTTGTAATCTAAACAAATATATTGACTTGCATAAGATTTACTAATACAATCTTAGCATGCGTATAGTACAGAATTTATAGTTAAACAAAACTAATCAAGGGTACTTGTTGAAACTCTTAAAATATAACTAAGCTGAAATTATTGTTGCTCTCAATAAATAATTATTTATTTTTAAGGATTTATTGATTCTTATTTCAATAAGTCTTTCAAGATTACAACACAACACTTTAATAGTGTGTTTAGTACTGTAGTAGTTGTTGTGACTGTGATTTGAAAAAAAATTGTTTTATAAAAAATATTTTTAGTTGATGTTGATTTGGAAAAATATATGTTTTGTTAAAACTGTAGTTGAAATTAAGGTTGGATAAAAAATAATTTTATGCTTTTGGTTAAAAAATATAATTTCATAAATTATTTTAAATAAAAGAAATAATAATCAAAATAATAGAGATCAAATCTAACAAATAAAAGATGAAGAAATTAAAATAATAATAATTACCATTTCATAAATTATTTTAAATAAAATAAGTAACAATTAAAAGAATGAGGCCCAAATTTGATAGATAAAAAATTTCAATTAAAAAATAATAAGGGAAAAGCAAATAACAATTATAAAAATAAGGACCAAAGTTAATATAAAATTAAATTCCAAGGGATGAAATTGAAAAAAAAATTCAAAAAAAAACTTATATAACAATCAAAAGTTTGATGACCAAATTTGATATAATCAACAAATAATATGACATTTCTAAATTTTTCACAACTTTCGGAAAGTGTTTTTAGCCCAAAATAAAGAGAAAACACTTTCCTGAAAACCAAGTAAAAATTTTCTTTAACTGGAAAGTGTTTTCCGTTGACTAACTTTTTTTATGACAAACAAACAAGAAAAATGGTTTCCAGAAAACCATTTTCCATCAAACAAACACCCCCCTAAACAATGTTCAAATAACAAATACTCAAGATATCTCTACCAGAACTAATCCAAAACTCTAGATTGAGAGGAACATTAAAAAGAAATATAGCTTAAAAACCAAAAAAGAAAATGCTGGAAAATCAGGTAAAAAAAGAGTTAAAATTATTGTAGAAAATCTTTTCAAAAAATATAGAAACCAACATCAAACACTCTTCTCCAGCCTTTTTTATAGAGAAATATAAAACCATAAGCTAGTGGAAACCCTCCATTATCAGCCTTTATTAACTTTCATAAACCAAAATTAAACTTGAACATTTTTTTTTTTAAAATTGGATGTTTTTTGAGCTAAAAAAATGTTTAGGTTTTGTAAAAACAATTATAGAAAAACTAATTGTACATTCAAGGGCTATACAAAACAATAGGTCAAGTTAAAATAAATATTTTTTTATGAACCACACAAAGCCTAATTTTAAGCTGACAAAAAATAATCTTTTGTAACCCAGAAAAATATTGTATAATAAACTCATGCCAAGGCCCAAGCCCTGCTTGAAGCTCGAGTATAAGTTTGGTTGTGCCAGGCCATGGCCACTTTATTTAAGACCTCTTTCATCTAAAAGCTTAAGTATTTTTTGTTAAAGAAACATGTCAACCCAATAGCTTAAATTTTTAGGTGAGATCCCAAGATATAATTTATATTATTTTCCAATACAACCTCTCAAGTAAGCCCTTTGAACTTGAAACTTGCACATACCCCCATTACCTTGTGCTTAATTTTTATCAAATAAATAAAGATGGTGAGATTCGAACTCATGATTGCTTGGTCATCAATGTTCTGATACCATGTCAAAGAACCAATTCAACTCAATAAATAAGACGAGGTCCCAAGATATAATTTATATTATTCTCCAACACCTTTTGGATCCAATTTTAACTTCTCAAGTTCCTACTATATAAACACCAATAAAGTTTTGTTGCTTTCCTATATGAAATAAAATTCTTTTAGAGGGTTTTAGGTTTCACCAAAACATGCAAACCAAGGGTTATTTGAGATCAATTTCTCATTCACCCATAATTTTTTTAAATCATGTTAATGTTTCCTATTAAAGGGTTTAAATTAGAGATTAGATTTCAACAAAGTTTTAACCCTAAAAGTGAGTATCAGAATATGCACACAGTTTCAAGGAAAAGGTGGATGGAAGTAAAAGGTTTGAAAGATTGTATCTCAAAGATATTGCAAAATATGAAGAACAGCTACCTAGTGAACATTAATAGGAGAATAAACAAATTGACTATTAATATAAAAAAACATATGCAATATCTGGATGAGTAATGGTGAGATATACCAAGCTCCCAATAATAGTACGATATAAAGTAGGATCTGTCAAAGGTAAACCATTAGAAGAAGAAAAATACCTTATGTTAACCTCAATAGGAGTATCTATAGTCTTGTTATCAATAAGTGTAGCTTGTTCAAGAATATCTACAACATATTTTGACTAAGAAAAAAGATAACCTCTGGGTTAGGAAGCTACCTCAATACCTAGGAAATATCGAAGATAACTCAAATCCTTTATTTAAAACTATCTAGCCAATTATGTCTTCAAAACTGAAATATCATCAATGTCATCACCAATAATAATCATGTCATAAACATATAAAGATAGAATGATACGACATACATCAGTGTAGTTAATAAAAAGAGCATAATCATGACTACTTGAAACAAATCCAAAAGACGAGATCACAACAGAGAATTTCTCAAACCAAGCACGAAGTGCTTGTTTGAGACCATATAATGCTTTTTTAAGCTTACAAACATACCCAGAATCATGTGAAACACTAGAAGAGGGTGCCATATAAACTTCTTCTTGAAGATCTCCATTAAAGAAGGCATTTTTAACATCAAGTTGAGAGATATGCCATTAACGAATTGAAACTACTGCAATAAGAGTATGAATAGTACTTATTTTTTCAATAGGGGCAAATGTCTTCTCATAATCTATATCATATTGTTAACAGTATCTTTTTGCAACCAACCTAACTTTGTATCGCTCAATAGACTTATCATAATTAGTCTTGATCTTATACACCTAACGACAACCATTAACACTCTTACCAAGAGGTAGAGGAACCAAATCCCAAGTATTTGTCTTATGCAAAGGAGAAAGTTCCTCATCCATAGCCAAAGAGGATCAAGAATTGTTTTTTTATAGGAAGAGAGCTTAGAGAGACAATGAATATAAGCTAAAAAGGAAGTAAATGATGAAGAATAACAAAAATAAGAAAAATCCGGTAGATTTGTGGACTTACAAATGCGTATGGATTGATGTAGAGGTGGATCCATAATCTCATATGAAGCTTAAAGAGCTATAGATGAGAGTGGAGCTTTAAGTGTACTAGAGAGTAAAGGGTCAGTACCTGTAAAATTATGAGTACAAATTGGTTGAACATCAAGATGAGTATCTGAGGTACAAGGAACCTGAGATGAGAAACTATCAGAATTCTCAAAAAAAGAATCTATAAGAATAAGATTAGGTCTAATCATGTTATGAGTAGTGGATGGAATAGAAAAGAAAGGTATATGCTTGAGAAAGACAATATGACGAGACACATAAAGTTTCTGAGTTATTAGGTTAAAAAAACGATATCCTTTTTTACCTTCACTATAACCTAGAAAGACATAAATAATAGATCGAGAGGACAACTTACTGCGTTTTATATGAGGACGACGACCAAAACAAGCACAACCAAAAACTCTTAAGGAGGAATAATTAGGGACATTCCCATATAATGTTTCACTCAAAATCACCTAATAAACACCACACATGCCAACATAAACTATATAACAATCCCAAAATCTCCTAAAATATTGAAAATAAAAGAATGACAAAAATTAAAATGAAACCCATATCCTTTTTCATGCATGTTTATAGACAAAACCACAACAATCTAATTATTCTCATTTAATGGAACCCTTTGAACCAAAGAACTACGAGTTTCGTCGTTGAACAATGGCCAAACCAACTACTCTCTCCCTTTCTTTAAATTGTTGTTTTCAAGCAAGTTTCTCTCATCTTTCTCTAACCCCAGGAACTAAGAAATAGATAAATAACTTTTGGACTAAAATGAAAATTATTACTAATATGGATTATCCATATGTTTTTTATGTTTTTTTTTTATGTTTTGGTCCCTTATCTTTTAATTTTTGTATTTTTACTATAATTTCATGTCTTATTTCTTCTAATTAGGCTATAAAAGGGTTTAAATGAAAGAAAGAAAAAAAAGAGTTGTTTACTGTGAAACCGCTGCCATCTTTTTATGTTGTTTTGGTAATACATCACATATTTAAAAGGCTATTAGCAATCGAAATCGTTAGGTTGAGTAAATTCTTTTTTTATCACCTCAGCCAACTCCTTGAAAACATATTCAACCATTATTTTGTGCAAATATGATGCCCCTTGGATGAGGCCCAAACTGCATGCTTTCTCGAAAAACACATGCGTAGATGTTCGGTTTTTAAGGAAACAATCCAGCAGCTGAACCTCAAGATTTTTATCGAAGGATCTTATGTTTAAATCAAGAGAGGTCTGAGATGGGGATTTAAGAATTAGAGGAGGGCTCTTTGAGGTGTCCATGGCCCGATCATCCTCCTGGTGAGCAAATAAGAACTAAAATATATAAACTCTCGAGGAATAGCTTAATTAGTCAAACTCTAATTTTATTTTTTAGAAGCTTAAATCATTTAAAAGGTATATATAATTGTTAACTTTAGGATCTGTGAGATTAGTCGAACTGTACGCAAGTGAGTCCGAACACCTATATTAATAATAACAATAAAAAACTAAAATATATAACAGTTCACGCAATAATTTAATAAATAAAGTGTTGATAACGTCATTATAGTTTAATTTACTATTTGTTTTTTTGTTCTTGTTCTGATGATGAGTTTATTCCTAGTCAGCAGCACCATCCCCTCCTCCTCCATGCAAGAAAAAAATAAGAGAACAATGAGCTGTTAATGATATAAGACAAGGTAGATGGTTTGCTAAATTCCCAAAAAATGATTCATATCCTTCTCCTCCATAATCAAAACTCCAAGTCGACATGCTTTGAAATAGTTTTGTCTCCCTTTAGGCTAGCGAAGAGACATGCTTTGACTCGAGGTTGGAGAGCATATCCATTACTGATACTAACGAGGACTAGCATACTTAGCATGTTTTCTCTTGTTAATTAATTCTTAATGGTGGATGAAATCAGTCTTTTAGTGCCTAATATGTAGTTAGTTATTGACTAAGTAAAAATATTTTATATTAATATTGGAGGTGGGCGGGGAAGGTGATTCGACTTTTTATTAAAAAGCAGAAGCATCGATTAATTCGAAGTGGATATCCATTGGCTTCCACCATCAAACTTCAAAAAACGACCCTCCCCAGCTCCTCCAATATGCTTCAGTGATAGGCTGATAGGACGAAGGGAAGATCATTTGGGAGAGATTGCTTTGATTTTGGCCAAGTAAACGAATTAATAATCATGTTTGACATTCTCCTTAGCCTCCATTGGCGATGTCTTTTCAGCTTTGATAATTAAGTTTATAGCTAGTGGATCAGAGCATCTTCGATCGTCTGTGTAATACTTTTGAGAGCTGACGCGTCTTTTCAAGCAAGCGACAAGATTATGATCCATTGAATCTTTACTTAGATCCAATCTTTCGTAATTGGTATAAATTTGTATGGATCAAGATGTCTCCATGCTGCTGATTGAAAGTGGATACACTGTCGTAAAAGGTTTTGCCAGCAGAGAAGCTGTTTCAACGCGAGTGTTCTTCTTCTTGTTCTCTTTTTTTTTTTTTTACTGGTTTTTTAAAACAACACTCGTAAACGTAGCATAGAAGTTGATGATTGATCTTTCGGTGTTGAAAAAAACAAAAGAGCTAATGATTTCTTGTGTTCCTAGTTTTTACTACCAAGACGTTGATAGTCGGGCTTTGAGTTAATTATAAGTTAATTAACGGAAATTACATTAATTAAATAATGATATTTTCACTCTATCTTACAGTTAATTATAAATTAGTATTTATAATTTATAAAGATTTATTAATTACTTTTTTTCGGTAAGAGAAATAATTTAATATCATAAACTCAGGGCAAAAAAATCCTCCTCCGAAACCCATTTCTTTTTAGCTTAACTAGGAAAAGGATTCAATCTTCTTTGAACTCAGCTTAAGGGAAGAGTCCAGGCGACATAGGGTTTGTGTATTTGTATTTGAGGTGAAGGTTGAAGTTTGGGGATGAGATTCACTGAAAAAGCTATAAAAAATAAGAAAAATTAATCTTTTATAATTGAGTTTTGTGCATAAATAGATTATACCTAACCACAACCTCAACCTCAACCACAAAAACTAAAACAAATACAATCATTCATCTCAACAACAAGATTCATGAAATATATATAAATAAAATATGAATTCTTCAACTAGAAAGGTTCAAAATCTTTATTTATTATTGTAGATTTTTAGAGTATCTCTTTAAAATATTATTATATTTTAAAAAAAACATTATTAACTTAATCATCCTAGAATCCCTAAATTTATTAGGAAGGATCTTTTGCAGGTATCTTAGTAAAAAAAATATATTATAATAACTAAAAAATTAATCATTTATTCAAAACATAAACATTGGCTCAAGCTATTTGAATTTTTTAGTATATAGTACCTCATGTTTTCTTTGAGCTCAGCTTAATAAAAGAGTCAAAACATCTTAGTTTTAATTATTTTTCTTCACAAAAGGCTCATGAGCTATAAATAAATTATAAATTTTTTAACCAAAAAGGTTTAGAATTTTTATTCACTATTGTATATTTATTTTTAGAATATCTCTCTATAATATTATTATATTTTTTCTAAAAAAATTACTAACTTAATCATCATAGAATTTTTAAATTTACCAGGAATGATTTTTTATAGGTATAAAGCACCCGTTTCCAATCATCTTAGCTAAAATAAAATAAAATAAAATAAATTATAAGAATTAAGAAATTAATCATTTATTGGTTTGAATTTTTTAGTATGTACTACCCCATGTTTTCTCCGTGTTGATGAGTTAGCCACTCTGTCTTTTTCCTTGTTAATGAAGGTATGAGCTGTACATAACAGTTTTTTTTATTTTAAAATGCTTTTCTATGCGTGTTAACCTCAATCTAACAAAAAAATAATTATTATAATCCTTGTTTAGTTTTTATAATTAACATGGTTGATTGTAATTAGAATATTGGGATTTTATTTCCTTCTTAACTCAATTTAACACGGAAAAAAGAATGATAAATAATAATAAATGTATTTAGTTAATTATTTAAAGGGTTTTATTTTTTCCAATAAGAATTTTTTCTAACACGAATACGCTTGGTGAAGACAAAGCAATACATTAGTGAATGACGATAGGTATGGCAGTATTTATCGCATTTAACTATTAGAAGAATTTCTTAATTACATAACATATTTTAATTTTGCTGCAGGATTACTTGTTAATTATTATTATTATTATTATTATAAGTATCTAGATCAGTTTGTATATATTTTAATTAATTTTATAGATCTTAAAATTAACGATCATATAAATTTTTATTGATCATAAAATCTATAAAACTCGAATTAATAATTTATAATAAATAAATTTAAAATTCACTAATTAAATTACATCATCATTATTATTATTATTGGGCACACTTGTTTAATCACGGGGCATATATTGTCTAGTCATCACAGAGCAGCATGCACCGACAGCAGTCATGTGCATGGGGAGGAATGTTTTTCAGCTTTTTACCTTCTTTATTATTTCTCTGGTTTTTAAAATATATGCTAAGATATTGGTGTACAGTACTGTCAAGACATGTGACCTGTTCTTGATTCCCATGATAAAATAAAAAAACAAAAAAAACTATGCTACTTTATCTTCATTTATATCTTAAGAGGAGAGAAGGTATAAATTATATATAAAAAAGAAGAGTGTGTACTCCTATCTAAAGATGTTTTGAGTTTTTTTCTAATAATTAAAAAAGGTATAGAACACATCCAGAAGAACAAGATGATTACCAAGTGTTCATCACTCATTAGTCATACAATAAATTCTTTCATTTTTTTTCTCATAATAATTTTTTATCTCTGATTTTTTATTTGAAATTATGGTTACAGTTGCTTTTTAAATTATTTTTCGTATCGAAATATATCACAATGATATATTTTTTTAATTAAAAAAAAATATTTTTTAATAAAAAAAACTAAAATTTTTAAAAATATAAAAACAACTGCGTTTTCATTGGCAATAACTTTAGTTCTTTGTTTTTTATTTTTACTTTTTTAAAAATTTCATAGATTCCTTCATTTTTTTTTATGCAAACATATATCAAGAGAAAGATTCATGCTAGTAAGAGAGAGATACTAATGGGATCGCTATGGTAGAAAAAAGAGTAAACTAGCCTCCTATATTTTTTAAGTTAGTGTAAATAATATAAATATATTTGGTTAAAAAGATAAAAATAAAAATATAAAATAAATTTATTCTTAAAATAAATTTAAAATAAATTTTTATACTTCTAAATCGGGAGATCATGTTCCATCTTTCTCTATTATTATCATCTTTTATATCTCAAAACCATAATCAAACATTATTTTATATTTATATTATAATTCACTTTAATCTAATTTTTTTAAAATATATATATATATATTTTTCTAAAAAAAGTTGTCAATTCTATTTCATTCCAGCTCTGAAACTGAGATTCAAGTTGCTCTGCCGTCCAATTCCTCCACCAAACATTCAGTAAGTGAAAATTAATTTGTAGCTAAATAGACTTTAAAGTGCAACAGGAAAATAGCATGAGCAAACATCATATTTGACATAGCAAAAACTTAGGAGTTACATTTTAGCAGAACTTCATGTATTATTATATTTTAAAATATAAATGTTGTTTCTGTATCTATAATATCTAATCTAATTAACTTTTATTCTGATTAGTTGCATGGTGAGAGTAATATGGTAATTCGAGTTCTTAATCAATGTTGTAGTGCAACTAGATGCAAGAAAAATTAAAATTTATTTGAATTCATCCATTCTAAAAGGTAAAATAAGCTAAAGCATAAGAGACTAAGTGATGGTGAGGATTCAACAAAGATAAAATATTAATATTATCATACTAATAATAATATTAAAAATTATTATTACAATTTTCATTAACAATGATATTATTTTTTAAAAAAATTAAATTTATCACTAATATATATGATTTATATTATTTTTGGAATGCTATATTATGTCGTCAAAATACAAGTCTTTTACCATTATAACACAATTTAGAAAAATAACACAAGTTGAAAAGGTATTTGGGAAAGAAAGAATGGGCCATTAAGGATATACTGAGGCTTTATTTTTGACACACTCAATATCATTAAAAAAATCTCAACGAGACGATTCTAACTATACATTGGAAAACCACCAAATTAACCCTAAACAAAACCTTTAAACTACGTTAACCCCACATTAACCACATAAAAAATCTCTAACCAATTATATACTCGTTTGATGGTCTTTTAAGGTGTAGTTAAAATTATCTCGTTGAGATTTTTCTAACAGTACTAAATATGGCGAAAATAGAGTTCCATTGTGTTTTTGGTGACCTATTCCTTCTTTCTCTTCCTCCATATCTCATTACATTAGCTTATTTTCTCTTCTTTTCTTAGCTATTAGATCTTGAATCTCATTTTTATCATTGAATCTTCATGAAATTTTGGATTGATTTATGTATATTTTAATTAATTTGTATGAGAGATGCATTCTGACTTCCGATTAAACAACTGTTATTTCATTAACTAATATTTAGAAACGTAGTTATATTCAAACTATATTATATTCTGACTTTTGACTAAATAATTTTTGATTAAATAACTTTTACTAAGTTGTGTTATTTATTTTTTAAAAATTTTAAAATCCATTTTATTCTCAAAAATATTTTCTTGAAATGACTTCAATTGAAGATGTAAGGTCAATTCCATTTTTTTCAAACAATGATGTGATCTATCTTGGACACGAAAAGAAAATCTCTAACAATAGAAAGGAGAGAGGAGAGTCCAAGAAACACTAGCAGCATCGTCTTTCCTCAAATCGCTTAAATATTTTTCCATTTAATTAAGAAATATCAAGATACTTATCACTTCAATCCCAAAAAAAGACATGAAAAAAAAAATTGTTGCTTCTTGTCACATCAATTTTAACATTACTCAGAATAGGAATCATTATTAAAGTTAGCACTTGGGAGTCATGAAGATGACTAGCTTGGCATTTTGTAAGCTTGGCATTTTGGAAAGGGCAAAGCAGGGGAACAATTTCGAAAATGCGAGAAAAGAAAAGGAGCAAGTGGGTTAATAAAAAGTATCGTGCATGGTGAGCATAAAAATTAAAAAAACTGATTAATTAAGAAAATTAAAAAAAATTAAAAAAATTAAATTAAATTTTTTTTTATTAAACTAATTAAAATTTTTTAAAAACTGACCGGTTTGATTTGATTTTATAAGCCTGAAACTGAAAAAACCAAACCGAATCTAAACAAAAAAAAACCCAGAAAAAACTGAGCTAAAATGGGAAAAAACCAAGCAAAAACCGAGCCAAATCAGTTTGAATTAATTTTTATCCTATAAAACCGAATCGAAACTGGTCAGTTTGAACCGGTTTTAGTTTTTTTTTAAATTTTGATTTGATTATTTTTTTATAATAAAAACTGAACTGAAAATGATCACTCCTACTCCTGGGTTTGTTTTTTTTATTTTAAAGATATTTAAAAAACTTAATTTTTATTTATTTACTTTAAAATAGTGTTTTTGTATTTTAAAATTGTTTTGATATCTTGATGCTAAAAATAAATTTTAAAAAATATAAAAATAATTATTTTAATATATTTTTAAATAAAAAATATTTTAAAAAATAATTACTATTACAAATGTGATAAAAATAAAAATACAATCTTATTAAAAATAAAAGAAAAACAGGAAAGAAGGAAATCTCGAATGGCCTTATCAAGCTAATATAAAAGAAAAATTATTGTTGGACCCTAATATATGTACATTAGCACAAGCACACCCCCCTATCAAAACCTACTTATCTTGATAAGTCCCACTAAATTTCCATTTTACAAAAAAACAAAACAAAGAAAAATACCTTATTATCCTCTCAAAATTTCACATCTCTCTTTGCGCAGGTGGTACACCACCACCTTCCCCTCTGTATATAAAACCTGCTACACAGCACACCTCTCTCTCTCTATGACTCCCCCACTCCTCTTGCCCTCCAGATCATACTTTTCTTTGCTTCTCTCTCTTCACATTTCTCTCTACGAGCACCACACCTTTCTTTCTTCCCTTATTTCTACAATAAATAAGAGGAATTCCTGTATTTGTTTTCTTTGAAGATCAGAGGGTGGTAAAGAAGAAGAAGAAGAAAAGGGAGTGTTGTATGTCAGTAAATTGTAAAGAGATTTTTCTTTGTGGGATTGGTGAGCTTGTGAATCCTTTGCAATGGCCGCAACTTCGAAAGAGACGACGCCTTCTCCTCCTTGTTGTGACTCTACTACTCCCGCTCCTCCTCCCATTCGCCGTGACGCCACCTCCTCCTCATCTTTGGTTCCGCAAGATTGGACGGTTCCCTCCGCTGATCGCCGCCCCGTTGTCGATTCTCTTCCAGAACCTTCCAAAACAGCCTCCGGTACTAAAAGTATTTCCTCTCTCTACCTTTCCTCGATCATTCCTTGCTTTATATTCATTTATCTCTGATAAATCGACTCTTGATATGTTTTGTTTCACTATCCGAATGCCTCGCCTCCATTGTCTTTGATCATCACCGGGATCATCGTGATGTTTTTTTATAAAATCTGCTGAATATACTGTAAACTTATATATATTTATTTTCTTGGTATTGGAGAGTTAAAGATGGCGCATGCTTCTCGATAATCAAGAACAAATTAAATATGATTTATTGAGATAAAATTGATTCTAATCAGATTGAGACATTTCTATCTCATCCTGGGTCACTGGATTAATTATACATTTATTTGAAATTGGATTTTAATTCCTTTTAATTAAGAATATAGCCAAAAGCTAAACACATTTATTACCTTTGTTTATTCAATCTCCATTTATATATTATCATTAATTGAATTTTTACATTAAAATTCTTCTCTAACATGTCTACCTTAGCAAACAAACTTTTATTCCCAGCAAAACAAAAGCATCCTCGATTGGAAAAAAGAAGAAGAAAAGGAAAAACCAAAAAAATCAACCTTTTCTACTTAGATTTATTAACATCTATCAAACTGTATTCTTCTAAAGAAATATGTGTGTAAACTCAATTTCTATCATCTTTCTATGATTTTCACTCCTAAAAAAGAAAAGCATATGTGCGCGCGCGTGTATGAGGTTGTTTTAATAATTTTGCAATAGTCAAACATGTTAAATGATCTTTGTTCCATTTCATTAAAAAGTTCGAGCTTAATTACAAAATTTATTTTCTTTTCATTTGTTTTAAGATGAATCTTCACTGGAAAATTGTTCTATGAAATATCCAAAAGAAAAAAATTAATAATCTTTAAATGAAATTTAGCACATGCATATCTCCATGTGGATTACTCAAGTTTTGAAAAAATAAGTTGAAGATGCCCTATCCCATACCTTTGTATGAGTTGAAAAACATTCTGTGAAGTGAAAATACTAAATTATTTAATTGACAAAATAATTAATAAATTCTTTATATTTAGTCACTTTACTCAATAATAAATTTCTTCTAAATGTTTTCCAATCACACCATTCATTTGGGATGACAAGAAAGTAGCTAGAACACCAGTATCATTTCTATTGGATCTGTGCTAGACATTTAGGTCCGAAAGGATAAGAAACAATTTCTATATGCCTTTAATTTTTATTTCTCTAAGATGTTAATTTTCATTAACATTTGACTAAATATTATTTATATCATTTTATTTTTTGTTTTTTGTTGATTGCTAATCATTGAGAAATGGATATTTAGTTCCACTTAATGAATTGTTGTTAATTGATTGAGATCATCAGAGTATTGGTAATATTGAGTTAAGCCAAAGAATATATAGCATCAAGATTCAAATGAAAACAGATAAAGTAGATAATTAAAGAAAATTCTTCACTATAAATTTAATATTAATGATAATTAAAGATTGAAAAAATTAAAATCACTAGGTTTAAAGAGATTATCTAATTAATTAATCTGTGTTATAAATAAATCTTTTAATGCTACCAATGCAACTGACTAAAAGAAGGTCACATATACTGATAATTAAAATGTAGAGCTGTACTTCGACATATGTAAAATCAAAAGTTAAAAAATCATGTCAAAATTCATCAATTTTGTTAAATGATTAATTGAATAATAATTATAAGATTAGTGCAACGGTAAAATTACTTCACAAGTTATCTAATCCTTTTATATTTTCGCTTTTTAACTAGCATTAAAAATATGGGAAGGAAAACAAATGAATATTACTTCACAGCCAAAGGAGGATAACAATGTGCTCACTTTGATGGGGAGAAAAAAAATTAAATAGTCACTCATTGAAAATTTATAAGAGAATAATTTATAGTCAATGTGTCGATGAGGGTATGCAGCTCAATGATGAAGCTGTCTTACATGGCACAGAATGAATACCCTCCACTGCCCCATCTTGGTGACTAACGACACGCCCTTGCTTTATTTCATGATTATTAACCAGGATAATGCCTTATTTGTTCTGATGTGAAAAAATCATTGACTTTCTTGGATTCTGTTTTGCGGTTCACTGTTCTCTCCGGCAGCAGCTTTTCAACTGATGATGCCACAGTATATATTTTGTTTGGTTGGTTGATGGTCTTTGTTTTATTATGTTCAGCTGTTATCCCAGTCATGTTAAGGGCTCAGACCAGCCATCCTTTGGATCCTTTGTCTGCTGCCGAAATCTCTGTTGCAGTGGCAACTGTTAGGGCTGCTGGAGCCACTCCTGAGGTTATTACATATGCTATTTCTCTTTTTCCTAAATTCTCTTGTAAAATGATAGATAGTTGCTGAAATAGTAAGCTAATTTGTGTTTTCGGTTTCAGCTCAGAGATAGCATGCGTTTCATTGAGGTGGTTCTGTTTGAACCGGATAAGCATGTTGTTGCACTGGCGGATGCATATTTCTTTCCTCCTTTCCAACCATCATTGCTTCCCAGATCAAAAGGTGGACCCATAATACCTACAAAGTTGCCTCCAAGAAGGGCTAGACTTGTTGTTTACAACAAACGGTCAAATGAGACAAGCTTATGGATTGTGGAGCTCTCTGAAGTACATGCAGCAACTCGAGGTGGACATCATAGGGGAAAAGTGATTTCATCTCAAGTTGTTCCAGATGTTCAGCCTCCAATGGTTTGTCATTTTTCGCTGGCATCTATTCTTACTTCTTCCACTCTTCATGTTCATTCGGTCTTTGAGTTGCACTAATGATAAAAGTAAATATTTACAACTACTGTTTATTTAATTGGGAGTTATCCCAGTTAGTAATCATAAAATAGTTAAGAAACTAGAATTATAGATGCTATACTTGTCAATGACGAGTCTTGTAACAACCACGTGTCTAAGTTTTGAACCGCACACTTTTCCAATTGAGGGAACCTGTCATGTTCCAATATCTTGAAACCTTAGATAGCAAGTAATTTCAGAAATCTCTAATTCATGGCTTCATCAACTTATTATCAAAGAAATTATTCTTTGTTTGTTATAAGCTATTTTGTTTCAGTAAATGTCATATTTAAGGGCCCATTAGCCTGTTCTGAAGATGAAACCTGTTTTCTTAGCTGATAAGTGCATTATCAATTTTGTAACTTTTAGGAGCTGATATATTTGAAATGACTTATTAGTATCTGATAGATAGAGTTTTATTTGCTCACTCATTTATGTTGTTACTTTGTTTAAATATTCTATTTGTAAGTTCAGGATGCTGTTGAATATGCTGAATGTGAAGCTGTTGTCAAAGACTTTCCTCCATTTAGAGAGGCAATGAAAAAAAGAGGTATTGAAGACATGGACCTTCTGATGGTTGATGCCTGGTATGCTAATTTCTTTCCTCATATTAGCGGCTGGGAAGTTGCAATAGGATGGTGTGAAGTTATTGATATTTCATGTACATATTTATGGTGCAGGTGTGTTGGTTACCACAGTGATGCTGATGCTCCGAGCAGAAGACTTGCCAAACCACTTATATTTTGTAGAACTGAGAGTGACTGTCCAATGGAAAATGGTTATGCACGTCCAGTTGAGGGCATCCATGTACTTGTTGATATGCAAAACATGAGGGTCATTGAATTTGAAGACCGTAAACTTGTTCCCTTACCTCCAGCTGATCCATTGAGGAACTATACTCCTGGTGAAACAAGAGGTGGTGTTGATCGAAGTGATGTGAAACCTTTACAAATTATCCAGCCTGAAGGTCCAAGCTTTCGTGTTAATGGACACTATGTAGAATGGCAGAAGGTACATGAGGACTTGTTAAATTTATCTGTTATTAAGTTCAGAAAATTATGATGAAGAACCTGATTCTATTATTGCTGGTTGACAGTGGAATTTTCGCATTGGATTCACTCCCAGGGAGGGCTTGGTTATACATTCAGTTGCCTATGTTGATGGTAGTAGAGGGAGACGACCTTTAGCCCACAGGTTAAGCTTTGTAGAGATGGTAGTTCCTTATGGAGATCCAAATGAGCCACATTACCGTAAGAATGCGTTTGATGCAGGGGAAGATGGCCTTGGTAAAAATGCACATTCCCTAAAAAAGGTTTGTTAACTACTTTACGCAGTCTGCTACAAATTAAATTATATATTTTTTGGTAGATTTGATAATAATAAAAACTACCATTGCAGGGCTGTGATTGTTTGGGCTTTATTAAATACTTTGATGCACACTTTACAAACTTCACTGGAGGTATTGAAACAATTGAAAATTGTGTATGTTTGCATGAAGAGGATCATGGAATTCTATGGAAGCATCAGGATTGGAGGACAGGTTTAGCAGAAGTGCGAAGGTCTAGGCGGCTGACGGTGTCGTTTATTTGTACTGTTGCTAATTATGAATATGGATTTTTCTGGCACTTCTATCAGGAAAGTTGTATCCTATACTATTTGTGTTCCATCCATACACATCTATGCTAATTTAGATGTTGCCCTTGTGAACTATGAGAAGGTGCCAGTCGCAATATGCATAATTTTACAGCGTCTACACTACTTTATGGACCTATGACAGTATAATGTATGAACTTTGTGGAATACCATGTCTTCTTTCCTATTACCTAGCTGCACCTATTCTCCAAATGTTGACTTAAGTGAAGTGATAGATTGTGTTTTGTGTAGTCATTGGTTGTACTGTTCACTCTTGAGAAGGAAAATGACATGTAAGTTTGTTGTTACAGGATGGAAAAATCGAAGCTGAAGTTAAGCTTACGGGAATCCTTAGCTTAGGAGCATTACAACCCGGGGAGACTCGAAAATATGGCACTACCATTGCCCCAGGTCTTTATGCACCAGTTCATCAACACTTTTTTGTTGCTCGTATGGACATGGCTGTTGATTGCAGACCTGGTGAAGCTTTCAATCAGGTACTCTGCAATGAATTAATGAGCTCCTATTTCAAGTTTTAAAGTGCTTAGGTCGTGCAATGCCTGCTAGTCAAGTTTGAGTGTGTGTTTGTGTTAAAAGAGGGAGGATTCTATTAGAGAACAAAATTGGGAGTTACTTTTGGAGAGTTTCTGAATTTTTTAAAGTAGTTAGAAGATTCAAAAATGCATGACATTTCTGCAAATGAATACAATGCCTCGTTAATGCCAATGCTTCTGTAGTCAATCTTCAAGATTTCTCAGCCACCATGAGATGATGCATCTCATTGCACGCTGCATCCGTAGTCTTTGTTTCACAATTCCTTAGTTCTGAATTGTTAATAAGAGTTTGATGTATGTTTCTGGAGAGGTTTGCTTTTTAAAAATTACAATATACCCCTATTTTTATATGTATATAACAGATGGCTCTATTTATTTATTTTTTCAACTTGTGCAGGTTGTGGAGGTAAATGTTGAAGTTGAGAAACCTGGGGAGAAAAATGTCCACAATAATGCATTTTATGCCAAAGAGACGCTGCTCCGATCAGAATTGGAAGCAATGCGTGCTTGCAATCCACAAACAGCTCGCCATTGGATTGTAAGTCATTCTTTCCCCTGTTGTAGATGCTCTTCATGAGTCATTGTTTAAGGACTGATACAATTGCTTCTTCCCTTGAAATGCTTCATGTTGGATGTATTTATTCTGGCATATTGTTTGCTTCACTGCATAACTGTATCTATGGGATATTACTGGGAGCCAAGACTCCTGGTTTTAATTATATGAAATGGCTAATGGGGCCTAAGTGCTAGTACTGAAAAAAGAAAAGTATGTTCACGTGACACTGAGTCTGTCACCCAGAGTAGAAATTTTATAGTTTATGCTGATACGTACTTGCCTTTAGAAAAATCTCATAGTTAACCATTTCATGCTATTTATTCTTCAGGTTAGAAACACTAGAACAGTAAACAGAACTGGACAATTAACAGGCTACAAGCTAGTACCTGGTTCCAATTGTTTGCCATTGGCTGGTTCAGAGGCTAAGTTTTTGAGGCGAGCTGCATTTTTAAATCACAATCTTTGGGTTACACCTTATGTTCATGGTGAGATGTTTCCTGGAGGAGAGTTCCCTAATCAAAATCCACGTGTTGATGAAGGACTGGCTACATGGGTTAAGCAGAATCGACCTTTAGAAGAAACTGATATAGTTCTTTGGTTAGTTGAAAATATCTTCTCTCAGTTTGTCTCTGAATCCCTCCTTTGTTCATCTTCTTTTGGATTCATCATTTTATATTAGTCAGATGACTTAGTCTTTGACTTCATGCTATTTTTGAAAGACCAAGTTGGCAGACACTCGTTTGTGATGAATGTGCTGGACTAACCCACTAAAATGGTAGTCGTAACATGACATCTAGAGTATTCGTTCCATAATAACCATGAAAACATCAACAGCTTCATAATTTGTCATACCTCATATTGTTTGTAGATTTTTAATGCAACATTTACAAGCTAAGCGTCACAGAAACTCTTCCATGTGTCTTATCTGATTCAGTTTATTACAGGTATGTGTTTGGGATCACACATGTTCCTCGGTTGGAAGATTGGCCAGTCATGCCTGTGGAGCGCTTAGGCTTTATGCTTATGGTAATTACTTTGCACATACAATCTCATTTCTTTCTTCAATGTCTTTGAAACTTCTCTGTTGGTGCTCATGAATATTGTCCTACACAATGAAGCAGAATGTTGCTAAATTTGTATAGATTTATTGCAAATGGCGGTGCAAGTGCTCAAAATATTGGTCAGCCCTTCTAAAAATTCAGTTCACTCTAATCAGATCATTCTCATCTATTTTCTTGATTGATCACGAGCATCATTTAAGATATTTGATGGCTATTCGAACAAGTAATGACTAGCATTAGATTAGATATCCAATCACTTTAGTGGTGAAAATCTTGGTCCTATACTGAACAAGTTGGATTACATTATGATCTTATTTGTGCATGTTCTATATTTCTCTGATTCTGCTGGTGTTTGTGGAATGCAGCCTCATGGGTTTTTCAACTGCTCTCCTGCTGTGGATGTTCCTCCCAGCACATGCGAATTGGATGCCAAAGACAATGATGTTAAAGACAATGGTGTAACGCCGAAGCCACTTCAAAATGGGGTGCTAGCCAAGCTCTAAGCCAGTTACAAACTACTGTAGTCTCCACCAATCATCAAGAGCACAGAACCTCTGCATTTGATGTGTTGCGGGGAAGGAACTACATGCAGCAAGTGCTAACCAACATGCTAGATCAAAATTATTGTTTCTTGTACATCATAAACATCTGGATTGGGCTCTTGTGCTTTGATTTGACATTTTGTTGATCGTTGATGTGTTGTGGATTTGAATGCTTGATTAGTCTATCGATGTATAAAAAAAACCTTGTTTTTTGTTTTCGCTAGTAACAGTTGTTGCTCTGTAACCATAACTAGTGTTGATACTACGGTAAGTTGTATTGAAAATCAAGGAACGTGTGGATGTATGCTGTCAACTTTGCCACTGGATTCTCATGTTGAGGTATAAAGTAGACCTTGCTACTTCCTATGCTGGTTCAAAGGTGGTCTCGGGACAAAAACATGCAGCTCAACTCCCTTTACATCCTTTGCAAAAAGCGTTGCCTCTAAAATACTGTGGTAGGGTGCATGTAGGTTGTTTTAGTAATAAAAAAGTGGTGCGTTTACGGATTGATTTACATCAAAGTTCTAGCTTTAGAATGTGTTTAAAAGGGAAAGCTCTTGAGATGAAGATCAGAAGAAATTACTTTCAGATTCAGAATGAGAAATTGAGTAGAGAGTTGTCAGATAGCATAAACAAAGTTCCAGTGGAGAATACAAAGTAATAAATGCTTGTCAAGGCATGAAATAAAATGCAAGGCCGATGGGCCTATATGATGTTACATGTGATGGATGGAAATTGTTCGAGTTTTACTACTTGGTAAAATTTATATACTTGAATCTGCCTCGTAAGTTCTTCATATACAAGGCTTTATATATATATATATATATATATATATATATATATATATATATATTGTGTGTGTGGGCGCGCGCATACGTGTGTCGGTGTGGGTATGGGTGCACATGTTCTATGATTGCAGGGTTTTCTTATTTATTATCGTAAGTCAACAACTGAACTTGTTAGCCAACTAGTATTTAGGAGATTTGATGAGATGATGAATGTAATAAATAATCAAGTTGTAAATTAGTTTAATGAAAGCATGTAAACATGTATTTATAAAAACTTATCATGTAAAATTGATTATTTATCTAATTTAGAAAGTGCTCGCTTAGTATGTTTAATAAATGTTGTCACTTGCTTGATTGACTTAAGGCTTTTTATAGTGATGAATTGCTATATAAGAAGAACCATCAATGACTTGGATAGAGAAAATTTTGCAAAAATTGTAATGGAATTATTAATAACAGAGGATTGAAAATACAATAGCAAATTGTTATTTGCTCAACTGAAAAGGATATTAATTGATATTGAAAAGTACATAACATGAGCTATCTTAGCAATTATATATTAGGTGATTACCATTACAATGATTTTTCAATTATAATTATATAATAAAAATAACTATATCATTTAAAAAATTAAAAAAAAGAACAAGAAAAAGAAGAATAATAGGATTATAACTCATTGGCCCTTCCACTTAATAAAGAAAATGTATAACATAGAACATTCAAGCTTGGCTCATAACAACAAGAAGAAAAGAACAATCAAATTTTGTAGTGAATTAAGTCTAAGCATACCAATGCACGTGAAATGTAAAAGAAGATCATAGTGAATTATCGGCATTTCATATTTCATTTGTTTGTACATATTTTTTATTGACTTTGTATCTACGTATACCATTTTCTTGTTTCACTCTCAACATTATTATTTACTCATTCCTATAGAAGGCATGCATAACTTCAATATGGCACACACCTTGATCAATGCCTTGATAAACTACTACCAGCATTTGAAACATTTATACTCAAGAGCTCATATATAAAAACACGACTTAGGTTTTTTTTCCGACTAATATTTTAGTAAGTTATTATGAATTTATTATGTGTGGTAAACTATTTGGTATGGTATTTGTAACATAATTTTAGGGTAATTAATGCTAGATGGGATAAGAAATTCATAGTCCATTACATGCAAGTTATTTTTTTAATCCTGGAATCTATTTTAACCATTCTTTTCCAAAACAATAGGAGGGCACTTGAGGTTTGTTTAGAACAATTAGTTTGGTCCTTTATTTTGACACTCAAAATGCAATTAATGGCCAACTTGAGAAGGATAAGAAATCAATTTGTGATTTTAGCATGTCTTTAGTCATTCATAAAAAAAAAGGAAGTTAAATTCTTCATTTATGTTTTTTTCGTATTAAAATCAATATTTTAATTTTTTATTTATGTTGAATTACTTTAAATTAAAGTTATTTTTAGTCTTGATTCTTGACTACTTATTAATGTTTTAGAATTTGAAATTATGTTTAAATGCTTGATATTGTGTTTGTATTACATAATCTAAAGTTTTTTTTTAGATTTGAATTGGAATCATGCATATTAAAATGAATATTTTGAATTATACACACGAATTCTAGATCTTGAAATGGAATGCCAAAATGATATGAAATTAAAAGTTACTGTTGTAATAAGTGAAACGGAACATCCATCGAAATACAATTGACAACCTTTGAGTTTATAGCTCAGGTTGGTTACTATCGGGTAATAAAAGCTGGAATCTAGGCAATAAATAAAGGTGTTTTAAGAAGCTTGGTCTTGGATTTCTTAAGGTTTAGTTGAAGAATGATTCATAAGCCATTTTAAGATGTTACCTTAATGAATACTAAAAATATAATCAAATCAGATTCAACATTTAAAATTCATATTCACTGGGTAATGAATGAAATAATTTTAGGTTCAGTTAAGTATGAATAATACTAAAAACCAATGTTAATACACATTGCTAGTCTCATAACACCCTTTAATTACTGAAGATAATATGTGATATTGTAATAACAGTTATTTTTTAAAGTATTTTTTTTTATAATTGATTTAAAAATATAAAAAATAATTTAAAATGAAAAAAATAAGTTTTTTGAAAAGTATATTTTGTCTGCAACTAAAAGGCCCAAATTCGTGTTAATTCTCGTACTAACATGATTTTGCCCACTCTGCATATCTAATTAGCTTGTTAAAAGATCAAATAGATGATTCAACTAAGGTTAAGTAAAAACATTATAAAGAAAGCTAAATGAGGTGGGGATTTCATTGTAGCTCTAGACACAGATTGTTGTGAATTGTGATAGTGAAATTATATAGGTATGTTGTGTAATTAAGAGGACCATGAGGGGTGTACTAGTATTTTCATGTTGTATTTTTTATTTTGTAGTCGAAAAGCTGTTGGTGCGTGTTCAACACGCCTTAACAAGTTGATAGCACCCACTCCATTAAGATGGCGTGTGAGACATTATCTGATGGCTAAATCTAGCTATTTGTCATCTCACTAGATGTGCAACCATCCCTTCCTCCACATGGTGCGACACATGTATACATGTTATGGTTGAATTGATGCCGGTGATTGATTATTTGTGTTTTTTTCTCTCTCTCTCCTAACAAAAGTGCATAATTGTCCTCTCACTCTCATTTTTTGTTATTTACTTGTGTCTGTCATGGTTTCCAGATCCAAGTCGGTTAGGTCGACATGACTGTCAGACCCAAGACTCTTGGGTCTGGTATAATTGTCAGACCTTACCCTTTTACCCTTTAATGACTTAAATTTAAGCCTTACGAGTATTTGAGCCTTTTTATCTGGCTAGTGGTCATTAGAAACATAGTGGGGGTACTTCGTCTAGTGTTTTCTATCACTATAACTGCTGATTTTCAAAAGGTTTCCAATCTTTTGGAGTCTTTTATTGGTGATATATATGAAATGGTTGCTTTTGATTTTTGAGCCTGATGGTGGTGCTCATTTGTCTTGGCCTCTATTTGCTAGTAATGATCCTATTCTTGCTTGGGTCTGGTCTTCTATTTCTGTTGTTCAAATGGGTCAAGTTAAGGATCATGTTTATATCGCTAATCAATTTGCTTGGTTAGCACGTGATAATGATAGGAATAAGAAGATGATTGTTGAAGAAGGTGGGATTTTTCTTTTGTTGAAGTTGCTTAAGGAAGGTGTTTTTGCAGAGGCATCAATTGCTGCTGCCATTACACTTTTTAATATTGCTAATGATAAACATAAAGTCAGGTTGATTGTTGACGCGCTTGGGACTTCGATGATTGTTGGGGTTTTAGGGGATTCACCATTGAAGGTTCAGATTTCGGTAGCCAATTTGGTGGCAAGAATGACAGATTTGGATGATAATGCACATAAGGAGGTTATGAGATTGAATGTGACAAGACCATTGATGTCTAATCATTTGGATTTGTAAGTAGTGAATGATAATCCTGTTAAAACTAGTATTTCCTCACTTGTCAAAATGAATAAACAATTAGCTTATAGGGATATTAAAGTTAATTATAATTCAAAAAGTAGTAGCCACAGTGGTTCACATAATAAGAAGGAGAGGGAAATGGAGACACTAAAGGTGCAGTTTAAGCTTAAGGTTAAGGTTAGTTGTGCTGAGGCATTGTAGAAACTGTCAGAAAGGAATTTGTCTAATAGTAGGAAGATTACGGAGATGAAAGGCTTACTTTGTTTGGCAAAGATTTTTGAGAGGGAAACGGGGGAGATGCAGTTTAATTGTTTGATGATCATTATAGAGATCACGACGGTGGCAGGGTCCAATGCTGATCTTAGACATGCAACTTTTAAGCCTAATTTGCTTGGTGCAAAGGCAGTTTTGGATCTGCTTTTAAGAGTGATTCAAGAAGAAAGTGATCCAAAGTTGCAGATTCCTGTTATTAGGTCTATTGGTTGCTTAGCTCGAACATTTCCTATAAGGGAGACTTGAATAATAAGGCTTTTAGTTTCTCATCTTGGGAATAGGAATGTGGATATCGCTACAGAAGCTGCAATGGCCTTGGGGAAGTTCGTATGTCCAGAAAATTTCAATTGTTCAGAGCATTCAAAAGCAATTATAGAATTTGATGGGGTTCCCTCTTTAATGAAATTACTACGGTCTAGAGATCAAGCTCAACTACAGGGACTTGTATTATTATGCTACCTTGCATTGAATGCTGGGAATAATAAGGCTTTTGAGCAAGCACGCACGCACTTTGAATGCTCTTGAGGGGACTGCTCGATTTGTTTTAGCTCAACATCCTGAATTGAAGGATTTGATTACCAAGGCCATACACCACCTCATTCTTTATCATGCTGGAGCTACTCTCAATAGACAATCTCTAGCATCATGATTACCATTGTTGCCAAAACAACTCATCCTTGTAAGTGTTGTAATGTACATTAGACTATATTCTTATAGTCATTTGATGAAAACTTAGTTTATTAGGACATGATTGTTGAGCTAGATTCAGTGCATGCTTGAGAAATGTATCAGATTTCATTTCCACATAACTAAACTAGGTTTTCTAGCTTTATTGTTAATTATTGTCAAGTTTTTTGTTTCTTCTACAATTTATACATCTATATTCAACCTTGAAGCTCTAAAGATACCCTGCATTAGGGTTGGTTTGGTTTATAGCTTGCAATTTAATAAGCTTGTGGTAAGCAACCATCGACTGAATTTCTTCAGAATTATGGTTTCCATGTTCTTAAAAATTTCTACCTTGATGTTTATTTCTTTCTTCAAGACATGATCACATCATGAGCTTAGTGATTTTTACTTCTGTAGTTTTTGCCTCTATTTGAGATCGTTGTTGGATTATTGTTCCATTGTTGTAATCATTTGCAGCAATCCAAACACTTCACGAGGATGTATATGTCAATATACTCAAAAACCAAGAATACCAAGAGAGTTTTTGAAAAACCTTCCAGTTGTTTCTCTTTTGCTGTCTTTTTATTCCCCCTGTATTGCCCTATGCATAGATGGTTTTGCTATACAAGGAGTCTAACTGATTCCATAAAATCAGCATCTATACATGGTAAGATAATCTTTATAGTTAATATTACAGAGTTCTAAATTGTATAAATTCTTAAGATTATATATGGTAACATCCCCTTTTAAATTGATGCTTGTAAGTCAGCTAGCAGCAATTTGCCAACAAGAAATTGATGCCACTATCAAGGCATATATTTGGTGAAGACATCAGTTACTTAAAAATCAGAAGATATGCGAGGAAGAGATATCACCCAATTTTCCGAGGTGTCGAGAATAAAATGACAATCAACCTCAATATGTTTGGTGCGTTAATGGAAAATGAGATTGGTGGCAATTTGAATAGCACTAGCGTTATCAACATGAAATGAGGTAGAAGTGGTATGAGAAAACCCAAGCTCCTCAAGAAGACCGCGTAACTATACAATTTCAGAACAAGTAGTAGATATAACACGATAATCAACCTCAGTAGAGGATTTAGAAACACGATCTTGTTTCTTACATTTTCAAGAAATTAAGGCATTACCTAAAAATATAAACCAACTTGTAGTAGATCGATGTGTATCCGAACACCCAGCCCAATCAACATCATTATAGGCAATAAGTTAAAGAGAGGAGCTGATAGGAAAGAACAACCCACGAGTAGGTGGACCTCGAAGATATTGGATGACGCATCGTACTGTAGTAAGATAGAGATGCTGAGGAGAAGACATAAACTGACTAACCTGATGACCAAGAAGTATGTGAGATGACCAAGATCTTTCATATGGAAAGTTCTATGTAATTATTGCTGAAGCTTAGTAATCAAACCATACTGACTTTGTGTAAAACTAAAATAAAAAAGTGTACTGCGAAACTTCTCAAACCAAACCTATCACCAACAACACTGATAAGTAGAGAACTACCATCAATAGTATTAATTTTCAGATTTCCATCACAATTTTTAATATTAGAAATAGGAACAACAATATTGGTCATGTGGTTAGAGGCACTGAAGTCCAAATACCATGTCTTAAAATGAAATTTATGATTACTTGAGGACCCAAAAGCATAAAAAGTAGAAATGATTATATGTTATACCATTTCAGGAGTGAGTGTATTCGGGTTTGCTATAGGAACAACATGTGAGGCAATAGGCAATGCAGCAAAACTAGAGGCATCAATAAAGGTATGATAAGCAATTCCTTGCTTCTTTTCAGGTCAAATGGGATAAGAAGAGAGATGATATGACCATGTTTCTTGCAATAATTGCAGAACTTTTTGGGGGCAATTCCGAGCAATATGACTAAAAGCTTTACAGCTAAAGCATTAGACAACATGCATATATCTACCCTTATTTCTTCCTTGTGCTGAATTAGCCATATAAACAAGTGTACTAACATTTTTCCTATATTCCATAGCAACCTGAGTTACAATACACTGCTCCTCATGAAGAAGTTCACTCAAATAGGTATCCAGAGATGGTACATGATGACGATTCATCAGATTAGAATATGCAGTTTCATAATTAGAACGGGGCTTCATTAAGAATTGATCTCTCTTACTTGTTTCATGCATTGCTTGAACAACAGAGAAAGCTGCAGTAGGAATATTATCATAAACAATATCTAAATAATTAGCCTAAAGATTTTGAAAACCATAAAAGTATTCCTCAATGGAGAGACTTCATTATGTGAAGTTAGTCATCTTATACTCCAATTGAAAACGTCGAGCTGTGTTATCTTAATTGGAAACCTTATTTAGATAATTCCACATAGTAGCATCAAATTTATAAGGCCTCATATTGAGAACAATGTGAGGTTCTAATGAGTTATAGATCCAGGTCATAACCTGAGCATCCATGATTTCCCATCTAGACAAAGCATCAGCATCTGTAAGTGCGAGATTACTCCTATTAATATGACTCCATAGTTCTTTTTCTTTGATGAATAATTAAAATTGAAACTCCTAAGAAAAATAATTTTTCCCATTAAAACAAACATGGAAGGAGTCTATCTTATTCAAAGACATGATAAAGCTGAAAAAGAGAAGAAATCCAATAGAAGATTATGCACCAGAAACTCAAAACAAACTGTGCCAAGATGCAAACCCAAATCAAGAATCAGATTTGAATATGTTGAGAATTAAATCCAAACCAAGAACAAAATAGGAGTTGCTAAGGATGAAAATCAAACCAGGAATAACAAAAAACAAGGAAGTCAAGATGCAAAAGCCGCTTCATCTCTCTTGCCTGCACAATCTCCACCGGGAGTTATTGAAGATGAGTAAGACAACAGATACAACAACATGAACCAGAGGGAAGTCAAGACAGAGGCAATCAATGATTCAGAATTAGCTCTAATACAATGACAATATACTCATAAATCAAGAATACCAAGAGAGTTTTTGGAAAACCTTCCAGCCGTTTCTCTTTTGCTGTCTTTTTATTCCCTCTCTGTTTCTCTATACATAGAAGGTTTTGCTATACAATGAGTCTAAATGATTCCTTAAAATCAACATACATACACGATAAGATAATCTTTATATCTAATATCACAGAGTCTTAGATTGTATAAATTCCTAAGATTATATATGGTAACAATATACTATTCTGTTGGTAATGGCATGGTCTCTGATCCTTTACTTTTCCATTTGAATAGATTCAGTTTGGAGAAGTGGTTTACCATATTTTTTAAAAGTTTTAGCCTATTTGATTATTGATTGGTGATCAAGCTCAAATGAATGGACTTGTATTATTATGCTACCTAACAATAAAGGTTGGGAATAACAAGGCTCTTGAGCAAGTGTGGACTTTGAATGCTCTTGAGAGGGCAACATCTTCTGTAGATGAACAACCACGATCACACTTCTCTTGTTTTGCTGAAGCTCATCTTATAGACAGTCGTTGGCAATATAATGAATGCCATTGATTTTACAACAAAAAAAATTCATCATTGTAAGTGTTGCTGTGATGTATGTTAAATGAAATTCATATTTGTATACAAAAGATGACTTTATTGGTCAGGAGATGGTTGTTCAACAACGTTGATTATAACAGAAACAAGTTGATCATAATTTTACTTGTAATGTTGAAGAACCATTGTGTATCTGTTTCTTTTTTATTGTGTACGTGTATTGTCCTTTCCTCCAGCAAACCACCTTGTCTTGCATATATGAAGATGCTTCTTTTGTAGGATTGCTTTTGGTTTATATCCTGCAAACTTTAGCTATAGATTTTGCTCGGAGTTATAGTTTACCACAACTTGATCTATATGATTATTTTTTTCCCAGAAGCTCATCATATCTTGAATATTCTGTGGTTGCAATATTGTTAGCAATAACAAGATTCTATCTTATACTTTTATGGGTTCAAACAAGTCTTTGCAAGGAAGATCAGAAAGTGTTAATTTTAGCTGAAATTCACGTGGTTGTCCTTGCATTTTGCTTTATGGTTGTAGAAATGGAGAGAGCATGATTTATAGTCACCGAAGGTGCTGATGGATCTAGCAAAAAACCTACAGAAACTTACCTGAACCATGATGCAAAATCTAGCACGAGTTTTTTTCTTTGTTTACACGGAAAAAAAAAACAAAAGAAAGAAAGGTAGGCTCAACTTAAAGGCGTAATCAGCTTTGTGGGCTTGGATCATTTTCTTGGTAATGTTTGTTATGAGAAGGCTTACTTAACTCTTTTCCTTGGAAATTTAGCACCAAGCTAATTGATATATATCGAGCATCATCCTGGCTTTCTTTGAATCATTGAAACCCTTTATGTACAGTAGAAGATATCCCTAAGCATCTAGCTGTCTTACAGCAGGAAGCTGGTTAAATTCAATAATGAAGAGGTGAAAGTATATATTTAATTCTGTAGCAACATTTTTATTCCTTTTCTTGTAAGGTTCCAGACTAGATTTTATTGTCAGATCTTCTAACATGCATGCTTGAATTGCTAGTGGGAGGGACCATTAGTGGTGGTTTTGAAACACTAAGGGGATATAAAACAAAATGTTTTATTTCATAAACAACAAGCTTATATAAAATTACAAACTCTCACCCTCTTTTTTTCTCTAGTGTTTCTTTCTTGTATTTCTCACACTCAATAACATAAACTTAGCTATCTATTTATACATAGAATAAAAGCATGAAAAATCACAGTTTCATGTGTGAACGATAATGATAGATGGTAGTGTAAAAGCGGTTAGTGGTTGCCAGTCAATGGTTAGTGTCTGCCATCTTTGACCTTCTGGATTGAGTTTACTACAACAAATTTCCCCTTTAAACTCAATCGAGGGATGTCATTACAAGCATGAACTTTTATCAAATAAATGCCTCTCCCTTTAATGGATTCGTAAAGATATTTGTAACTTGATCATTTGTTTTGTAAGATATCAGTTCAACTTCTTTGTTCTTCACATGCTCTCTGATAAAGTGATAACATGTATCAATGTATTTACTTCTTTCATGATACACTAGGTGTTTTTTTGTAATGCAATCACCGATCGATTACCAATATAAATCTATGTAGGATTTTCTTAAGGAAATCTCAAATTCTTCATCATATTCCTTAACCATATTAAATGGCATACAACTAAGTTGGCAGTAACATACCCGGCTTCACAACTTGATAACGTTATTATTGATTGTTTCTTGGATGACCATATGAAGATGTATCTCATATAAAAAGGATAAATCTTGTTATGCTTTTGCTTTTATCCAGGTCTCTTCCTCAATCAGTATCTAAGTATCCAACAAAAATGAAATTTTTACTTGAAGTATAAAACATACCTTCATTCATTATTCCTTTGATGTAGCGAAGAATTCTCTAGGCTACATTCAAGTGTGACTGATATAGTGTCTCTATATATTTGTCGATAAGTCCATTCCATAAAGTATATTCAATTTAATACATGTCAAGTATCACATGCTTCCCACTAAGTTTTTAAAGTAGGTTGGATCAATATTTCCTACTTTACTCTTCCTCAATTCTAATCCATTTTCAACTAGAGTTGATATCGAATTGCAGCTTTCCATCTTAAACTTTTCAAGAATATCTTTAGCATAACTGCTTTGGGATACAAGAATCCCCTATTCTTTCTATATTACTTCTAGGCCAAGAAAGCGTGTCATTAGATTAATGTCTATCATTTCAAACTTTTGCACCATGCTTTTCTTGAAACCTCAAACATGGTAGGATTGTTGCTTGTAAAAATTAGATCATCAACATATAAGCACGTAAATAGTATGCTTCCATCATCTTCTTTCTTTATATACATTGTATGTTCATATGGATATTTTTCAAATTCATTTTCTTGAAAATACTTGTCAATTCTGGTATTTCAAGCATGCATAGCTTGCTTCAAACCATAAAAGGTTTTCTTTAACTTGTATACTTTGCTTTCATTATCGGTTTCAACATATTCAAGTGGTTATTCAACATAGATCTCCTTTTTTAGGAAACCATTTAGAAATGCCGACTTCACATTAAATTAATAGATCTTCCATCTAAGTTTTGCAGTTAGGGAGATCATTAGTTTGATTATCTTTAGTAAGGTTACAAGAGAAAATACTTCTCCATAGTCAATGCCTTTTCTCTACTTGTAGCCTTTTGCCACTAATTTTGCTTTGTATCTTTGTATTTCACCTTTTACATTATTCTTTGTCTTATAAACCCATTTGATAACAATTGATTTCTAGTATATTAGTCAACTTTTAGGTATCATTCTTTTCAATGCCATATATTTTTTCATCAAGTGCTTCTATCTAATTCTCTTCTATGATAACTTTATTGAAGCTAAATGGGTCACTATCTGTAAAGAAACAAAATAGAGTTGCATCTTCCATAACTTGAGGGGCATCATATAATCTTTTAGATTTCTCATCCTTTTTGGTTCTTCTGATGATGATCTTAATGTTGGTGTGTTTCTCCTATTAAATACAAGGAATCTATGCACTAGAGTTTTTGGCTCATTTACTTGTACTATTAGACCTTCTATAAGTATTGTTGGCACTTCCACTTCATCTTGAGGGATCAAATCAATACTGATCCATTTGAATTCTTCTTGATCCTTATTATGCTGCCAAGTTTTATCTTATTTAAATATAACATCTCTACTTATAATCACATTCTTTGTAATGGAATTATACAGCTTGTATCCCATTATTTTATCACCATATCTGACACAAATGCATTTCTCATTTTTATCATCGAGTTTGATCATTCTTGCATATGAGATTTTTGCATAGGCCACTCAACCAAAGACTTGAAGATGATCAACACTTGGTTTATAACCACTCAATGCTTTTTCAAGAGTGACAGTTTGCAGACTTCTGGTTGAGTAGCAATTCAGTAGATACACTGTATATGACATAGCTTTGGCCTAGTATTGTTTGGGCAGCTTTTTTGCCTTAAGTAGACTTTTTCCCATGTAAAAAAATAGTTTGATTCTTTCTCTCAGTTACACCATTCAGTTGTGGTGTATAGGATGATGTTGTCCAATGCTTGATGTCTTATTGTGTATAAAAAGCTTCAAAGTCATTTGATGTATATTCTTCACCTTGATTAGATCTTAAAGTTATAATGTTATAGCCACTTTGCTTTTTAATAGTTACTTTAAACCTTTTAAAGCAATTAAATACTTCTGACTTTCTCTTTAGAAAATATACCCATGTCTTTATGCTATAATCATCAATGAAAGTAAAGAAGTACCTATTATGTCCAGTCAACATTGGTTTTATGGGACCACAAATATCGGTGTGCACTAAATCTAGTGGCTTTTGTGCTTTTCATTTGATCTTTTTGGCAAAACTAGCTCTGTGGTGCTTACTAAGGACGCAACTCTCACAGATTTCACCTAAATGATTGATGTAGGGGCATACCTTTGACCATTTTTTTACTTGCTAGCATCTTCAAACTTGTAAAATTCAAATATTCAAGCCATAGGTGCTAGAGCCACTCTTTATTGTCAGCAATGACACTCAAATACTTTGTTACATCATATTAGATATATAGAGGAAACATTCTATTCCTAAGCATCTTCACAAAGGCAATTAACCTCTCATTGTAGTCCTTGTAAGATGACAATCCTTCATGAAGAGATTATAACCTTTCTCCAGAAGTTGGCCTACACTTAACATGTTATGTTTAATGGCTGGAATATAGTAAACATATATGATATAACTATAATCTTCATTCTTCAACCTGATTGGGATGTTCCCTTTACTTTTTACCAAAACTTTTAAGGTATCTCTAAAAAATGACTTGTCCTTATACAGTCTCATCTAGATCACCAAACAGATCTCGTTCTCTATATATTTGATTACTGGCTCTAGAATCTAAATACCAAACTTTCTCTTGATTCTCACCTAGCCCTTGTTGGACAAATAATACAACTAATCCTCTTATAGTGATATCTTCGTCTGTATAATTGGCTTGTTCATGTACCTTTGATGGAGCTTTCCTTTGACATTTAGTGTTATAATACCTAAATTGATTGTAACTATAACATTAGATATTTCTCTTTTCATGGTTATTGTAACCGCCTTCTCTTCCTCTAATAGTAAATGTTTGTTGTCCCCGTCTTCCTCTAGTGTTGTTTCTAATACCTCTACCTCTATATCTTGTATTCCAAAACCCTTTTCCTTGAAATCATTGAAATCCTTCTTATTCTTGTTAACCTCTTACTCGTGTGGTATATCTACTTGTTGAAGTCCCTCTTTGTTTGTATTTGTCTTATTAAAGGGATAATTTTGATTGTAAGGAATGTTTTATTTTCTTATCTCCATTTATTTTCAAAATCTTTTATTCATAAGCTTGTAAAGAACCTATAAACTCCTTCATTGTCAACTTGTCCACTTTTTTATACTCTTCAATAGCGACAATAAGATAATCAAATCTTGAATCTAGGGATCTTAAAATTTTCTCAGTAATCTGAGCATCCATGAGGGCTTCTCCATTTCTTCTTATATGATTGACTATCACCATAATTCTTGTGTGATAATAAGAAATAGATTATGAGGACTTTATTTACAATGATTCAAATTCACCTCGCAAAGATTAGAGAGGAATTTTCTTGATTCTGTTAGCACGTTTGTATTTTTGTTGGAGAGCCTCCTATATTTCCTTTAAGGTTTCTGCGAAAGTAATGATCTCAAATGTGGCTTCATCGAGACCTTGATAAATAATGGTTTTGGATTTGTTGTCTTTCTTTTTATTGGCTTTGAGGACTTGTTTATATACCTCTTGTAGAGAATCTTCAACTTATTTGGAATTTGGTGCATCATAACCATATTCCACAATCTTTATATACTCTTGTGAGCCAAGAAATGCCTTCAGTCTGAGACACCAATTATCATAATTGTCTTTAGTCAACTTCAGGATGAGTGTTTGTGCATTTTCTGTAGTCATTTTATTCTTCGCATGACTATATCACCTTTTGAGAGTTAAATTTGGCAACGAACACTACAACAGAATCCAAAATGGTCAAAATAATAGGGAATCAGTCTGAATTGGTTGAAAATGAGTAAAAAATAGGTTGAACTAGTCAAAAAATTGATTTTTAATGTCGGTGATCAGTTCACTGGGGTTAAACCTGAAATATTATTTAGTCAACGGCTTAATGACTTGACTCGACGTGAATCACAGCTCAGCTAAACAACTTGAAGGCTCGGCTTAGGTGGCTCGACTCTACTCAAATATGGCACATGTGCATGTTAGTTGTCTTCTTCCTCTAGGCATATGGGATTCCCGTGATTGATAAGGCAATGGCTTCAAGCGGTGTATGTAGTGTACCTCTTACTTTGATGAAGTTGATGTTTACACTATTGAGTTCGTATTAAAAAACCTTACACTATGTAATGATATAAATATGTTTTTGATAACTTTGAAAGTTAAGACATATTTTAAAAACTTCTCTATTTTCAATGAACGAGGCTTTGATACCAATTATTGGCGGGAGAGAATATTGGTGGTAATTTTGAAACACTTGGGGGAGATAAAACAAAACAATTTGTTTTATTTCATAAACAATAAGCTTACTTATTATTGCAAACTCTCAAACTCTCACCCTCTCTTTCTCTCTAGAATTTCTCACGTGCCTATTTATATAAAAAATCAATGCATGAAAAATCTAAATTCTATGGTAGGTGGCAATATCCTTCACCCTCGTAATTGAGTTTACTGCAACATGAATCCTTCTTCACTGTGATGCTCTGCGATCAACTTCTCTGTTGATTAAATCAAATAACTACCCAAAAAAGGCTGAAAGGGGATTGGGCCAAGGAAAGTTAGAAAAGGACTCCTTGTAAATTATCTGATAATCCAGTATCGTTCTTTTCAGCAATTTGCTATATATTGAGCCTCGCTATAGCCATCCATACATCCACCTCACTCTCCCCTCGTCAGGGTATCTTTCTTGCCCTAACTTTTTCCCATGCCCGAGTTAGCCATCAAACTCTTTTGCTCCGAGTTTACATCTCCAAAGGTTAGCCCTTCCCCGGCAGCCAATGTGTGGAGTTTGCTTGCATTGCTTGCCAGGAGCACCTGTCAAAATTTAAGCAGAATATTTTCATATTAGCATAATAGTCAAGAGCAAGACGACTAAGAGCTTGCTGCTTGCCCTTTTGGTTAAGCATTCTTTTGTTGCTTTATGCGTGTCAATTGCAAGCAAAGTTCAACTCAAAACACCATTATTCAAAATATGACAGGAAATGCTTGCTCTCACCTAACATCAAAATATTAAACTAAAAATTGTGGAAGAAACAATCATGAATCATGTTGTTACAAGTTCCTTCATTAATATATTAAGAAATAGGCAATCAATACGGACGTGAAAGCACTTTTTTCTTTTTCTATTAGACTTTGGCATCAGGTTAGGTTACCTTTGATGACAAGTTACAAAAGAAGCTTTGAACTTAAGAAATCACTTGATGTTCTTCATTGAAATTTAAGGTTTTCTTCAGCCAAGGTTTCTTGTTTATAGCCATTATTTTACTGTTAAGCCTAACAGAAAATACTTATGAGAATTTATCATTTTCTTTAATTATAATATTCGCAGAATCATAAACATTCTGAATTATGATTATCTTCTGTAGAAGTATATTGAAAGTTTTTTGTTGTTTTTAATACAATCAAGGTTGTTATGCATGAGCTTTTTATTTGTTTCCTTAGTTATTTTTATTTCTTCTTCTATTAAATATTGTTAATATTAGACTTTTCTAGTTTTCTTATTCAAAGGAAATAGATTTCTTAATTTAATTTTTTTCTATTATATATTATTATAACTTTTTACTTTTTTTATATGTTAATAATTGTCATAGACTTTGATTAATAAAAATTAAATATTTAAGTTGTCTTCCTATAATTATATGTTCATAAACTCGAACATTTTTCGACCAAAGAGGTTATGTCAAAGAACTTTATATTGAGCATGCTCATGATAGATTATTGTTATCAACCGAGGAAGCTTTGCCCTTAGAACATTACATTGGATGTGTTTAGGGTGAAGGTGGATCATTTTTTACTAAGATTTGGAGTTGCGAGCGAGTTTCTTATAACCCGAGAACATTATGTTTATTGAGATTTAAACATGAGAACGAGTTATTATACCTCATTAAGATATCAGTAAAAAGCTTTTAAAAAAAATAAATATTTTCTTTTGTTATTTATCTTGTTATCTTATTTAGTTTAGGAATCTTATTTTTTTTTAACTTAATATTATTAGGCTTTTCTAGTTTTCTTATTTAAATAGATTTTTTTTTTACTCAGAATTATTAGGTTTTTTTTTCTATTTAATTTTTTTTAGTATTATTAGGTTTTTAATTTTTTTTTCTATATAAATAGTTGTGATAGTCTTTTAACAAGTAGACTTTGATTAATAAAATAAATAAATATTTTAGATATTTTTTAGTAATTATGATGCTGTTAATCATACAAGGATTTTAACTTGTAAAAAATGAAATTATTCTTTGTTATTAGAGCATGTTAGGTTGTGAGTTTAAGCTTGAGGTTAGATTCATTTTAGGAAACATTAATGAAGTGTAGATTTTAGAGCTATGGCCTTGAAAAGAATTCAATTGATGAAATCGTTTTAATTCCTTTTCCTTGAACCCTTTTGAGTCTTAAAAAAGCAATCTCCTCGTAAAATCATTTAGAAGTTAAACTTGGTTATCCTACGTCACATTGACATGCTTGAACCTAAAAATCTAGTAATCATAATATTTTTAATTTTTTTTTATTTAAAAACATTTTAAAATAATTTTTTTTTTATTTTAAAAAATTTATATTTAATATCAGCATATCAAAATAATCTGAAAAAACTAAAAAAATCAATTTGAAACAAAAAAAAATATTTTTTTTAAAATACTTTTAAAATGCAAAAACAAACAGATAATTTTTTGTAATTTCAGGTAATTACCCCCTCTCTCATAAATTCCACATGGTTATGTAGGAACTGTTTGGAAACACGATCCAATCCGTGTTTATAAAAAATTTAAATTTTTTTTAATTAAAAGTTAATTTTTTTTATGTTTTCGATCATTTTAATGTGCTGATTTAAAAAATAACTTTTAAAAAATAAAAAATTATTATTTTAATATATTTTTAAATAAAAAACAGTTTAAACTATAACTGCAATCATAATTCTAAACAAACTATATTCACCAATTCTCACTTTCTCCACTCAAGACACTTATGATTTCTCTCATCCTCCATAATCACTTTTGAATTCGTTCCGACAACTTAGTAGTAACTACACAAACACACGTACATATGGGCAAATCTGTGGGATTCCTTGTAACATTATAGCTTTTATCGTGATGTCTAGAATTTGCTCGATACTGCCCAAAAATACCTATAACCCAGTCCGATTTTAGGAGTAAAAAACGTCAGTGCTCCTATGATCAGGCAGCCTAATATCATCTCCATCACATGATCCCTTTGATTGTCATATTCAATGTTTTTTTCCCCTCGTAACATCTAATATTTGGACAGGGTGGCGCAAACCCGCCGCAGCTGCTGCTTCCATTCTCGATTCTATTTAAGGTAATAATAATTATTTTTTAAAATATTTTATATTTAAAAATACATTGAAATAATCTCTTGCAAAAATATTTGAAACATTTATCAACCGCCAAAACAATCGAGACCTTATATCAGTAATTATGACAACAATTTGAACAGTGCTCCATGCTACCAAAACAGGACCACTACTGGAATTGATCGAGGCTACAAGCTACTTCACAATCACATGTAATATTTACATACATAGCATGCCTCCATTCCCACAATCTTTCGTCTTCTCCATGTCCCTATCATCGTACATTCGTGTGGTTGTTTGTAAGTCTTTTTCCCTTGCTTGGTTTCTAGCTTCCTAGCGCCCGCCTTTTCTTACCCTCCCAAGTGGTACTATTTGCAAAGAGACTATGTCTTTTTTTTTTGTTTGACATGTTTGATTTTATGTTTAAAAGTGTATTTGAAAAAAATTAATTTTATTTATTTATTATTAATTTTAAATTAATATATTTTTAGTTTTTTTAAATTATTTTAATGTATTGAAGTTAAAGATATTTTTTAAAAAATAAAAAAATATTATTAACATGTATTTTGACACAAAAAATTATTTAAAAAATAATCGAAATTTTGTAGAAAAAAAGAAAGAAGCTAACACTACCTCAAAGCCTGCAATGAGGCAAAACCTGCCTTTTAACTTACACACAAAGATGATGAAGGTGGTGCAAACCGCCATCATTGTGAACTTGGACTTGCAAAAGCATGATGAACTCTCTTCTATGTCAATTGCGATAACATTATTAATAAACAAATGTGTATTATAATTATGATTGTGAAGACATGTGAATTGTTCTTTAGCGGATCTCATGGGTGGATTTTTTTTATTTTTAAATTATGATTTTGTATTTGTAAAAAAAAAAGTGTTAGAAAAACCTATATATTTAATTTTTTTCACTAAAAACAAACACTAACTAGTGGCAACTATGATGGTTTATTAATTCTTAGAAACCTTCAAAACAACAAAAGTTGTAATCAAGAAATTCCATAAACTTACAAAGTAGTTTAAATAGTCTACTCCAGATAATCAAGGGCTCAGTATAAAAGATAAAAACCAACATCAAATTTGAAAATAAGAAAAACATATGCATATTTTTTAAAAAAAAAAGAAGAAAAAATTATTAGAAAACTATAATTTTGAAACAGAAGCAAACTGGACATGATTTGCAGATTGAATTACTAAATAGGTTTGAAAGTTGGCCTTCATTTATAGTAGATTTTATCACTACTTAATAGAGGAGCTCTAAATTATCCTTTTGAATTAGGATCAAGAGCTTCAATCCAAAAAAAGAGAAAGTATTTCACTGCGAACTCATCAAATCTATGAAAAAGATAAATTGGATTAGCACGTCAAACCTATAAATTAGATTATAAATTCTAGTGGAATTATAATTTGTTTTTTTTTTCAAAACTATTTTTTATTTAACTATATAATAAAAAAATGACAATCGCAAAATCAATCACCAACTCAACACTGGATGTTGAAAAAAATAATTATATATAAAAAAAAAAAGTTAAACTCGTCAGTGAACCAGGTCAACCAATCAAACATGCAAATATATCCTTGAATTTTATAAAGTATAATAACATGGCATTTCTTTGATACTATTTTTTTACAATATAAGAAAAAAAATCAAGTTCAATAATAATAAAAAAAAACACCCCAACAATCCCATTTTGGCTTTGTAATTTTTTTTATTTAACTAAAACAAAATTAAAAAAAATAAGAGATAAATACAGAATAAGATATTTAATATCACAACATAGGTCATTTGCGTGGTTGTTTTTAACGATTTTGTTTTTTAAAATCAATTTAAAATAGAAATAGACACACACATGAGATTTTTTGAATAAATAAAATATTATATACAAAGCTACATATATTAAAAATATTAATATAAATAAATATTTTTTATTTATAAAAATAAATTTAATATATAAAAATTAAAAATGAATCATACTAATTTCTTCAAGAACTAAACATGCACACTATAATATAAAATTAATCATTATTTAAAAAAGGATAAATAAGAAAAAAATTGATTTAGAGAATAAAAGTGGAAATTTCAAAACATTTCACTATTACGATCTATAATAAAATATAAAACAAATAAAAAAGAAGAAGTTAAAACAGTAAAAACAATACACGTTTTAGCTCTTCTTATAATATAATAATTATATAATATGATCCTGGCCCATGCCCTCGTCAGCTAAACGTATTAATAAAATCACGATGTGAACTTGATGAGGAAGCTGCTTTTCGTACATTCCTAGAAATAACTCTAGCAAGCTTGTAAAAGAAATGGTTGGAACTTTCAAGGATGCCAAAGCTGCCCTGAGCCCAAGAATTTTCTCTCTGACAGCCTGTCTTGTGTGATTGTAAGAATGACGTGTCGGTGGTGTGGGGGTCATAGAAGATGTATTAAATAATAAAAAGAAAAAAAAAAGCAGCCATGGTGATCTTCATGATAGCTCCTCTAATTAGATTCATGAACTTTGCTGTATACATTGACTTTATATAATTTACTGGAAATTAGAGGCCATGTCGGTGTCGTTTTACCCAATCATTATCTAAAGCATACCATCAACTCCGTTATCTGACCAACAGATTAAAGTTACCTTCTTTTAGCCTTTTTATATTTCTTTCAATTTTATAGTTATCTTTTATTCAATAATATATTATTAGTGTTGTGTTAATGGTCAACTATGCTGGACTTTATTTATTTATTTTTTTTCCTCATCACATACTTTATGTGACATAACATGCCTTGGAAGAAAGAAAATTGTGGTTTTTGTAAGTCTTAAAATTATAATATTTATAATTAAAATTTTGAAACCTAACTAGAAAAGGAATTCGAAGATAACTAAGAAAATTAAATAAGTATTTTTTAGAGAAAAAAATATAATAATATTATAGAGATATATTCTGAAAATATATTTATAATAAAAAATGAAGATTGTGAACATATATAATGAAGATCTCATTGTATATTTATAGTTCATGAGTTTTATTCTTTTATGAAGATAAGAAATCAGAGTGTAATTTTATTTTTGTGATATTTTGAGCTATATTATGAGTTGTATTCCACTCATTTTATCTTGCCAAAGATGAAGAAATGATGAGCAATAATAGATTTAAGCTCCCTCGATTCTAAGCTGAGTCTAGTTAGCACCAGACCTAGCGTGCTTTCAATGCGACCTGTGTGACTCTAACGCATATCAGTCCAACACACCGAGAATTCAAAAAAATTTATATTCATATATTTTTCTTGATCCGATATTTATTGATAAAGATATACTGATAAAATCTTTGTTCACCAGGACAAAGTATGATCATGATAACTTCAACTTAAGAGGAGCCAATTTTATTACACGACATGTGGTTAGTGGAGCATGTGAAATTCAAGAACTCTCAGTATCGTCATCAATATGATCATCTTTGATTTATTTCACATATAGCATTACTCTAATAAAGCGTTATTTGATCTCCTTAAATTAAGAATGAAGTCAAGTAATTAACTTTGTCAACTGAACACCCAGGAAACTAATTATTGTAGCTAATCGATATGGAAAGTTTAATTTTATCGACTGTTAGTGCCCTCTCCCTTCATCAATCCTTTAATAATGATCTTGTTTGACTTGTGCTTGTTGCTCATGTTAGAACAATCAATCCCTGGCGGACAAGATGTGATTTTTTTCTATTGGTTAAGATTTGTCAACTGTTATCCGGCATCATAATTGTTTACAAATTACACCTCGTTAATTTGAACCATGTCAACTGTTATCCGGCATCATGTCAACTGTTATCTTTTTGAGAGAGTTGAACGGTGAGTTTGTTTATCCTTTATGATCACATGTTTCTTACAGATTTGGAGAGGATGTTTATGCCTGAAACTCTCTTGATAATTAAATCGAATTTGAACACCGCTTTTCCTGACAAACGTTTCATCTAAGAAGCCACCGGTGTCGGTAGAGATATTTAAGAAGCCACCGGAGTGTGGCCTAGATATCAACAAATCACTATGCACCACACTCCTAATTAGGAAATGCAAAAATTTATTTGGGAAACTTGGAGCTGTATACGTTGTTTTCCTATAGCAGGCATTAATTACATCCAATTTATGATCGCGCAGAAGAAGAATCTAGACAGTCTGATTTTACGATTCAAGAACATTTTTCAAAAACAAAATTAAATTTTTTTTTAGTTATTTTAAATTAAAATTTTTAGGTGTTTTTTATTCATTGTAATATGACGATATTAAAAATATTTTTTTAAAAAAATTAAAATATTATTTTAAAATAAAAAATATTTTAAAAAACATTCATAGTACTACCAGACAGCCACGAAGAAACACGTGCAAGATGGTTCAATTTGCTACGTGCAGTTCATAATAAATACTGCCACGATTGATTAATTACTTGAGACCTGGCTAGCATAAATGACTTGATCATAACCTCAAGGTTAGCTCAGGCAACATTCAATTTAGCACCATCCGGTGAGAGTCTTGGGGGTGGTGTTGATACCACACAAAGAATGGCTCCCATGTAGCAAATGCATGTGTCGGTCCCAACCACGTTATCTTCTACTATCTCGCTAGCTAGACTTACACTTTTATACCACCAAGAACTTCTTGTGATGAAAACAGTGATGGAATATTCGGATTTAGGCATTTTTCGGGTACAAACATGGAAATGTATAGCACAGAGGATTGGCAAGGACATGCCCTGAATTGGCACTTCCTTGGTTATATATCGCTGTCTCTCTCCCTGCCCAAGAAAGCACACCGAGGCCATGCTTCCGAGCTATGGCTCAGAAATGCAACAGTGAGTTCTGGGGGTTGTGGCACAGATCGAGTCGTTTGTATGTTAGTTTGCACATATCCATATTGGAAAGCACTGAAACCTAAGATGATTGAACACTTTTGGACCTTCTGTGTACGTTACTCTAGTTGACCCTTGCCAATTGTTTTGCTTCAAGTCTTTCTCTTTCTGTAATTTATTTATCTATCCATATCTCTCTATGACATCTCTCTCCAATAATGGAGAGAGCTAGCGAGGACAGCCAGCCAATTTAAGCCTTTTGGAGGGACTCACCACACCAATGCATGGACCTGGAATAGCAGCTGGATCATATGCTAGGAAATCAGCATCTCAGATACGAGTATACGACTACAGTCCCCAGGATAATCTTGTTATTAAAACTCTGCCGGTGCTTCAAGACCTACCCCACCACCTCTCTGATTATACGTCGGTTTATTTCTTCTATTCACATTCAATAAAATTACCTTTTATATCATATTCATACTGATATACGCTTGAAACAGTGATGGTCATGAAGTCAAACTTGGTCTGCTGTTGAAAGTTTCTGCAGGGGAAATTGATTAGAACTTGTCCATTGATGGGTTGTGTTTTTGGTATCAAGTGGTGTGTGTGTGTGTGTGTGTGTGTGTGTAGCTTAAGCAGGCAAAAGACAGACATGAAAATGGCACTATAACTAATATATAATAATGATGATTAGTTAGCCACCAGCTAATTAAAGATATATTATGACCTCAAAATTAGTTTTCACTCTTGAACTTGTAAGTACATTATTTTCAACTGTCCTGAAAACAAATACAGAAGAGAAGTATACTGAAAACAAGAAGGAACATTACAGATTAAAAAAATCAGAGAAACAGCATCAGCTTAGACTTGTTTTTCTTTTAATATTGTTAACCAAAAAATAAAGAAAAATCAGAGAAACAATCTCAAACATTCCTGTACGATCAAACATCTCATGTATTTGTTTGGAGAGCGAGGAGAGATAAAATAATGAATCTACAGTTCATATCTGGTGGAAGCCATCGAAATTTGCTCCTTTTAGATCTTCTGACAGCGACGTTAATGGACAGCTACTGAAATCTACTGAATTCTGATGACCATGGAGCTGTCCAGCTTCATGCCATGGACTTGGCTTCAATTCCCCTGTCTTGATCCCATTGACGTGATGATATTGGAGCACTGACTCTAACCTGTCATCAGAATCCCATGATGAGAAACCTGCTGCGTTCTCCACCATATTGCTCATCCGGTATCCTGCATAATTTCTGATGTTTGAGCTGTTACTGGAACTTTCCTTTGCCTCATTCAAGAACATTGAACTCATTCTTGAAGCAGAGTTATCGGAGAAATCTGTCCCGCTCATGCTTCCGTGGTCAAAACTTGTTAAACTTGGCATTGAAGTGAATACAAAGTTAGAACTTGTTTCAAACTGGTTTTGATCGAGCGGTCTAACAGTTGGATGATACGCACTTGAAAGGTTTGAATTATACCCTGTTGGAACAACACTGGGCGGGAATTCAAAGTAGGCTGTAGGATCATAGGCTTGCTTGTTGATAAATTGCTCTCTTGAAGCTTCTGTTAACCCACTGCTATTGCAAGCTGTATCATTAATGATAAATGCTGGCTCTGGTGCAGAGAAGTTTGATAGAACTGGTAAGCCTTTAGAGTACTGTGGTATTTGGAAAGATGCCTTCTCTGTACAAATTTTCTCCTCCTTCACTTCCACTTGACCTAGAGGCTTGTGGGTCGCTGGGTCAATTCCTTGCTTCATAAGCTTCTTCTTCAGACAGGAATTCCAAAAGTTCTTAATCTCATTATCTGTTCTTCCTGGTAACTGTGCAGCAATTTGAGCCCACCTGCAATTAAAATCCCAAAAGAGATGAATGCCCATTTCCATTGGTGAATCAAAAGTTCAACCTTCAGATTTCTTTAGTTGATTTTATAGGATCAATACATACCTGTTGCCCAAAACTTCATGAAAGCTGATTATGAGATCCTCCTCTTGCTGTGAGAACATTCCTCTTTTAAGGTCAGGTCTCAAGTAGTTTATCCATCTTAATCTGCAACTCTTTCCACACCTTTGCAAACCTGCAAGAACCAAATCAAACAGTTAATGTTTAACCCTTTTCAAAAACCAAGATATTGAAGCTCATACATTAAGAAAGACAAAAATGTCAATAGAGTATGATTAGTTGTTACCAGCTAGTTTAGGAACAGAACTCCAGCAACCAACACCAAATCTAGTTATATAATTGAACAGTCTCTCATCTTCTTCAGGTGACCACAAACCTTTCCTTAATTTTTGCTTCAAACAACAAGAATGCCGTCCCATTTTTCGCTTAAGATATTAGAGTGATAGGACAGAAAACTATCGATGAAAACTCCAAGCAGTTGCAGCAGCAACTATATAATTACAAGATGATATATGATCACTTAAATGGCTCACACATGGAGAGCTATAAATGAGGACTCGGTATACATTTATGCCTGTGTTGTATGAGTGAACAAAACCAAGAATTTCTTCTAATGATTTAAAGATAATAAGAGGGGTAAATCATACTTAGAATTGAAGTTATAGAGAGGGAAGGAGGGGGGAGGCAGAGAGAGAAGAGGCCGAGGAAGGTGAAGCAATCAAGTGGTTTTTACGCAAATCTGGTGCTTCTTTTGCACAGTGCTGGATTGGTTTTTAAGATATCTCCATCTCTAAAAATATATTAACGAGTAGATTATGAGTAAGAATACAGTTACATATTTATGATATGTACCAATGATATTATTAGTCTAAATTATGTAACTGTATACCGTGTACCATATTTATAAAACTCAACTCAGGTTAATGTCTCTATTTTAAAAAACAATATACAAGTTGAGGGCTAAGTTTTGTCCTATGGATCGTCTTGAGTTTATAACCAAGTTAAACATAGTCATTTTTGGATTAATCTAAATATTAGATTAAAAAGATTAAAAAATTAATTTATCGATCCGGTTTTACAATGTAACTATTTAGTTACTTGAATGTTTATTTTTATGTTTTAAAAATATTTTTAAAAATATTTGAATTTTTTTTATTTTTTTCTATACTTTAAATTAATATGTTTCTAGATATTTTTAGATTATTTTAATACGATAATATCAAAAATAATTTTTTAAAAATAAAAATATATATATTATTTTAATATATTTTTAAATAAAAACATTTTAAAAAATAATTAAAAACACTCTCTATAGCCAGAGTGCGGTTATGCCAAATGACAAAATAATGTGGTGGCTACTTGGTCGCTTTTTGGAGTGTTCCAAAAACCGAGAGGATCCGATCACAGTTTATGCTGAAGATCATGAAATCTAAAATTGTTTTTATTAAATTTTGCATCATTTATCTAATTAAACGTTTTATGAAAAAAATTTATAACATATATAAAAATGTATCAGACCATAAAGATAAAAGTAATTGAAAATTTTCAAAAGCAGTTGAGAAAGCTTAAGAGAACGCAACTTGTGAGATGCATACTTACATAAACAAAAATTAAGGGTCACTTTCCATCAGAAGAAATTACTAGCTATAAAAATCATGAGTTGAAATTTTATTAATTTTTTTTTTTAACGTGTTGAAAATTTATTATATTTTACCATGAACAACGTCTCACCATTAAAAAAATATTCACTGAAACAATTTTAAAATTAATATGAAAAGATGCACAACAACATCAAAAGAAATCATTCTTTGTTAAATTAAATTTTTTTAATTTAATAAAAAATAACAAATAAAAATAATATCTTTTATTTATTAAATTATCTAATTTCCCTTAAATTAACTTGATTATAACAACAAAAAAAACCATAATAGAAATACAAAAGATCCCTTCAATTCTAGGTTTAGTAATTTTTTTTATTAAGATAACTTATTTATTTTACTATAGTAAAAAAAGTGAAAAATACTAAGAAGCCGCTACATGCTAGTTTAATTATTTTTGCTTTTAAAAATAATTTAGTCATTTTATTATTTTAAAAATTACAATAAAATATATTTTTCTCTAATTAATATGATAATAACCTGTGGATCTTAATGAAAAAAACCTTTTTACCTTTTTACCCCTAATAGCCCTGATAGCTAGTTTATTGTTTTTGTTTAGGAAGGGCAAAATCAATAATATACTATGAAATGTGTGTACTTCAAATGCTATACTTTACTGTTAAAACAAAAATAAAAACACTCTTCTACTTGTTACACACGGATTTTATAAGATTCAAAAAGACGGCCGACACTACAGCAAAAGTTGTGTGGGCTCCCAGCATAGAATATATGGCCCTTATGGAATGAGCAAGTGCCAAAATATTTCGGCAAGAAACTATCAAGAAAGAAAGACAACAGGAAAAGAAAGAAAATGAAAACTAATTTCTTTCTTTTTTTTCTCCACATAGATAGAAATTAACAAACAAAATGCACTTTGGTATTTGACAAAAATAAAAAAGGACATTCACGTGTGACACACTCGAAGGCATGTGAGAGAAGTCTACGCTCTTCGTGCAACATGTGTGATGCCTTCTAATATCTAAAAATACGTTTTTATCATGTTTTTCAATGCCTCATCATATTTTTTTTTTTGTTCGAGAGATGCATGTCTCTAGTGGTTATTCAGTTTATCGCTCGTGGGTTTTTTTTTAATTTTCTTTTCTCACTCCTCCCCTGAAATTACAAGTTGGCTCTCTTTGTTATTAGTATTTCAACTTCAGTCATACTCTTTTGATTTTTGATTTTTGATTTTGTTTTTTTTATAGAAATTTTATTTATTTTTAATTTCATCATTCAATCCCAATTTACTAGATATTATATTATGCATTTTCGTCTTTATTCTTTGGATTTCTATTTTTTTATTGACATTTTTATAAAAGTTTTATTGGTTTTCAATTTCACCCTTCAATTTAAATTGATGGTACTATGTCTTTCAATTTAATCTTCATTGTTTTGAATTTTAATTTTTTTTTCTTGGTTCTTTTGTAAAAGTTATTATTCTTTTCAATTTCACTATTCAATCAAAATATTATTTTTATTTTTTATGTTAATTTCGATTCTCATTCTTTTGATTTTTTTGGTCCTTTTACTAAATTGATTTTTCTTTTCATTTTAACCCTTCAATTAAATATACAGTTTCTTTTGTGTTTTAATTTTGATACTCATTCTTTTAATTGATATATTTTTTAATATTTTGTATAATTAAAATTGTTTTTTCATTTTTTTCCTTTAATATTTGATTGATTGAGAAATGAACTTCATGGTTTGTCTAGATAAGGTGCTTTATATCTAATGACTCGGATCACGGGTTTAAAAAATCATGTTTTTTTTTTAAAAAAAAAAACCTCATAATTCTCTTTATTTTTTTATTTGAGTTGTTCCAAACTCATGATTTGGACTACATGTTTGACTCAATTCTAATTATTGGTTATAGGTTTGGCATGACCAGTTTTTTTATGCCCTTTTCTTATTTCACTTTGATATTTGAACATTAGTTTTTTTATATATATATATATATATATATATATATATATATATATATATATATAGTTTGATCCCACGGCAAAGCATGGGCACCAAGTCTAGTTGAGACTAGAAGAGAAAAGGATTTCTTTAACAATTGTCAATTTATTTTTTCTTCAATAAATGACTGAACAACCATCACATTGGTACAGCTATAAGGTATAATTTGGCCGAAAGAAAAGGTTTTCTCTAACAATTGCTATTTAATGCTAAAATATTAATCAAAGAAAGGTTCATCATATTAATTTAAACCATGCTTCACATGTTAAAAAAGAATCCTTAATTATTTGCTATCTTGCACCGTCAAATACTCAAAGATTTTGAAATAAGAAAAGAATATAACATGAACAGCATGTGTTTATAAAGGGTGTCTTTAAATTAATATAGCGTAGTGCTACTCATTTTAAGAGAGCTAGGATTTCAAATCAAATAGTAATCTATAATAGTAATCTATAATATTATTTTATTTTATTTTATTTTAACTTTTTTTTGTTATTGATTTTTTAAAATTTAGTCCTTATATTAAGTGTTTATTGAAATTTAGAATTAATAATTTGTTTTTTATATGATTATCACGGTATCAAAACAATATCTCAGCATCATGTTAGTATCAGAAAAACAGCTCAGCATCGCGGTATGATTTATTTTTTAAAACATTTAGTTAAATAAAAAATGATTTTAAATAAGCTAGGTTATTAAATTTTGTAGAGTCAATCACCTGGTTTTGCAAGTTTGACGAGGTAATCCTAGTTACCCTAGTTCGGGGGTTTAGTAGGTGCCTTTTATTTTTTTATTTTTTTTTAATTGAACTCAATTATGTGATCATATATTTATCTTTTTATCATATAGTTAAAAAATAGTTTTAAAAAAAAACATGTTATTAAATTTTTGTTGTATATTTTTCATAATTTATTTCATTTTGCTTTATATGAGGTTATTATAGTCTTAAAAAAATCTCAATATTTGTTTGATGCTTGATTTTGCGATCGTATATGTTAAATACATATTAGTTTAGAGAAAAAAAATTATTAATCCCAATAAAGTCCATTACCTAGTTTACAAGTTTGATATGTTGACCCGAGTTATTTGATTCACTAGATTGAAGGGTTTGCCCATCAAACCTGATATGTTTTTTTTTTTAGTTTTTGGTCCTTTAATTTTTCTGATTGTTTTTTTTATTTCACTCTTCTTCAATATTCGATTGGTTGGGAAATAAAATTCATGATTTATTTTTGTCTATTTTCTATAAGGTTATCATGATCTCAAATAATGTTTTTTTTTTTTAGGGTTGGTGCTTGATTTTGCAAGCATATATTTTTATCACAAAATTAAATAAAAATTAATTTACAAAAACAACAAAGTTATTAAACCCATTAAAGTACATGACCTAGGTCGCAAGGTGATCTAGATTGCTTCAATTTAGCATCATCTCATTATTTTTTAAAAAAATTAGGTCAGCTCCCACGCGGTTTAATTCGAAACTTGAGCTAGACAAGGGAGCTGGGTTGGTATTTTTCAAAATCAAACCACTTTGATTGGATTTAATGATACTGTCAAAAAAATATCCATACTATTAACATTTTTTTTAAGTTTAAAAAAAAAATAGTCTAACCAATAGCGAAGCACAACTGAATGTGCTAGTAAATAATATACTAGGCTAGGTAACATGGTGGTTGGGCAACTAAAGTATTTGATTCTAGTTGTTGGGTTCAGGGCATTAAAAGGTCGATCAAGGATAAAATTTGGGACATATTGAGATCGTTGAGTTTGGGGTGTCATAACTCCATCGATTAGGTTAGGTTTGAGGTGCTTGAATGTCTAAATGAGATCAGTTCGGAGCCAAAGTTGGAGTTGAGTCTTAAGTAATTAAGGGTGCTATCACAGTTAGATTCTTAGCCAACAAGGATTGAGATTGGGGAGAGACTTGAGACACCACCAATTCGGGTTTGAGATCACATGGTCTAGTTTACCATGATCAGGCTAAGACCAAGTACATTGTGTTATTCAAATTTTTAATTGTATTAAATCAGTGAATAAAGGTGTTTAATTTATTATAACAAGAGCACTCAAAATATAAAAAATATTTAAGGAAAGCCTAATGTGTATATAAGTTTAAATAAATAAGCATGTAAAATAAAATAAAAAATTATGACAAATATATTGATAGAATTTTAACATGCATACTAAAAATATATTCAAACTTGCAATTGATATTAATTCAAATTTCTAGCGAGCTTACTAATAATAAAAGGATTCATGTTTAAATCAAAACAAAGGATGATACTTACTTTTTGATGTATTTTAAAGTAATAAAACTTTTTTGTTGTAAAGAATGAATCATTTATCCTTAAAGCTTTATTGCTCATTACTTTGTGCAACTAGGATATTTTCATGTTTGTAATATGCCTCCCAAGATTCTAACACCATGATTTTAGTTTAGATGCACTTCTAAATAAGGTCTTTAAACCAAAGTAAAATGATTTAATTATCTTTCATCAAAGTGAACTCAAGCTCTAAATTTGAGAGGAAACACAAATTATATATATAAAAAAAACGAAATAAAATGAAAACACTATATATATATATATATATATATATATATAGTGTTTTCGTTTTATTTCATTATATAACTGAAAAATATTTGGAAACTCTTTCTTCACCCTCTTTTTATAGTGAATTTTAGAAGTTAAAAAGGTCAAAGATTTAATTCTAGTAATAATTAGAATTAGTTTCCACCATTATCAATATATTATTAGCCGCCATAAATTAAAATTAAATTTGAACATAATGGTTATAAATCTGAATTTATTAGTTGAAAAAATTGTTTAAATTTACAAGAAATGCTTCTAGAAGAGACTGTTAATGTTCATGGGTAAACTGGACAAAACAATAGAGTAGAAGAAATAATTTTTCATGGACTAGGCCCAAGTTCAAGTTTCAATTGGGAAAAAATAATATTTTACGGCCCAAAATATTATTTTATAATAAATCCAAACTCAGGCTCAACTTGAAGCTCGAGCATGAGTGTTTAAGCTCAAAGCCTACTTTGCTTAGGATCTCTCCCCTCTAACAGCTTAGGTGTCCTCTGGGCTCAATTATAACTTTCCAACTTTTTACTTTATAAACACTAAGGCCTCGTTTCTTTGCTGTAAAGTAATTTTTTTAAAAAAAGTAAATTTTGTGAAAGTGAATTATTTTCCGATGTTTGGTAGTGTAATGAAAAATAAGTTGAAAAACACTTTCTATTGTTTGGTTATGTCATGGAAAATGAACTGGAAAATAACTTATTAATGTTTTATTTTTTTCAAGTTTATTAAAATAAAAAGGAACAAAATATAAATTAAAAAGTTGAATGAGAATAAAATTGAAAAAAATATAATTTCATAAATTATCTCAAATAAAATAAATAATAATCAAAATAATAGAGATCAAATTTAAAAAATAAAAAAATTGAAAGATGAAGAAATTAAAATAATAATAATAATTAACATTTCATAAATTATTTCAAATAAAATAAGTAACAATAAAAAAAAATGAGGACCAAATTTGATAGATAAAAAAATTCAATTAAAAAATGATAAGGAAAAAGTAATTAATAATTATAAAAATGAGGACCAAAATTAATATAAAAATTAAATTCTAAGGGATGAAATTGAAAAATAAATATTCAAACAAAATATATATAGCAATCAAAAGTTTGAGGACCAAATTTGATATAATCAGCAAATAATATGATAATTCCAAATTTTTCACAACTTATGAAAAATGTTTTCCACCCAAAGTAAAAGAAAAACACTTTCCTGGAAACCAAACCAAATTTTTCTTGGACTGGAAAGTGTTTTTCTTTGACCGGAAAGTGTTTTTCTTTGACTAGGAAGTGTTTTCCGTTGACCAACGTTCCTAATGGCAAACAAATACAGGAAAGTTTGGAAAATAGTTTCCCGGAAACCAGTTTCTAGAAAACAAACGCAGCCTAAAAAATTTTTGTTTCTTTTTTATATGAAATATAATGCTTTTAGAGGGTTTTGAGTTTCATCAAAACATGTCAACCAAAGGTTTTTTTTAAATTAATTTCTCATTAACTTATAATTTTTTTTAAATCACGTTAATATTTTTGTTAATGAGTTTGTGTTAAAAATTAAATTATAATAAAATTCTAACACAAAAATGAGTGAAGACCATTTTTTATTTTGCCTCAAATATATCAATTAACCATGTTTTAAAAAAAATTCCAACATGGTGCATTTGTGGTCAAGGCCACATTGAGTTTCTAGTGATCAAAGATTGAGCCAAGCTTAACTTAAGGTAGAAATCAATTATGCAACACCCATACTTTGAATTGAGAATAGGTGTTGGGGGTTAAAGGTCAATATAAGGTTGAGTTTGGTGCCTTTAAATGTCAAACAAAGATTGATAATGGACACGATTTTGATAATATAATAGTAACAATCACAATAGCTGAGTATCTATTTGATCAATGTATTTTTTGTCGATAAAAACCAAAACAAAAATGCTTAACAAAGAAAGTTTTATAATTTTAGAAAATAAAATAAAATATTCCAAATAATCCCTTAAAATTTCAATATTTATCAAAAAATTTGAAAACTAGTCGACAAAATTATTTCCTTGTCAAAATTAAAAGCGAGTTAAAGGATATTGGAAATTATGTTCTAGCTCAAACTATAAATATATATTACCAACAAAAGTACATACTCTAATGTAATATTGTTATAAAATAATATATCAATGTTTAAGAATATTTAATATATTAAAAAATATCAATATGTAAAGAATAATTTAATATCAAATATTGAGATAAAGTTTAATATGAGCACACGTGTGTATTGATAAAAGTTTGTTAGAAAATACATTATTATATACTACATGTCATGTTGTGGGATAATTATTAAATTGGTGGCCTGTGCCATGCTACAAGCCAAACCAAAATTTTTCTAACATAAAAATATGATGTTCAAACAATTGTAGCGGGTTAAAAAAAAAACAAGAAATTTTGAAATATTGGTCATTGACTTGACTAGATCCAAAAAGTTTGGTTAATTTAATAATAATAATAATATAATAATAATAATAATAAAAAGCAATGACAATACATAAATCAAACAAAACAATTGGCTTGAGTCAACTTTGGTTAACCCGTCAAACATGCAACCCAACACATGAGATTGGGATAACCATATAAAAAAAATTTAATATTGAATGATGGAATTGAAAAAAAAAATCAATTCTAAAAAAAGACCTAAAAAACCTAAGTCAACTTGGACTAACTTTCTAAACCCTTAACACGGGTCCTAAGGTCAAAATGACCCCATAAAAGGATAGAAAAAAAATTCATGAAGCCAAATTTCTTTTTAATAAGATATTGAGGTATAAAATTGGAAAAGAAAGTTTTATTAAAAAAAGGATCTAGAACAAAACAAATAGCAATCATAAAAATAATGATCAAATTTGACATTGAAACAAAAAGAAAAATTACCCCAAGCATCCTATAGTTTACTCTATTTTACACTTTACCTTTATTATTTTGTAAATTACAGAAAACATCATCAGTTAGCAAAAAAATTTCAAATCATGCAAAATGACCAAACCAACCTCCTACATATTATATCCACAAACTCAGCAAACCACAAACGCAACGCTATCCCCCCCCTCTCTCTCTCTCTCCCTCTCTCTCTATGCTTGTGATTTCTAAGCAAAAGCTCTACAAAATTTGTGCAAATCTTAGCTTGATTGAGCCTAAAATTCTACAAAATTAAAGCTTTGATGGTTCGTGGACAATTATCTTTTAGGGTATCTAGGTGTCTGTATACATCATCAGGTTGTGGAATTTCTCTTATATACTATTTTCATTGAGAATGAGACAACAAAAAGGTATGTCATCTCACTTGTTTTCTCAAATGAAGACTTCAATAATCGAGTTAGTGGGTTTAGTGATAGTTCATTATTGTTATTTTCTTATAATATTGTTTGGTTTTCTTGATTTAACAAAAACAAATTCATAAAATTAAGGTTATTGTTGAACATGTAAATCTCTAAGTTTTTTTTTTTTGTTCAATCTTTGATGTTCAAAAAGTCAAAGAAGTTCAAGAAAGTGAAAAAATAATTTGGATTGTTTTATTGAAAACTTATAAAACTCCTGAAATTAAAATTAAGGTTATTGTTCATATAACCCTATTTTGTATTATTTTATTGTAAAATATTTAATTAGTGTTTAATTTTGTAGGAAACAATTACTCAACGTTATTGTACATCATGAAATTGCTTCATAATTTATAAGAAATTGCTTGTCTAGGCATATGTTTTATATAGACCTGTTGTTCATTTGTAAGCAAGTTTATGATGTGAACTCACATGAGTTTAGTATAAGGGATGACATTAGTTGATGATGTCTCGATAGTGCAAACATTGAATATGCATGAAGTAGAAATGGAAGAAGAAATCCATATTTATATTGATGTTGATCCTAATACTGCTTCACTACAAATGAAAATGATTAAGTGTTGTATAAGAAATCTAAATGTTGTTGGTAGGTCTTCTAAAATAAAATATATTCCAAAAATGATGGTAATAGATTTATATTGGTTATTGGAGAATAAGGTTTAGATTTTGATAAAGATAATGGTGGTGTTTATTTTGGTACTGAATAAGGTGCAACTACAACTATGAGTATAGGCAGTGATGAAAAAAATATGGTGTTGATTTTTAAGTTAATGCCTGTAGTTCTAGTAAATGTATGGGTAGTTGAGATTATAATATGAAAAGTGAAAAGGATGGTATTAAATGTGAGAAAGATTACCAGGAAGATGGTTCTAGTAAAGATGATGAAGATTATATTTCTTCATAAAAAGAAGAGTTTGGATTCTTAAATGCAAATGAAGATGAATGGATTGATAGTTTACAAGAAGATGCTTGTTTTGGTCAAATATTGGATGGTGTAGCATATTTAAAAAATAAATAGAAGTTAATTCGTGATGAAAATGGTATTGATGTTGAAGGTAAAGAAACTTTTAGTAGTAGTGATGAAGGTGATGAAGATAAAAGTAAGAGGGATTTAAAGAAGTAGAAAAAGAAGATTGTTGATTCTACAAGTGGCTTTAATTGTAAGACATTTAATATGAGTGTTGATGAATCGATTAAGTTTATTAAATGTTAGGTTTTTTTTAGTGTCACTGACTTTATAAATGTTCTTAGAGAATATAAAATAAAACATGAATATCATCTGAAAAGATATCTTAATTGGAAGGAAAATATTGGAGCTACATGTATGGGTGATGGTAGTGTGTAATAGATATGATATATGCTTTTTTAGTTTCTGGTAGCAAGACATTTATGGTGATGTCTTTGTGACATCAATATAGTTTCAAAATATAAAAATAGCTAATTCTACTTGAATATCAAACTATTGTGTGTGTTTAGGTACCTAGGTTAACAAGAATCCTAGGATACTCAACCTTATATATTTCCAATCGATATTTTTCTAGGTTATTCAACTTTTTTTTTATTTTTTAAGTTTTCGAAGTAGTTCTTTTCATAGTTTTTTTAATGATCTTTTTTGTTATGTTCATATGCAATATAAATACATAAGCGCTTAATTGTTGATTAATTTTTTATTTTTACATTTATAAATATGTATAAGATATTTGTTTTTCAATTAATAAGAGATTCAAAGGATTTCGGACCACATAACAAGGAGTAGCTTTCTTATATCATATAACAATGGAGTTTTTTTTTTTCTAAAAAAAAAAAACCATCTAGAAATGGAAGGGACTAGTTTTCATCACTCATTCTCCTGTTAGAAGATCTAAATTACGCAATAAACACTGTATATGAGACGCAGCTTAATGGAAATTAAAGCAGCATTGGAATCTTCATGTAATTTATTAGTGGATAATACCAAAAGCCAGAACACATCAACTAAGGAAGCTTCAATGATTGATGGACGCTTCCACGACCGACAGTCACCCCTACGGCAAAAAGACTTGGAAAATACGTAGCCAGATAGACATTTCCTGGCCTACCTCTTTTTGGCTGCCCTTCGTCCGATTTGGCCATTTCCTTTTCTCAATGGATGCCTGACAACATTCATCGCAAAATCCCACCACTTTCTGTGGACTTGCCATGGCTCGATGACAAAGATGGCTAGTTTTTCCTTTTTTCTTTTTTTTTTCTATTTGAATAAAGAAAATCAAAAGCATATATCTAGCTTGACCTGAGGCTTTTTTCTAAAATATTAAGTAATTACTTCAATGAGCATGCAGTCAATAATGGGCCACGAGGATCGTGGGTCATGCATGACGAATAACTTGCGGGATGTGAAAGAAAACATCATGTCGTAAGAGCTGCCTGCCTCTAGAATATTTATTAGCTGTGTAAAGTGTAAACCCAAATAAATAATGCTAGCTAAATAGTTGTTTAGGAGAAGATCTGTAGAAAAGGACCCATTAAAAGATCAACTTCTAATCAATCTTATAAGTTTTTAAATGTCTAATGACAGCCATTAATTATTCTTAGCAGATGGCATAGCCGGAAATATCTGTTTTTGGTATGACTGACATGACAGAGTTTCTAAATTAGGGTTTGCTTTAATATTCTAAGCAGAGGAAATGATCCCCTCCACACGACACACGTAATTTAACAAGTAGTTTGTTTTAATTTTTTTTAAAAATGTTTTTAGATTAATTTAATGTGATGATGTAAGATAGAAATTTTAAAAAATTAAAAAATATTATTTAAATATATTTCAAATAAAAATTCCTTTAAAAAATATCAATAATAAACAATCACACTTGATTTAACGTCCATAACTAGTAAATTACTTGTTTAATATTTGCTTATTTATTTATATGGACAAAAGGGAGGAAGCATTAAGGCCGGTGAAAGGGATGAAAAAGGTGCTCTCAATATATTCGTTTAATTTTCAAGTGGCTTTTTTAAAATAAGATTTTGAATTCAAAATTTATAAATAAAGCATATTATTGTTTGGAGAGTTTTATTTTTAGTACATACTTGATCGGATTAGTCAAGATGTAATAGTTTTAAATACTGAAATTAAAAATAAAAAGAAAACTTATTTGGTTAATTAAGTGGATGTTGGTTTATAATATTGCATATGATTACAGTTATTTTTTAAAGTACTTTTCACTCAGAAATGTATTAAAATAATATTTTATTATTAATTTTTAAAAATTATTTTTGATATTAGCATATTAAAATGATCTAAAATCATAAAAAAATATTAATTTAAAATAAAAATAATAATAAAAAATTTAAATTTTTTCAAAGCATTTTTAAAACTTAAAAATAAACCAGCAAGGAATGAGGGGCTTTTCTTTTAATTATCTCTTTGTAAGGCCATGGAAGTCGAGTAATTTTGTTTACACTTCAAACAAACACTTCCAATTAATTACGGGTACACGTTTGGTTTCAAACTAAAACAATATCATTTGGTTTGCTTTTTTTATTTTGGATCATATTGGATACTTTGTGCGTATTTTGCTGTGCATCACATATTTTTTAAAATAAAAAAAAATTATATATATATAAGTTTTCCAACATATTTTCATAATTAAAAATAATTTAAACAAAAATAAAAAATTTATATATACATAATATCAACAACTACACATACAAAACCCATCTAATTCCCCTGAAACCTGCTGTATGCATTGCTTCCAATTTTTCCAAAGACGCTACACCATTCTATTACCTCTCCCACCAACCATTCGGAAGTTCAATATTATAGCAATTTCATAAAACAAACTATTTAATAATGAATATAAAAAGTTCTTGTGTGAATTAAAAGCATTTAATAATATCAAATCCATATGCATAGTTAGCATTGGAACTTGATGAAAGTTAGATATATACTACATTGATCGAACAAATTAAAAAAAAGAAAGATGAATTGAACAAATTAAAACAACATAAAAATTAATTTACCAAATGAAAAATATATAGATATAAATAAATAACTGATACAGAGAGAGGCAAAAAAAAAAACTATTTTTGATTTTTATAAACTCAATTTAGCTTTTAGCTTTTGTTTTTGTTAAATTTCAAATTGAATTAAATGAAGAAGAAAAAAACTATTTGCTCATCCATCCTCCTCGATAACTAAACTTATATTAAAACAATCAATAAATAAAAGTGTGTTTCTTTAGTTTGAATTTTTTTTATTTAAAAAAATTAAAATAAATATTGTTTTAGATAATTTTTAATAATTTTGATATATTAATATTAAAATTAAAAATATATCAATATATTTTTAATTAAAAATATATCAATATATTTTTAATTAAAAAATATTTTACACATTAAATATTATATCCATACATGAGATATATTCGATCCACCATGAAAATCCATTATTACGTGGGTGGTGAGAAGTAAAATAGACTATAAAATTATAGGCACAGACTATAGAGATTCTTGAAACCAGAGCCAAAAGGAAATTATGAAATTAAATTTTCATTGAATTTAAATTAAATTTTAGTCGAACCCAACACATCAGCTCATTGAATTGGCATGGGTTTGGTTTGAAAACTGGTGTTGAGCACAGCGGCGAGTGGCTGATCTAGTGGTGGGTTCGGCTGGTTGGAAGACTGGTGGCGCTGGCGTGGGTTTGGTTTGAACTGTAGAGTGGTGGCTCGCGCTGAGACGGTGATGAAGGTGGGTGAGTGACCTCGGTTAAATCAGGGGCTGATGGTGGGTTGCTGCTGGCGATGGTGGGTGGTTCGGGTTTTGACTATGGCTTTGGGTAGAGGCTAGTTTGGTGGTTTTGATAGCGAGGAGATGTGGAAGAGAGGTTGCAAGGGAGGTTGGTTTGTGTGTGTTGTTGAATGACTGGTTCAGGTGCTCAGGTCAAGATCAATGGCATGTGTGTGTGTAAGCCATTAGAGAGAAGAGGATCTGATCTCTCTTCAAGATAAATGGTCTGTGTGTTTGTGAGGCATTAACCCTTTGGTCCCTAAATTTTAAGATAATGTTTTAGATGGTCCCAAATGTTTACGGATTTTACATTTTGCACCTACAATCTATTTGAGGATAAGTTATAACCAAACAATTTTTTGTACGAGGTTAAGTAAAATACAGAAGTTACCGTAATACCAAAACCATCTCTAATTGAGGATACAATTTCGGCTATTCCAGTGTATTCATGCAGACTTGTCGGCTCCCTCGGAGCATGTGTAACGAGGTGGATAGGGTAGCCGGAGATCTTCCATGGAATATGGAACTTTAGATTAAAGGGAGTTCACCTTGTTAATTTACTTCTTTGATGAAGGAAGGTGGATGAGGCTTCAGATCTGCTCGTGATTGTAATATGAATCCTTAGAATTCTTCAAGCTGTTGGAAGGGGATAATGAAATGCGCTCCATTTCTAAAAGATGGTTTCAGATGGCGTGTAGGTAAGGGGTATGGTGCTTCGTTTTGGTTGGAAAAGTGGCTTCCAAGTGATAAACTAAACCGATCGGTGCAGGTCATTCACTAATGCCTGCTGGGACTACTTGGAAAACCAGAAACATGGTGATATTCGAAGGGTATTGGATGCCTTTATAGTTCAAGTTCAACAGATTCTTATGTTTAATAAAGACTGTCAACAAGCTTTCGATACACATACTGGTTCTGTGCGTTTGGATGGAATCTGGTTGGTTGCCTGGTCTTTTCCCGATCAAGATTTGGTGGAAGCTCGATACGGATGGCAGCTCACTTGGGATTCTGGGGAAGGCAGGAGCTGGTGTTCTTATCAGAAGAGAAGATGGGGATTGGGTGGTTGATTTCTCTGCCCACAGTGGTGAAACTAATTGTTAAAAAATATGATATCATAATCTTATAATCAAGGCGGTCACACAAGTTTAAATCTTACTAGATTCCAGAATTATGGCCTCGGCCTCGTAGACATGGAATTCAGATTGTTTTAGAACATTAGTGTGTTCCTTTGAAGATAGGATCCGATTCTGCTGAGGTTATTAGATTTTTTATTGAACCATGTTCCAAGGCGCATCCAAGGTCGGCCTTGTACACTCGATCAAGGATTTACCAGAGGGTGGTTTGATGTATAAGATGTTTTGCGTGAAGAGAAAACTAATATGCAGACCGATTGGCAAGGTTATGTGCTCTTTCATAGAACAGCAATGGAGATTTGGCACTTTTCCCTTGAGGGCAGATTCTGCTCGCAATTTTCCCTGAAGAAATAACATTTATGTAATCATATATCCCTGAGGAAATAACAAATTGTGATGTGTTTGACGTACACTTAGATAGGATAGGATAAATTATTAAGTGTTTTGAATACACTTTGAACAGGATAATGATCTATCCCAAGTTGTTCCCAAGGCAAAAAAAAAATAAAATTGATCTTGTCTTGTTCAACACACACTCTAATCTAATCTAATCTAATCTATAGTATAGTGTGGTCTAATCTCGTTTATTGATATTCATTTTTATTTATATTATCCTGTCCAGGACAACATCCCAGAAGCATTTTTGAAGTATATTTTCAAGTTTAAGAAAAGGGTAATTGGTTTATGATAGGCCCAGTACCGGGACAGGGATCTAACATGAATCGGGAAAATAACAAGGCAAAAAGGGCACTATATTTTTGTGCTGTTGACCCGACGAGCTTAGATTATGATCCAATTAACTCGAGCTTATGTGGTCTACAGTTGATACCACTTGATTATCTGCCCCACCTAGCTAGGTTAATGTTCTGTAAGAAGCAACATATTAAGGGCTTTATGTCTTTTGTAATGATCGTCATCAAAAAAAAAAAAAAAAAAGCAGCCCAGTAGAAGAAAGTGGGTTACCTTTAAATCAATTTGATCGATGACCATTGATTGATTTGGATGTCGATTAATAGCTTTAATATAGTCAACTTTAGATATCTTTCAAGTTATAAACAATTTTTATATCAGCTTTCCATGTATTTTCAAGCAATCCGGCATCCATGTATTACAAGCTAGCTGGTGTATCTTCGTGATACTGTGGGACAGTTTTCGATTTATTTATTTATTTTTATAATAATTAAAATAGATCTTTATATATGTACAAGGAAATGATTTAAATCCTGGAAAAAAATAATTAGGTGAAATCTCCTTTTCTTATTCATGTATTTTCCCTTGTTTTGGAGGAAACATATATGTTTTTTATTAGCCGTATATTAATTTCCTGAATAAAAACTAAATGTAATAGAATTCATAAAAAAAGATTAATGATTTGAATTAAGGAGAAAAAATATATATTTTCAATGAAAACCCCCTTATCTTATTCATATAATTAATTTTTTTGTGTGTTGGTGAAAACTTGTTTTTTTATATTAATTATTGGTTTTTAAATAAAAACTTATAACAAGATTGCTTGTGAGGTGTGGTTCAAGGAATTGATACTATGGTTGTTGGTTCTTAGAGGAATTGGATTTCATGAGGAACAAAGTGGTTGGAGAATGTTTGTCGTGGTAGTGAGAACTATTTTTATGTTAGCTAAGCGAGTGATCATATCCTTGCATCTCACTCTAGTTTACCTCTTTCTCAAACTAGAGTTGTCTACACATATTGGGAGGTAGAATTAATGGTGCTAAAGGAGGAGTCACCTGGTAGACTAGTTATTAGAGATTTAAAGAAGTTGATAGAGCATATATGATGGAAAAGTTTGTAACCCTCTCATGTATTAGATTTTATGAGTTGTCAATCATCAAAACAACAATAAAATATGTAAAAAGAAAGGGAGTTAAACTGACTTTTGTTCAAGATTCCATAAGGACGATGCCACTTACAAGGTTAGAAAAAAATCTCAAAAGATCAAGGTCTTTTTTAAGCTGATTCATGGATTAGAGATTGAAATTGCCGAACTTAAGCTTTAGAAGCACTTGTAAAAGAGATTTCTCTTGTGTTAGAGGAATCTTTGATACTTAAATTAATACTAGTTTAGGATAAATAAAGCCTTAAAGTTGTGTTATGTGTGTTTATAAAGAAGATGCAAGCAATAATTAGTGGTTTAAAAAGAGAATGTGAGCCCCCCTCACTTTATTTAGTGATTCATTTAGTGTTTATATACCCCTTGTGACATATTGACATGTAACTCATAGAGACAAGTGAGGTTGAGACATGTCATAACACCATTTAATGGGCTCTATTATGATAGAAGAATATGTGAACATTTAATGCATGTATGTTTTATCTTCATAGTTGATGGTGAGTAAACCAAATTTGACTAGGAGAGTGTACTTGAGAGGTAGTAGTTGGATTTAGAAGTATAAGTGAAGAGATGTGCAATTGGTTTATAAATGAGAGGACAAGTGATCGATCAACCAAAAAGGGGATGCATATTCAATCTGTCAAGAAGAGGGAATGTGTGAATAGTCCACCAAAAAAGGGGCTCAAGGTGAGTCTACCAAGGGGATACACAATCAATCTTCTAAGAAAAGGACACAAGGTGAGTCTGTAAATGAAGGGACGTGTGGTTAGTCCATCAAGGAGAGAATGCGAGACTAGTTCATTAATAAAGGAATACATTGTAAACAACGGTAAAAGAATAATTAAATTTCGAACAAAATCTAATGTAAGGTGTGAAGATTTCAATATACATTGCGTGCAAACACGAATAAATTACGATGAAAAACAATAAGTAAAAATACTTGCGATAAAAATCTATTTGGACAAAGCCTTAAATAAAGAAGTTAGTTGGACGAACACCCCCCTCCCTTTTTGATGCATTCCCTTTACATAAAAGAAAGACCTTGTGTCTATGGTAAGAACACCATTATCCATCCTTCAAATCAATTGATTGTCATTTGTAACAACTTATTTTTACCCCCTATTTTCCAATATATTCTCAAAAAATAAGAAGTGAGAAAAATCAAGAAAAATAAAATAAAAAATGGGAGTGAAATGGTGATTAAGGAAAAGAGAGACCAAGATAAAGACGGGAGTTTAAGTCCATCTAAAAAACAAAGTGAATTTAAAAGAAAAGAGGAGAACATGAGATAAAATAAAAGAGAAAAGATAAATAGAGAAATGTCTATAAATAAAGCATATATTTACAAGGGAGAAAGAGGGAGGAAATCACAGAGAAAAATTGAGGAAAGAATAGGCTAAGAGAATCCGTAGAAAAAAAAAAACAAAGAACCACCAAAAGACAAACGAATCAGAGAAATCAAAAAGAAAATCAGAAGATAAGAAAGAAAAGAGAAAAAAGAGAGGACCAAATTTGTAAAAGAGAGAGAAAAAAAAGAGACTAGGTTAGTGAAAGAAATAAGAAGAAAAGTAAAAAACAATTCTCTTTAACAAATAATTGTCAAGATCTAGCAACAATCTGTACCATAATTGATCAACTAACATCAGCCCTTACCAGCACAACCCCTAGCAGTTCCTTAAGTCGCGATAAAAACTTCTACTCAAAAGCCTCTACCATTGTCCATCTAAGTTTCCTTTATTGTTGCTAACTGAATTAGTCTTGATCACAACAACCATGCATAACCACGCATTATAGTAGCTTAGAGCACCATCATCTTCACTTTCCTTGGTCACTTAATAAACTCAACAATGATAGAGCATGATAGTAGCGGTAGTCAAGCATCCATGCAGAGAAAAATAAAATAAAAAGACTCGAAGCATTCTCAACATTAATCTCTCATCTTTTTAAGTGGAGGTGGTCCTCACTACCAATATAGGAAGAAGAAGAGAGGGAGAAACTTATGATTTGCCTAAAAACATGCCTCATCAGTGGTAGCGCATGATCTCATGCACTAACAGTAATGACGTCATATGAATCTACTCGCCAACACTGTATAGATCAATGTCACTATTTTGATTATTTTCAGCTTCTATCAAATGATTCGATTGCTCTTAAAGATTGATTTCAAACCCTAGTGCATTGATTTACTTATTTTGAATAATTTGAAATATGTTATTGATTTGTATGAGTGGATATATATTTTGATGTGATATGTTGACTTGATTTATATATAATGAGATGATTCTATGCATGATTGTAATTGGTTTTTATGTGTGGATGAATGTTCGATAAAAACAAAATCATGAATTCATATATATATTTCATTGTTTTTATGTGCATATGTGAATTTTATTCATATTTGATGAATTTTCTTATATGATAGGAATATTCTCATAAAATAAATAAATACAAATTTTATTTTGAGTATTTTGATTTTTTTTTTATGAAAGGGTCGATCCATTAACATTATAATCACTAACGAGTCATGTTAATTAGATGTTGATTTTTTTATTTTATTTTAATAAAATAAAACAAATATTTTTGATCTATTTTTATATGATTTATATTCAACCTAAGGGTAATATGATCAATAAACTGGTCCTATTCTTCAAAAGTAAAAAAAAAAAAACAATATGTTCTTGAAGTTATATATTTTTTTGCAAGATGTTAATTTCATCTATGAGTTGAAAGGTTCTCTTTCTATTCATTTTCCATCATGCAATAAACTATTATCCTTACAATAGAGTCGCCTTCAATATGATAATATTCATTTTCTTTATAAAAAATATAACATGTAAATTTTTGTTTTGCTTATGTTTGAAAATATTTTTTTATAGATGCAAATATTTGTTTAGAATTTCTCTAGTGTTACCACAATTGGGGGTGAACATAAGTTGAGTTAATATGACTCTTTGAGTGTAAGTGGAGGTATTTGAGTCTATTTTGGACATAACCTAAGAAATAAGCCAAAGCTAAAATTCACTGTTATCATCTTTTTGTGTCCTAATACCAGTGTTTTAAAATGAAGATTGAATCTTATTGCTACGCTTAAATCTCAAATCAATGTACTAGGTTTTGTGATCCTTTACCTTCAAACATGTATATACTAGTTTAGATAAATTCTCACAACAACACAATAAATATCTTTATGATTAAAACAAGTACAATATAGTTTATTTTATATATATATATATATTTAGTGATAATAATATTCTCTATTATATAATCACTACAACATTTAAAAGTTTTACTAACAGATTTTTCTGTAGTCGTAAGACACATATTTTGTTGGTAATTAATTTACCAATGAAATCCCTGACGAAAATTCTCCGCCGGTGAATCTTTCATTGGTAATTTTTAGTTCGTCGGTAAATCCGTTGGTAATAAAAAAAAAAAGATATTATTACCGAAAGATTTACTCACGGAACAGACGCATAAAAAAAAACTACCCGCTTGATTCCGTCCGTATATTCCTCGAAAAAGACCATCGGTAATTATTTAAAAACATTTTTAAAAAAATCCATTTTATAAAATTAAAAAATAATTAAATTAACATAAATCAACACTCTATAATATATACTCAAAATGCTTGGAAAAAAGAATAAGAAAATCAACTCAAACAAATTTGCAACAAATAGATAAAACAAAAAAATAAATTCAACTAAAAAAATAAAGTTGCAGGTGCTAAAAATTTAACAATCTTATAAATAAATCAACTAAAAATTGATCTCATATGAAAAAATATCTCACAACAACAATTATACACTTATTAATAACAAAAACAATTAAAAATAAAATAAAAAACAAATATAGTGAAAAAAATCATGAAAAAAAAAGAAAAAAGAAAAATCTTACCTTAATATAATTGCAAGTGAAGCTAATGAGAGAATTTTTTTTTCCGTTAAGCATATTAATTAAAAAAAAAACTAAGAGGATAAAAGAAGAAAGAAGAAGAAGACATATCCAAGCATGGAGGAGAAGAGAAGGAGATGAGGAGAGAAGAGAAGAGAAAGAATTAGATATTGATGTTTTTTACATATAGTGAAGAAGAAGAAGAAGTAGAAGAAGAAAAAGAAGAACAATCAATGAGCCTGTCTCTTGTGAAACAAAGGGATCCAGGCTTTTTATTGGGGCACATTAGCAACGGTTTTACCGACGGATAATTAAATACTAATATTTTTTAAATTATTTCATCGGTAATTCCATCTATAATATTTTATTAAAATTTTTAATTTCATAAAAAGTTTTTCGAAACCGCCAACAATCACCGATGATTTTTCAATCCGTTGATGATTTTGTCTATAATATTTAAATGAAAAATTTAAATTAATTTAATTTTTCAGAAAAGCACCATGTAACATCAACGGCTTTTCAATTTGTCGGTAATTTTATCCATAAAAAATAACAATTAACAGTGCAATTGGAAAGTAAACAGTTCTGAAATATTTCTCTAGAAAATAGCCACGGAAAATTCCGTCAGTGATTCCCTTTATAATTGACATGATGAATAGTGTTCACAGTTTACCAAGGAATTTACCGTAATCTTTTTTTTGCTTCGTTTTAATTTTTTTTCCCATTATAATTCCCTCGGTATATATCGAGGGAATATTTTTGTCAGTAAAATTCCTTGAAAATTTACCGATAAAAATATTCTCTCGATATTTTTATTTTTATTTATCAATTTTTTGATAGTGAATTTGCTATTTATATAGATTAACAAAAATCATAGAGTATGTTTTTAGTTATTATAAAACTAATTGCAAACTCCTTTTGTATTTTTATCTTTGAAGTCACCGAGACGTCATCATTTGTAGGAGTGAGGTCATTTCTATAAAATTCATAAATCATTTCTTTCTGAATTTCAGGCTCTATACACATGCTTGTAAATTTCTCACGGACTTTATTGTCTGGTTGTAGACTTGTACTGCCTTGCTTGTAACCTAGCTAGCGGCAAAATTTTAAAAGCGTGGTGCTCAAATATTATAAAGACACACACACGCAAAGTATAAACAATATGGACAACACTCTTATCCAAAAAATATCGCCATGTGATACCAATCTATTCAGGTCTATATCAGTTGAAATTGAAAATATCAGGTGTGGGAGATCAGTACATATGTACGTATATATATTACTAAAAACATAGTTTTTACTAAAAAAAATAATCAAGAGCTTATAGTTTGACTCAATTTTTTGTAATAATTTAACTTAAAAAAGGGTGTAAATGCACTCTATATGCATGCAAGGTCACAAGCATCGACTATTGTGATGGCTACATGCATTTTCTCACATTAGTTCCAAATAATAGCAAACAATATAGTACTTAAAAGGTGATAATACCCCGGTGTGGTCCTTGTGGACACAACTACTGGTATTTTCGTTCAAAGCCATGAAGGCATAGTCGTCCCTTTTACGTTGTCTCCATCAACCAACAAAAAAGCTTCCTTTTCAAGAGATGATGATCACAAAATGATAGTGAAAAACCATCTCTCCCCCTTCATCCTTCCCCCCAAATGATTTAGGTTCTTTGCCTGGGTCTCTAAACTTTTGCTTGTCTCCATGGAAAATAATGGAATATTTTTTTGTCCCCAAGAACAATTGCTTATTGGACAACAAAGGGCATGGAGACTTCGTTCTACCTGTCTTTTATAGCCACTTTTACGAGCTTCCAACCTCGATCATGAATGCTCAAAGGATTATATGGCTATATCAGACCCCTCTGATTCAGCTTATCTACATTTTAATTAATTTCTCGAGATTTTAAAGTTAATAATTATATAAATTTTTAATAATTTTAAGATTTATAACATTTAAACTAAAAATCTCTACAAAACAAATTTAAAATCAGACTAATTAAGTTTTTTTTTTTTTACTTTACTTGTCATTTATTACAAGGATAAAATAACTTTCAACTAATTCATTATTAGGTCATGGTAGTGGGGTGCTCATAACCAACAATAAGGTTATTTTAGTGGGATATCTCTTATCAAATAATTGCCTCAGTTAACTTAAATTTTGGGCTATGCATCTATGAAGATGCACCGGCTTCAAGATTCCATTGGTCCCCCTTTAACACCACCCATGCACTCAAATCCACTAGCTTTCGAGGTCAAAAGTTGCGATGAGAGTGCCTTGAGAAGAAAAAACTTCCATGTCAAAATCAAAATGCTAAGAGATAAACCTGATTGAAGTTCCATGTCCCCAGTTGACAGCAAATTCCTGATTTGACACAAATTAACTAATTAAAACTCCTGCCATAAGCCTTCAATTTTCAACCCTTGGACCACGTTGCTCCTACTTTATAATCCAAATAAAGTAACCTTTATATTACGGGTAGGAAGCTGCAATACAACCCGACACGCGAAGAAGCAAATTTCATATTCAGAGAAAGAAAGATTTGAAAAATCTCACGTTTTTAATGCAAAGAGCTGGCCAAGATATTCCTTTCACTGGCCTCTACAGGTCTTAGCTCCGCCATCACCGCCTTCTATAATTGATGTTTACGCAGGCCGACGTAGCTTTCCTCAGAATTTCTGGGGAGGTGATGATTTTGCATGATTGCATGATCGAAGATGAAGGATGGCCAAATATTCTCTTGTCTGCAAAAGCCTTAATCTTCGACGCAGAACACCATATTCCGTTAGATGTTTTGTACATATCATGCATCAATATGGCCATTTACGTTGAAACCAATATTCATGATTTGACACCGTCTTTGTGGAAAATATGTGTTGTGTCGCTTTTCCTTTTGCTCGTGGAAGTTGTTGCTTCATGATGATGATGATGATCATGATATTCTGCATTTCAATAAAATAAAACCTGCCGACGACGACTACAATCATCATATAAATAATTGACTTTTCTAAATTCAAAAGATTTCCGTTGTCGCCTCATTCAGAAAAAAGAAAGAAGGGAACAAATGATCTAGACGACTTCAAGAAATTTAAAGAGAAAGCCCAACCGGGCCCAAGGAAGGAAAAGAAAGCTAAATAAGAAAGAAGAGGAGGAGCCAACCAAGCCCAATATTCTCGGCCCGACCAATCCTAATAAAAAATAGAGAGAGAAAGCCCAATTAGAAAGAAGAGAAGGAAAGAAAAAACATGTTGTCAAAGTGTTACTAGAGCTTCGCCACAAACACGTGTTAAACCAAGGGGAGTGGCTAGCCGAGACAAGGCCAACTCCACCAAAAAAGACCATCATCGGAGGCTGGAAGCCTTCAAATGCTCTAAAGGCTTGGTATAAAAGAAAAGTCATGAACAAATATAACCATATAATAATTTATAGAAATATCAAATTTGTCTTATAATTATCTGTACAACTAAAAATTTCACATAAAATAATTCTCAGCTCCATGTACCTTCTATTATAAACACAACTATTGTTTTTTTTTTTTAATTTGTTTTTAAAATTTAATTTGAATCTAGAAATCCACATTTAGAGAATCTTGTTTATCCAAATAGAATTGGTATAAGTGCATTTTTTAAAATCATTTGGTCAATATAATTTTAATTGGTATGCAAATTTGTATGAAAAGAAAAGAAAAGAAATAAAAAAGCATCTTTAAATTATTTTTTTAGCCGTGTGCATTAGTGAAGAGTTTTCCTCTTACTCTATCGGAGGGGTGTTCACGGTTCGGTTCGGTTCGGTTTAGACCCAAAAAACCAACTGAACTGAATTACAGTATTGTTGTAAAAAATTAACCGAACCGGACCGAAAACCGGTTCAAACCGAACTGATCCGGTTCGGTTAAATCTGGTTTTTTAAGGGAAAAACCGGGAAACCTAATCCCTTGGGTTTTTTTGGTTTTTTTTTTTTTAAATTGGCTTATGGTTTGGGAAGATTTAGTCTTTCATTCATTACAAAATATCCCAAAAGGCAGGAATTCACTTAAAAATAGCATGGTTTTACAAGAAAGCAGAAAAAGAATCGTGGGGAGTTATAAGATGTAACCCACAAATGTTACAACTTACATTGAAAATTAGCAGTATCATTGACAATATGAAATAGAAGCAAATACATTTAGCAAAATTCAGTGGTTTTCCTTTTCTCTATTATTGATATCGAAACAAGACAGGAACCAGAGCCAGCATTAAAGTCTATTTAATTTATCTAAAGCATTGTGCAAAAGGTGTACAATGAACAACTCTTTTATTATGACAGTAAATCAATTAGCACAACTCAGTGTAAAGCCCGGTATCTCTTGAATAGTTTAACGCTCCCTCAACTCTTTACCTCTTTGACTCTTTCTGCTGCAGGTGAAGAGAGAGGCCAAGGGGTTTTGTTCGGGTTTTTTTTCCACTGCAAGTCTACTAGATCTAGATTAAGGTTATCAATTCCGTTTCGGTAGGTGTTTCGTTTTTTCAATTGGAATGAAATGTTTCAGTTTCGGAGTGTTTCGGCGTGCCGTTTCGGGGTTGTACTGTTCATATATATATATATATATGTATATTCAACAAAAATAATTCAAATTCAAGATAAATTAATTATAAATTATGCAATACAAACACAATGTCAAACAAATATAATTTCAAAATTTAAAATATTTCTAAATAGTCAAGATTAAATAAATCTTTAACTTAAAGTAATTCAACTTAAACAAAATATCAAAATATTATGAAAGTAAAATATTTTAATAAAAATATTTTAAATATAAAGTTAGGTCAACGTTATCAAGTGGTTAATGAAATCTAAAGCATCCTTATTTTAGCTCAAATTCCTACAAAGTATAAACATGAAAAAAAACAACATGAATATAAACCATATATATTAGTGATAAATCTAATTTTAAAAAATTAATATCATTGCTATTGAAAATAATAATAAAAAAGAGCTTTTTATAATCGGGTGGTTTAATTAATGAAATTGAGCAAGATTCAATGGCTTTTCAAGAGCGGAACGGAACATGTGGAATGAAACCGGAACGTTTCGGGTGGAATTTAGCCGAAAAATCCAGAACGGACCGAGATTTAAAATGAGATGAAATTTGTTTCGTTTTGTTTCGTTTTTTGAATTGGTATGGAATGTTTCGGGTATTCCGGATGGAACGGAGTGAAATTGACAACCTTGATCTAGATGGATGCAGAGATGTGGGTTATTTACTTGTTGATCAACTAGAGAAGAGAGTCAAGAGACACATGCAGGGGGCAAGAGGCAGGGAAGATGAAAATTGAAGGGGAAAGGAAGAAGGCTGGTTTGGTGTGGGCGGCGACTGCAGAAGTGAATTGTAATATCATTTAGGTTTAGGTTTACACTTTACTATACCATTTAGTATTTATACTAGGTCGTTTCTGCCTTTCTGGCTTTATTTTTATGGGTAGCCGGTTCGGTTCACCGGTTTTGGTGGTGAAACCGGAACCTAACCAAATCAGAAAGATTTTTTATTTTAGTAATTGGTTTAATCGGTTTTTTATCTTAGTTTGGTTTTCTCGGTTTTTTCAGTTATTCAGTTTTTTTGAACACCCCTACTCTATCGTGACATCAAATTTGGTGTCAAATAAGGGACGAGCCAACATGCTATTCAATCTGTGTTATTTCATTTGTAGTCACGTGACACTAACAAGCACACTAAGCTACTCATCCATTAGGTCTATTTAGTCCTTTTTTAAATCAGTGTATTTTTGAAATATAAAAACAAACAAGACTTTAAATATCTTGGCCATATAAAAATAAAATTAAATTTAAGAAATATAAAAGTTGTTATTTTTTAAAATAGTTTTTATTTGAAAATATATTAAAATAATATATATTTTTTATTTTTTAAAAATTATTTTTGATATTAAAATATCAAAATAATTTGAAAATATAAAAAAATATTAATTTAAAATAAAAAATAAAAAAAATGTTAATTTATTTTTTAAAATATAAAAATAATTCGAGTTTATATTTTATCTATTATCCAATTTATAATAATTTTATATCTTTATATTGTATTGATGAAGTTATATAGATACAACCAGTGCTCCTAAGTCTTCGATAATTTGATAATCAAAGTAATTTTTTCAAAAAATAATAATAAAATTTGATTATTTGTATTTTTGTCGTAAGGAAGAGAAGAATTCATTTTCAATAATCATTAATATATAAAGGTGGGATTCAACCATATTAATATTTTATACAAGGGTAAGGTAATCTATGCAAAATTGGTTTTGAAGACTTTGGATGGAATTGTAATCCTTGTTCTGAGAACGTATTCCACCCTATTTTTCATCTCCTCTTACAAAGCTCTCCCTCCTTCTCCCCCCACCTCTTGAGAGAGAGGCAAGCACACAGATTTTCAATTTCTTATTTGAAAAAAAATGCTGGACACTAATGGAGGCGCATCCCTACCATCAACGGGAACAGACGCAGAAAAACGCCGAGTCAGCTACTTCTACGAGCCCACAATCGGTGAATACTACTACGGTCAAGGCCACTCAATGAAACCCCACAGAATCCGAATGGCCCACAACTTGATAATCAACTACGCTCTCCACCATCGGATGGAAATCAACCGTCCATTCCCAGCAGGTCCTGAAGACATAGGGTGGTTCCATTCTGATGATTACGTGGAATTCTTGTCTTCAGTGTCACCACAATCAGCGAGTGATCCAGCACATGGGAGGCAGTTGAAGAGGTTTAATATTGGTGAAGATTGTCCGGTTTTTTATGGGTTATTTGAGTTTTGTCAGGCCTCTGCTGGTGGCTCAATTGGCTGTGCTGTTAAGCTTAATAGAGGGGATGCTGATATTGCTTTGAATTGGGCTGGTGGCTTACATCATGCGAAGAGGAGTGAGGCTTCTGGGTTTTGTTATGTTAATGATATTGTTCTTGGCATTCTTGAGTTGCTCAAAGTTCATAAGGTAATTTACTAGTGCATCTCTTTCTCTCCTTTACTTTATTTCTCATGTATTTCGGTTATTGTTTGTTTGCTTTAGGATTTTTACTGGTTTCTTTATGTAGGTTTTGTTTTCGTAAATGATAATTTGTTTTTGATATTCTTTTATTTCCCTATTTTCCTTCTTAGATGGTATTTTTTGGTACAGGGTTTATTTGTAGTTAGTTTATTTCAACTAAGCTATGTTTTTATCAATTTTAAAGCCTTGGTGAGTAATGTAATATTTTGTGTGTCTAGTTTTCGAGTAAAAGTAATGGTTGGTTTTTGAGAGTCCAAATTAGGGTTAGGTGGTATCAATATCCACTTGGTTAATGAGATGATGAATGACAGCAAAAATGTTATGCATCCTAGTTATTCAGACCGGGAAAGCTAATGATGGTTTTTGTTATATGCCTTTCTTGAGATACAGTAGTTTCTCTGTATTCGACCATATTTGTACAAATGGTCGAACTGCACCTGGTATCTGCTCATTTCCAATTTTATTTGGGACATGATCGATTTTGAATGGCCATGTTAAGAGTGGTTTTTTTTTTTGCTCGTGTGATCTCATTCAATTTGTTTTGGAGAAAATTTTGTTTATCTTTCAAGTTTTGTGAATCGACATGGATGCATGTTGTGAATTCTTAATGTTTTTCTGAATGCCTTTGAATGGATTTGGGCAGCGTGTATTGTATGTAGATATTGATGTCCACCATGGCGATGGTGTTGAGGAAGCATTCTATACTACTGACAGGGTTATGACTGTGTCCTTCCATAAATATGGAGATTTCTTTCCAGGGACGGGGCACATCAAGGACATTGGAGTTGGGAAAGGGAAGAACTATGCCCTGAATATTCCTTTAAAAGATGGGATGGATGACGAATGTTTCCGTGCTCTGTTTCGGCCACTCATCCAAAAAGTGATGGAGGTTTATCAACCTGATGCAGTTGTTCTCCAATGTGGAGCAGATTCATTATCTGGTGATAGGTTGGGGTGTTTCAACCTGTCTGTTAAGGGCCATGCAGACTGCCTTAGATTTATTAGATCTTTTAATGTTCCTCTGATGGTCTTGGGTGGGGGTGGGTATACTATCAGGAATGTTGCCCGTTGCTGGTGCTATGAGGTCTCTCTCTCTCCCCACATGCGTATGCTTGCGCACACACATGCACATAAAAAACATGCACACATAGATTGATTCCATAACAATGCTAAGTTATTCATACACATGTTGCTTTGTCTCAGACAGCAGTTGCAGTTGGGGTGGAACCAGATAACAAATTGCCTTACAATGAGTACTACGAGTACTTTGGCCCTGAATACACACTTCATGCTGACCCATCCAATATGGAGAACCTAAACACACCCAAAGACATGGAGAGAATAAGGTGATTGTCAGTACTTCATTACTTCTTTATAACTAAAGTTGCAATTAGTACTATGTGAATTACATTTCAAAATCGAGGATATAACTCTGAGAGATTGGAACCTACAAGCAAAATCATTTTGCATTTAACATATAATGCCTGTCAACTTTGTAATCTATAAACAGGGCATAACTACTTCTAGTTGATATGCCCCTTCTATTTCTCATATCAAATAAGGGTTTGCCATATACTTCTTTGGAACATGGGGTCAGAATTCCTATGTTAAAATGGGATCAACTTCATTTTCACTATAGTTTAGAGCATGGTGCATTCATGTGCTAAATTATGTTCGTGTTCTTAGCTGATTGCCTCTTTTATAAGTTTCTTGTTCAAAATTCCTCCTATATTCTTGGATAGTCACAAGAATGAAGGCAATTATTTAATTTAAATAGAAGCTTATGAATGGGACTGAATCAGATTGACAATCATTTAGCTGAGAACCCATGCATTATGACTAAAAACTCAGGTTTGAGGTCTTTTATTTCATGAGGCCTAAATTAACTTCTGTTACCTGGCATTCTGTATCAATTATTGAATTACCACAATTGTTTTTCATCCGTTCTGATATTCGTTACATTCACTATTTGTTAATGCTGTGGTTAAATTTTCCAAGAAAATGTCTGCGTGCTTAAACTGCAATTTTCTCTCAGTATCTCTCTCTCTCTCATGCATAGAACTTAATTAGGTACCCAAATGTGGATGTAGATGCAATGGTTTTACAAAAGTTCTGTACAAATATTTGTTTACTGTCCTTCCAACTTTCTTTGTAATTATGTCTGCTTCAATTTTGTGACTTGCAACTTTTTCAGGAACATACTGCTAGAGCAACTTTCTAGACTGCCTAATGCTCCCAGTGTACCTTTTCAGACAACACCAGCTACAACTGAAGTTCCGGAAGAGGTTGGTGGGCTGTGGAAAATTTTCTGGAAATAACTCAATTGCCATTACTTTTTGGGTTTATCTCTTTCCTTTTTGAACTTGTTGGATGTGTGGTTGGACAGGATGAAGAGAACATGGATCAAAGACCAAAGCGTCATGTATGGAATGGTGTTGATTATGATTATGATTCTGATCATGATGAAGATGAGAAACCAGAACCTGGATTTTTCTGAGATAAGGTAAGAAATTTTAGTTGTCTGCTGAACTGAACTTGTCAAATCACTTCTGGTGCTCTGCCCCTTTAACTGTATCTGCAAATAGCTGAAGCTGCTCACACTTCACCCATTTGAACCTAAGTGGTAGAATATGAAGTTTCATCAGTTTTTCTTATGCAAGTTTCTGTCCGTCTGTCTCTCTATGTCTTTCTCTACGAGTTGGTGAAAGTCATTCATGCAAAGTGACTGCAACTGAATCTGAAAGTGGGAATTATATGTCACCTGCTTGTCATGTTTGTTACATTTATCTCTGCCACTTTTACACCTAATGATTATTGAGATAAAGGGAGATGTTGAGAGCTATTACACGTAGAATTTGGAAAGGGAATCCCTAATCCCTACACACCTGCCTCCATCTGATGTAGAAATTTCTGAATCTTAATGTAGGGAGAAGAAGACAAGAAAGAGCATCCATGGTTGTGACGGGTGGAAAACAGTTATTTTCTAGTTTCATTGTTTCTATATCATGTACAGATCCCCCCTCAACATGTAGCTTATAGTTTCAGAGGATTTCATCTTTGGATGAGCAACCATGTAGATACTTTTGACAAATATCAGTAGAATAGGTAGTTGCAAATGGTCATATTCACTCATGCTGCGAGCCTTTTTGCTGAATAACTGTGTTGTACAAGCAGTTGTGGTTGATAACCAAACGGAATGTTAGATACATTTTTGTGCAGAAAACCTTCATTTATTTTGGTTAACACAGTAATTTTCTATGTACTGGGCAAGCAAAAGCATTTAGATTTCAGACCGACCCAGGCATGCCCGTGGTAATATACCAATGATGCAGTAAGCTTGAATTGATCTTAACTCACAACTGATAGTGATGGAGTAAGGGTGGCTCAGCATTCTTCTTGAATGTAGTAATTATTATCATGGTATGTAAAGGGACTTGTATTTATTTTGTTAGCATACGTGGTAACACATTTCCTTTGAGTTGGTTGCGCGCTCACTGTAACTGGTAAGCTAAGATTTGCTTGCAACTTTGTCATTGCGATGCTAAAGAGCTTCAAGGTTTGTTTATTTATTCCTCTTTTTTTGGTTCTTAATATATGAGATAAAACACATCTTTAAGATTGTAGTTTTTAGATGCTCCTGGAACCGCTCACAGCATTTCCTTTCTCCTCAAATCACTAGCCAACACTTCAATGTTTCCACTACTTTGCCTCCGACCATACGCCCCAGACCCATTCCATTCTCAAGTTCGGAGCGAGTTCCGTAGCTCGTTTGACCCGTTAGTGATTGATGTAGGAAGAGAGTATTTTGGTTGCGAAAGGCTCCAGGTTATTTATTTATTTATTTATTATTATTTACGATGGAAATGCATTAACTGCCAACGTTTACGGTCGGTTCTTAGGGATTCTTGTCGGTTTGTTTGATTCCTGAACTTTAGGATTCCCAAACTTGGGGGAGATTACGGAAGACTTTAAGGAAAGACGGGTGTGTCAAGGTGAATACCGGGGTAGTTGTGTGGAGGCTGAGGATAGAAGAAGGGATGGTCTTCGAAGGCAAGGCACGGGGTTTTTGGTGATCGGCTTCCCGCATTGAATCCTGGGAATCGAAAGGATGATAGCTTATTGGGAAAAAAATTATGTTCAATAATATAAAATTATCTATTATAAAAAAAAAAAATTATGCATTAATCTTTCAGGGTTGGAAAGAACTTGACATTAAATTCAAATTATTCTGGCTTCAATCTTATGAATATCTAATCAAAACTTTTCAGCTCCTTTTATTTCTTTGCTTTAATTGTATAATTATTTTAGATATTGATTTCTTAGAATTTATATAAGAAATAACAATTGACAAATTATTTCTCATCTATTAGCTTCTAGAATAATAAATTGTAAGCCTTAAACTGGTTTTATAATTATTTATTGTATCCATATAACTTTTGAATATATCTATATATATGATAACAATAAACTTACAACAAAAAGGATAAACATAATTTAAATGAATACTTTTATTCTGTTGAGCACTTTCCAAGTTTTGTTTTTTCCACTCAACCTCTTACTTATCAACAAGGACACCATTAATGACATTATTACTACTATTAATGTTCTTTTTTATGATATCATCATCAATATAATTATCATTAAAATAAACATAATAAATTAATGGAGAATATTAATCTATATCCATCTCACCATAAACAGGATAATTACTTGTCCTAATAAAAAAAAAACCATCACCTTTGCTCATGCTTCTGAAATGGGTTTTCAAAACTAGTCATGGATCTGTGATCACTTTTTTTATGATTTCTTGAGCTCCCCACCTCTATTAATGGACAAATAAATTTTAAGATTTATTTTCACATGTTTTCTATCACCAACTCCTAAACATCTCTTTTCAATCATATAATCTATCTCTACATCTTTTCTATAACAAGATCCTGAATGTTTCTCTTCGATGGGGAACCTTCTCATCCCCTCTTACCTAAACATGTTTTATTCTACGATTTCTTGTAGCCATGGTTATTTAAAAGAATACAACAAACAAACTAACCTGGGATTGCAAGACACAACGAGCAATAACCTGGGATCATTGGTGATACAATTTAAGTAACAACAAGAGATCTATTAGGGGTTCTAGTTGGTCTAATGATAAGACTTAGAGCTAAGAGATTTAAAGAGGCTTTCAATTTACTTTTTTAAGACATATGCGTTAAGATGAACTTCAATAAGATATTAAATAATAATAAAAACAAGCCTTAATTAATTTAATTAATGTTTAAGAAGATTTTGTTGGTGGACATTTAGACATTATAAAAAATTTGGAATAAGAATATTCAAATCTGTTTTGGTAATAACTAGAGATTCATATGAAGTTTAATGTGATTCTAGTTGAATTAAAAAATAGACATCCATAGCTTTCCATTGATATGTGGCACGACTTCTAATTTATTAATACAAAAGAGAACCATGCATTTGAAGTTGGGTTTCGATTATGCCAACATATAACGAAAATGACTTTGTTTTATTTAAATTAGTAGGGCTATTATTTTACTTGTACTTTAGTTATTGATATGCATTTTAAATATATGAGGGCTTTTATTTAAATTTAGGTTCCTTAGATTATATGAGGGCCTTTATTTAAATTTAGGTTTATTAGATTATTATTATTATTATTATTATCCATATTCATTAGGAATATCTTATTAAACCTAGAATTCTTTCTAGTATAAATACTCTTTTATAGAGACCTTTTGAAGTTAGACTATTTTTTTAATAAAGAAATAGACATTGTTGTTATATTTTATAGTTGAGTGATTCTCATACTAAGTTATTAATTGAACTTGCAAACTCTTAAAATGATTGATCAATTTCGTTGTGATTTCATACTACTCGTTCATGTTTCTTATAGTTGTAGAGCGGGGGTGATCGCGTATAACTTTGATTCTCTAAAGTAAGTTCTTGTTGGATCAAGTTGCAATTTATTTAATTATGATTTTAGTCTATCTTGAGAGGTGTCTATATCGATTGAAATCGGAGCTTGTGCTATTATCAAGTTATATAATTTTAATCTTTAATTTATGTTGTTTCTTGATTTTCTTTCTATCTAGTTTCGGCTAGGGTCTTATTTTAAAAAAGACTATTATTCTCTAATTATTTCAAAGTTTATGTCAAGCCCTATATAAAAAAATCATTATCCTTAATTTTTTTTTTTTTGTCGAACACATCAAAGAAAAAATGTGTTCTTATTCTTCATCTTTTATCTTTCTTGATTTCATCCTAGAGTAAAAAAAAAAAAAAGAAGTCTTGTTCTTGCTGAATTGTGTGGATAAGAGAAAGAGAAAAAGTTGAAGGAAAAATTGCAATAATTTATTGAATTAACATGTTAGGGTATAATTAAATAAAAGCCATTGGATTTTAGAGTTGGCTGAAAGTTTTTTAAGTGTTTTCTTGATTTTATCAAATAGGTACATACCAAATCAAGGTATTGCCAAATTGAATTTTTATTTTTCTTGAATTATCTTATCTTGTTTCATTTAAATGTGGATAATATAGATCTTTCTTGCTTTATTTTAATTGTTTTCTTAAAATTCTTGAAATTGAATTTTGACTTCTTGAATTAGTTTTTTTTTTTATCTTTAATATAAATTTCATTTCTTTTATTCCGTGTCTTCTTTTCATCATTATATTTCGCATGAATTCATATTGTTATTCATAAATTTGTTCTCAAGTTTTATTTTGATTAGTTTTGTATATTTCTTGATTCTTTGGTCTTTATTATTATAAAATCATTACGTTGTTTTGATTTATTATTTGATAAATTCCTAAATTACCTTTTAGAACCTAAGTAAAAGAATAATGAAGTAAAGGACATAATACGATAATTAGTGAGAAAAAACTCGACTAAATTGTGTGAAACATGAATAAAGTGACATTAAATTGAGTGTAACCACTCGAGGGGGTGTGTGAGAAAAGTTTTCCTTGGTACTAACCTTTATTGTAGGAATTCACAATGTTATCAAAAAATTGTTATATAATCGAAGACAAAGGATCTTGTAGAAAGACAAGATATGTTAGAGGTAATAATAGAGGGTTTAATGGGAAAGATGGATAAATTGAGTACTAAGATAATTAATAGACATGATGCTTCTAGTCCTAAAAAAGAGAGGTTAAAAGGTCTGTTAGACGAGCACTTTCCCTGCTAGATGATAATATAGTTGAAAACTCTAAAGAGGATGAATATAAAGATGTAGTTTAATCAAGGAATGAAGTCCCATACATACTTTGTCATTTATAGGGTTTTTAGGTTTCCCTGCAAATAAACAGTTATGCCTTTTATTTTCTATGAATAGAGTACAATACATAAAGACTTAAAAAAAAAAGGAGTTATCACTCAAAGGTATAGTAATCCATCTAACCTAAAAGGGTTTAAAAAATTTCTCACTTGTGATTCATGTGGATTACCATTAGAGATCGGACAGTTGAACGATTTGTGGTTTGCGATAACCCAGCTGAAAATAATATCTGATTTTTAAATAATCTTTGTATAAACCCTAAACAATTATAGATTTATCTCATGGGACCTCTAGGACACCTGGAAAAATTTTAAATTGATCATTTTCACTGCATGTATATGTTTTGAGAAATCTAACACCAGGACATTAACTCATCAATGCATTAAAGTGAGGTTGAGTGCGTTTGTCTACGCGGCAACATTCATGTTTTTAAGAAATGCACTGATATAATCGTTTGATTATGGTTTTTCAAAAAAATCAAAAGCATGGGTCCCACCATTTATTTGCGGCAGGACCTTGATTATCAGAAAGCAGTAAAATACTGCTTTTTGCAAGTTCAACCTGCGGTTGAACTTTCAAGAGATGAGTTACGTGGAAATTTACCAAAAAGTATCATGTTCTCTTCTCGTTTGGTAAATTGTTTTGTTACCAAGCTCGACAACAACAGATGAGTGCCCTCTTTAAACTCAACCTGACCTTGAACTATTCTTGCCTTCACTACTTTTAGTGCCGATTAAAGAATTTGACTAACAAATTAGTTGTCATGTAATTTCGATAAAAGAATATATGGTAAGGAAAAAAATAATTAACACTATATATTGGGGCCATATCAACATAAAAATTAGAAGCAATATCTGAATATATATATATATATATATATATTTTTTTTTTTTTTTTTTTTGCCTTGATATAGAATTTTTTTTTTCCGAATGAATTACGTGATGGGATTATTGCAAGTTTAATGACACAATTATAAAATATTGTTCTAATATGTTTAGATCTATTTGCAAAAATTTATTGGTTGTAATGTTACTTTTATTTAACTGTTCATTAATATTATGAATGGAGTCCTTCTAGGTAATCATACCATAACATAAAATTGAATTATAATTTTTAACCAAACACATTAAACAACTTTTTGTTCAACCTCAATTTCAATTACAGTTTTAACCAAACATATATTTTTTCAAACCAATCTCAATTAAAAACACTTTTTATAAAATTACTTTTTTCAAATTACAACCACAATAATTATCACAATACTAAACACACTCGTTATTGAAAATACTGGCCACCACGTGACTTTATTCGTAAATAACACTGTTGCTAAATATGTAAATTAGTACCACCTGCATAAAACTGCATGCTGAAATAACAGAAACATGTCACTATGCCAGATGAGCTCATTCTTTATCAGTTGCTGGGGTTGGGGGACTGCTGAACCTTTCATTGAACCTAGAAGCGACCACAGATGCAGGGATGAATTTTACCTTTGGAATGTTCCTAATCTTGTAATTTTCTACCCCACCATCAGGTTTCAATCTTTGTTCATGCTCATCAAGCAAAGGCAGCAAACCAGTTCCTCCACTGTGGTGACAAATTGCAAACCTTCAGGGTGCAACCTCAGATTCATCAGATTCAAGCAGCTATGGAAGTGAAGATACTCTAATCTTGGTAGAGCTCCCTCCTCAAGCTCTGTCCATTCCTCAAGAACACGAGAGGCAATGATGAGAACCTCAAGCTTGGGAAATCCACCAGCCTTACAGAAATCTTTTCCTAATTGCCTTCCATCATAAGCATGCCACAAGGTTAGTTTTTCCAAATTAGGTAGGACCTGAAGAACTAATGTTGGATTCTCAGATAAATGAGAAAAACCTAGCCTCAGCTTTGTAAGACTTTCCATTGAACCAAGCCAGTTTGGTGTTTTTTCTAGAAGACCTTCAAGGCGGAGTTTCCTAATAATAGACGGCGGTGAGAATGAATCCCGGAGGACAAGGTGACCTTGGTCAAAGGTGTGCTTTGCTTCTAGAGATAGGGAAAGAAGACCCTGCATCACCATTATAGAAGCATATAGCTCGTTTGCATTCTCTTCCGCAACATCCATCACTCCCACCCTTCTTAGCTGTGTCAGCTTCCTTAGTTCTCCTGCAATTTCGCCACCGGCATGTACGCCAGTAAGGGTCATGAGGCTTCCAAGGGTACCTATCCCCCCTGATAGCTTCATTCCGCTAACATTTCTGCTCTTGAACATTTTGAGGTGCCTCAGTCTTACAAGCTTTAGGATCGCGGTTGATAGTTCTGTCAAGTCTCCACACCATCTAATATCCAAACTCTATAGTGCTCGCAAATTACCAAGTCTATCAAACATTTATGTCATTGTTCTTTAATCCAAGGTATGCCAGGTGAATCAGGTCTCCAACTTCATCTGGTAATCTCCTGATCTTGGCATCTTCTAGATCTAGCACCCGTAAGAATTTTGCCCCTTCGAAATTCAGCCAGTTCTCGCCAGAAAGTTCTTGCTTCCCGAACAAGAATAAAGACCGGGGTTGGATATTGCTTAAACTCTCTGCAACTTTCGTCATATCTGGAGTTAAAATACGGCGTGCTTCACGTGGAATGGAAAACTCTGAATCGGGATGAGCTGTTGTGTAGCTATCGCGAAGGAACACACGATAAGGAGAGAAAACAGTGACTTAAGTTCCATTATCTCGGAGGTCATCATTAACTAGAAGCATTCCCTGTCTCACAAGATCATTTATATTTTTGTCTGCTACATCCTCCACTATTTGACCAGCTTTTTCTTGTATCAGACCTTCGGCTACCAACAATCGGATCAATGTCCCCTTAGCTATCCCGTAATTCTCAGGGAAGATGCAACAATACATCAGACAAGACCTAAGGTAATAAGGTAAGCTATTGTATTTTAATCTGAATGGAACAGAAGAAGACTCAACCGATGTCTGACCTTCTATGTCTCCATCAGATTGTTCTCTGTTACCTTCATTCTCTTCCTTCTCTGCTTCACTGGCAATCGAATCAACTTCTGTCTGAACTTCTTCCTCTCCGTGAGATTGCTCCTTGATATCACTTTTTTCTCCCATGCCACCTGCAGTGGTGCTTGAATTCTTGAGTTCTTTCATTTTGTGAGTGGTTTCAGCAAGTCGAGATTCTATCTTCTGCAGTTCAGTTCTGAAGCAATCTATCAATCCCAACCTATCAGACCCTTGTTGCTGATCCATCTGAATAACAAACTCATCAACATGATCATCCAAGTCATCAAATAAATTCTTAAGTTCAGTTTCCCACCTAGAAAAAACAGCATCGCCTTCAGTATTGCCTCAATCTCCATAGAAGCATCCAACCTCCTTGATTGTTCCCTTTACCATTTCCATTTGATCTTCGAGTCCGGCGAAGGTTTCAGTCTCTCGAAGTAATAGACACTCCAGTCTCTGTAGGGAAAAATTACTGTAGCTTCCGCCATCTTTTTGAATTCTACATAAAAACTTGGTTTCCTCAAAGTTGAGAAGATACAGGTTAATGATTTATATTATATAGTCAAGGTCTTTCCCCTTATTCACCTTGCCAAAGGCGCCAGTGAAAGATGAACAATTCTTGACTTTTATGCCGGCTTCGTGATATTGCCAAATAAGCCTTGTATTATCCGTCCATTTCATTTCATACGACATTGCAAAGATCTTACAAATCGCAGAATTGTGTATCTTTTATCATTATTATTATTATTTAATTATTCTTAAAGACATGGATAACTATGGAAGAAAATATGAAATTACTTGCTCCAAAAGTAAAGCTTTCAGTGCTAGGAAAAAACATGGTAATGTTTAAATACTTTCAGTCATCTTTAGTTTTCATTTTTTTTAGCAAATGATATCTTTAGATTAACTTATACACGTATAGAGATTAAATCCATTTTTTTTAGTCCTGTTAATTCTAAAACAAAAGACTAAGGATTACTTGTAAGCTTAGTTGGGCGTGAAGGAGGGGCAAGTTTGGACTATGAATATTCAAGTCTGTGGACGTTTTTTCCTCTGAGAAATCTGGCTGGGAAGTCCTGTCCTCGACCTTTGGAAAGGGCTTACATATCGACATTCTCTACAACAATTGGATTGGTAGTTATTGCTTCTATAATTTTAGCTGGTATAGCTAAGAAACAACATTATATTTCAGCATCTTTTTTTTTTAATTGAATTCCATCCCTGCCTCGATTTGTTTTCTTAACAAAAGAAATATGAAGCCCGTGATTTTGCATGATATATATATAATTATGTTCTAAAATTCAGGTTTTTTTGAGTATTTGGATAGTGTGTAATTATATATTTATGTCAATATTCCCTTCTCTAGAGCTTACGAAGTAGATGGTTAGTGGTAAAAGGCCTAACACCTATAAAACAATTCATTTTAGTGGGGTTTAGAGACCTTTAGATGATAAAGTCACTTTTTTTAGTATAAGATTGTAATAAATGAGAGAATAAGATTTAAATTCTAAGAACAAAAGCGTTTGTTCTTGTTTTTATATGATAAATGTTTTGAGAATTAAAGTATGAATAGTTGGATAATAAAACTTATGAACCATTTATCTATTTATAGCCCCCTAACCTTGTCATATTTTTTTTTAGAGTTAAAGGGCCAGAGAGTCCTTTCCTTCTAATAACATTAATGAGTAATAAATATCTCTTATATAATATTAATGTTAATGAAAATATGGTAGATCCTTAGAAAACTTTTATATACCTAGAGGTGTAGAGAGATGAGTATTATTGACATAAACATTTTATGTTAAGGAGTCATAAAAGTAAACAAATGAAGCCTTATGGTCTAATATGTGGCCTATAATAATCATCGAACGCATACTCACTTGGACTTAGCATGATGCTAAGCCCACGGTCAATGAGTCTAGTAGCATGTCAAATACATGTTTGTTTGGGCTCAGCGCTTAGCTAAACCTAGTGATATTGAGTTTGGTAGCTCGTCAGATCTATGTGTAACTGGGTTCAGTGCGTAGCTGAACTCAAGGACGTTGGGTTTGACAGCTCATTAAACCCCTATGTACTTAGGCTCAGTGCGTAGCTGAACCCAAGGATGTTGGGTCTAGTAGCTCGTTAGACATTTGTGTACTTAGGCTTAGCCCATATCTAAACCCAAGGACATTTGGTTTGGAAGCTTGCCAGACTCCTGTATACTTAGGCTTAGTGCGTAACTGAACCCAATGATGTTGGGTCTAACATATCATTACACCCATGTTTGTTTGGGTTCAGTGCGTAGCTGAAACCAAGAACATTGGGTGTGGCAGCTCGACAGACCTGTGTACTTGGGATGAGTACATAGGTGAATCAAAGGATGTTGGATCTGATAGTTGTCAGACTTATATGTATTTGGGCTCAATGCGTAGCTAAATTCAAGGACGTTGGGCCTGGTAATTTGCCAGACTAATGTTCATTTAGGCTGAGTACGTAGCTGAATCCAAGGATATTGGGTTTGGCACCTCGTCAGACCTATGTTCGCCTGTGCTCAACATGTAGCTAAACTTAAGAATATTGGATTTGAAAGCAAGTCAGAACCATGTCATCTAGGTCAGGTTTTCTGTCAAGTCCAAGGATGTTGGGTATGGATGTTGCTCAACATGTAGCTATTATTTTTTTTTCTTTGTGTGACAGAGTAATAACATGGGTAATACTATATCATTGACATTCGTTGTTCTCTCATCAATACATTAAACTTGGAATGAGGAAAATCTACCTTCTTTTCACAAGTTTTTGCGAGGAGACATTTAGTTTTAAGTTTTAAGTTCAAGAAACTAAAAGATTTTAAGGTTTTATTATAACACCTTTACATTATAGCACCAAACACAAATCACTCAAGATTGTATTAGTAATCCACTTTTTTTCTTATCACTTAATTCTTTTTTTTTTATTTGATCATTTCACATTGAATAATTTGAACTTAGACACGATGGTTTATTTCAAATAGCTTGGTGTTGGCTTTTTACAATGTTAGGGAAAACGTTTGAAGCTTGGTTGGTGCTCTGTATGGTACAATATAATGCAATTTTATTGATCTGAAACAATTGAAATATTTAGGGATTAAATTTAAAGTTAAAACAAATATATAACCTTTTTTTTCTAAGCTAGGAATTCAAGTGGAGGGTTGGCTGGCATGTCTAACACATGAGCTAACGTGTAAAGGATACTACCAAGATATATATGGTGGCTTGTGTGGCTTCCTTCAAGATCCACTGATGGCCTTTTTTGGAGTCTTTGAAATCGTCTAAGTAATGGCTTCCTCATAAGGCGACATGTGAGGATAGTAAGAGTCTAGTGTAGACCCCTTTTTATCTCCCATTTCCTTTCTCTTTCATCTCTTTGATTTTCCGCATCTAACCCTCTCCAAAAATAGCAAAATGGCCTCTTAGTTTGTTTTGTGTTAAATATGAACTTATTCTTTTAATTGCTATTTGTTTTTTTTTAATTGATTTTTTTTAAAATTTCATCATTCAACATCAAGTTAGTTGAAGATTGAGCTTCATAATTTTTTAATTTTCTTTCTATAGGGTAATCCTAATATCATGACATGGGTCGTTCGTTTAACAAGTTAATCAAGGTTGACTCGAGTTGTTTTCGTATTTTTTTAATTGATATATTTTTTATTTTATCCTTCAACATTGGGTTGATTAAGAATTAACATTCATAATTTTTTTTATTTGTTTTCTATAGGTTATTATGTTCTCATAATCTATATCATAAGTTTGGTAGATTTACTCGGACTGACTTGAATTGTTTATTTTTATCTTTTATTTAAATTTTTTTTCACAATTCAATATTGAATTAATTGAGAATTGAAGTTTATGATTTTTTTTATAGGGTTATTATTGTCACATGACTTGAATCATGAATTTTATAGGTTAATCAAGATTGATGTTGGACAACTTAATATATTACCATTTTAATATCTAAAAATCATTTAATATGCGATGGATCAAGATTTTGTGTAATGATTTTTTTTTTCAATTAGAAAAACACGATTAAAAAGAAGAAGATCATTAGATAGTGACTGAAGTTGGAGGTCAAAGGAAGAAACATAGCAAGTAGACAAATTAACCCGGTTTATATTTGCGTTTTAAAAATGTTTTTTTTTTAAATTAATTTTTTTTGGTATTTTAAATTGTATTAATATCAAAAATAAGTTTGAAAAAATAAAAAATATATATTATTTTATTATATTTCTAAATAAAAAACACTTTAAAATACAACCAAATATATAATCCATCCACCAAGAAAGAGCAATGGCACATACACTACTCTCGCTTCTTCAATTTCCCTTCTCTCCCATCATCAACGTGTTCCACTCTCCAGCCTCGCAAGAAAGACAATGCTTATGGCTTCTGGCTCTCTGCTTCTTCAGTGGCCTCTATGCAGCTCATCATTGACCGAATTGCTCGTGGATGGTCCTCACTGTCACTTTTAAAGGAAAAATCTATGTAGGTTTTTGATGTTTTCGCTTATTGTTTCTTTATTTTAGTTCCTAATGTTTCTGCTTGCTGAAATAGTCTAATACAATGCATTGTGGTTTCTGGGATTTCTTTGATTTGAATTGTAGATTTAAAGGGTTTTTGAGGGATTTGTCCTTTTTTTTTTTGTGGGATTCCATTTATATGGCTTCACATCATGAAAAGGGACTAATTGGAATTACCCTCATCATCTGCATATAGATTGATTTATTTTATGCTTTGAAATTCATTAGTAAACAGAGAAAAAGTCAGTGTGATTGTATATGTTAATCATATTGTTTAATGTTTGTAAACTTGATTATTATTATTTATTTTGTTGAATGTGTTAATGTGTCTATATCTGAAAGGAAGAACTCTTCATCTCCAAGATAGTTTTCTTTTGGCCTCAGTTGTCATGCTGGGAGGCATGCCGGCCTGTTAGTGGTAGCAGAGTTGTGTTTGCAAGTTACCGAAATGGTTTAGGCCAGGCAAGCTTATGTAATTACGTTTATTTCTGGATCTCTGATTGACCCAATCTATCCTCCGGTTCCCCAACTCAGATTGTACAGCAATCTCATTATCTTCAATAAGGTTATGACCATTTGAATCAGCTGGAAATTTGCAAAAAAAAAAAAAAAATCTACTCAGGAAAGTTTGAAGGATATCAGAAATGTTGAGCTTGCAAGCAAGAAACTTGGATCAGATGTTTCACCTCCATCCAAGTTTTTCTCTTCAAGTGGAATTCATGAATGGTGATGAATAAATCACGCCTATTAATGCATGGTACCTCACCTTTAGATAATCCAAAACTACATAAGAATTTACGTTGAAAGATTGAAATTAATGTTTATAATGATTGATTCAGAGCTGCTGAGAAATTAAGCAATGCAAGTCCTGTTGGCATTCGTGAATGTCCAATACAGTCTTTATCCAATTTTGGAAGTTTGCAGTACACATCATGACTCAAAATCTGCCTTTGCAGCCTTGCCTCCCAGCTTTTCTGCTCTCCTCTCAGACTCTTGCATGGAGGCAAAACAAGGTGCAGCAATTAATATGGCGGTGACCTTTGCTTCACCATATAAAACATGTATTGTTCATAGATTCTTCCTTGACTATGGCCAACCTCTTTGCTTATTGATATTGCGGAAGTTAAAATGGCAGAACCACCACAGTACCAAATGATGGTATTTTCCCAACTCTAATACGTTACACTGATAGCTGATGTATTTGCTGATTGTGCTACCATGGAAGCCCTTTTGGAATACGAACACCCAATACAGTCTTCATCAAACAATGGAAGCAGTGAAAATTACTTGTGTATATAGGTCAGAATGCAATTCATCGGAGTGAATGGCCAGAGGAGACCCATTTTACCTTCTCTATTGGCTGCATGAAGTAGTGAAAATTACTTGTGTAAACCAAACTATATTAAACTCATGAAAGCAATTCATCGAAAAGTTGGTATATAGGTCATCCTCAGTTCTGAATTTTTCCTACTTTTTTAATTTTTCCATATTTATATTTTCTTGCTATCAACAGATATGTTGAGCGAACTTGAGACAGCCGTTGTGGAACTGGGAGGAGACTTGTCATTGTGAATGCCACTGATTTTGCGACAGCTAAAAGTTTTGAGGTTGTTTAGCTGGACATTTTATGCGAATATCTCTACCAGAGTAACTGTCAGGCCTGCCTAGGATTGTACATGGTTCAACCTCCCCAAAACATGTACAAACTACCAGAAATTCATCTAAAACTAATGAAATTATCAACGGAATAATTCTATCAATAAATTACGGTGATAATTACCGATGGATACTATTGAATACTATTACACACAGCATACGTAACAGCAACTATGCCAAAAATCTTCACTAACGCATAAACGAAGTATGCTGCACTATCTTTGCAATGCTTGGATGTTGGATTTGGTATTTGACCCATTATTCACAGTACTAAGCAGGCCGTTCTGCCATGAACTTTAGAATAAGCTGGAAGCTTTTAGGGCTCACAACGTTAATTGAGATGGGTTTGTTCGACACTCGATCGTGTCTAGAAGTTTGTGAAGGCAAAGCTCCACTCATGTCAATAGTCTCATTGAAAAGTGGTTGTGCTCTACTGAGGCTAACTTACGGGTTTCTTTTAACAAGTAAATTGGTTTTATAGAGTAAAATGTGTGCACGGCCGGATAAACATTTGGCAAACAACTTCATCCAAACCTATGATGCTGGAGCTCAGACTCTTGGAAGTACCAAAAGTAAGGACGTAAAAGCCCGAATATATTATTCCGAACAGCCCACGAACACTAACTCGGTTTAGCACATCGTCAGACCATAGAACCAATGAGCTCAAGCTCACCCCCACTCTGAGCCCAGCTAGCTGGGAACAAATCAGCGATTTCCTTGCATCTTCTGTTCTTTTTTCTTGAAATAAATCCTCTTGACTTGATTCAGAATCTCCGCCTTTGTTTTCCGAGTTTACCATTGAAGTACTACACGCCAAATGACAATTTCTATCATGTTTTGTTGCTTTTAGTACATGCATCATCATCATCTAGTGCTGCTATTCAGCATGTGATGTACCAGATGATCTATGATCCAAAGACAATGATCATATAATTAGAAGAAATCAAGGAGTTTTACTAAAAGTTGCTTCACGATTATTTTATTTTCCTGTCAAGAATATGTTTCAAGATTGAAGAGACTGCTACCTGCTACTTTCTTGCGTGTGTATGGCCCCTGTCCACAGGCATCCATTATGGGGGTATTTACATTTCTCTAATTTTTTAGCACATCTAATCATTAGGGGCATTATTACCTATAAGTGTCCTTTTTTTTGGTTTGCATTCGTTAAAATGCTGCTGACAGGATTGAAAGTCGGCAGGCGTGCAGATAGGGCAGTCTCCAGTGTTTTGAGTCGTGGTGGGAGCAGCTTTGTTTTCTTAAAATAGCATATACCAGTAAGAGTTTTGGCAGCTAATAACCTAGAAAAAAATATTCTGAGAAATAATATTGTTGAAAATAATATAATTTATAGGTTATGATGAATAGTGCAATCCAATTTTATTTTGAAATACACAAGCTATATCATTCTAAACATCATTACCTCATAAGAATATATATACAAATTATTTTGTTTCTATTAGTATAAACCAATTTATTTCTTACAATATACATAGTTCTAAGCACCACAACTTGCATATTAAAAAGGATTTTCAGCTGTGTTGTCAAGTACAATGTAGCTTATAGAACTATATAGACCTATAGTATTTTTTTAAAATATTTTTTTAATTCAAGTACACACTTAAAAAATTATTTGTTTGTCAAGTACAATGTAGCTTATAGAACTAAATAGACATATAGTATTTTTTGAAAATAGTTTTTTAATTCAAGTACACACTTAAAAAATTATTTGTTCTAGGTCGTCAGTTTCGTAGTTGGAAGAGACCATTAACAGTAGAGTCAGTCGGGCATGCTTGATACAACAACAGTTTGTAGGGTTTTTTTTTTTTTTTTTTGGTGTCTAATCCTGAAAACTAGAAGAAGACAAATATTAAAGTGGTACGAGGGGGGTTGCTGTTAATATGATATAAAAATTGATAGTCTTGTTGAAATATTAATATTAATAATTAGTTTGATAGATTATACTTTCATAGGTCACCATAATAACTAGTTGGTGCAATCAAGAAACCAGGAAGAAAAAAAAAAATTGAAGTAGCATTTGATTCTAGTCAATTTTATTTTCTTTTTAATAATAATTGGATTGCGTAAACATAAATACTTTGTTTGTTTATTCTTAATTGACAAAAAAAAACAAGAAAAAGAGGTTACTATAACTAAAAAAGAACCAAGAGCCTAGTTATAATTAAACTGAAATTGGGCCAAGCAATTATTAAACTAACTACTTTCATTTGTTAATCCATTCCTTCAAATTGTGTGCTTTTTTAGAATGCATGTATGAAATATTTAACAAGTAATGACGCAATGATCAAGATAAAATCTTACCATAAAAATCGAATACTATAAATAAAAAGCACACAATAACATGAAATAATAAATTTAACAAAGCCAAAAATAGAAATAATAGCCTAAGCTGACCCGGGCCCTGTCTTGGATTGACCATTGAGTTGAGTTTTAAAAACTATAATAATAATCAATTTTATCCTTATATGTCTTAGTTAAACAATTTTAGAATTAATAGCTTTTTACAAGGATATTTTAGAAAAAAAAAAAATACTATCTCTCAAGACATGTTATCTCTATATCTTATATTTTAAAAGTATAGAAATTCAATTTAAAATTATCCAAGAGAGAAACTTATTTTTATGTCTTTGTTGTTGTCTTTACAACTAAATACATTTCTATCTCTATTGTTGTTATTCTTGTTGTTTCGATACACAAACAAAACACTATCTAATATCTAGTTAATAAGTATTGACAAATTAAAGGTGCCAGGTTATAATTTACTCATAGACATATAAATATTTTAAATTCAGGAATATATATAATAACAAGATGACAAGTACTATTTTATTAAAAGAAATTGTTCATGAAAATTGTTCATATGAATCTTTAGTGGAGGTACATGCATCTAGTATAGAAAGGAGTGTGAAACGGGGATTGGAAATTATTACTTTGAATAGAGTTAGTGTAGGTGGGTTTCAAGCTCTCATTAAGATGGATTCGAAGAATGCATCGACGGTCCTTGCCTCCATAGACATTAATTCATTATTATCCTGACAATGTTCGAACAGAGAGATTATGTTAAATTCGGGAAGAAATTAAGAGATATCTGTTGAACAATGAAGGGAACTTTGTAGGAGGGTCCGGGAACTTTGTAGGAGGGTCCTTGACACACTTGAAGAGGAGGAGTAATTGAAAATTAATTGGAGCTGGATGGGACCCTCTTCCACCGCCTTTACATTGCCTCTTTGTCTCATATGATTAGCCTATACTTACACATGGAGACATAGCGATTGAGAAAAGAAAACTCTTATCCCTGGAGGAAGGAGGTGGGGGTGGTGGTGGTCGGAGGAGGAGGAGTGTAGAGAACACTCTATCCTTCTCAAGACCCCACTCATGGAAGACTGTACTGTCTCCTACTATTATTCCTAATCTTTTTTTTTTCAATGAACAACTCTATTATTCTTTATCTATGTTCAACAGGATCTGATCGGCCTCTCTTGAGATTTGTTAGCACCACATCATTTTTATACTTCATTATCCATAAACTTTAATATTTGATTATTATAAGTATAAGCACAAATGAAACTTAATCCTGTTGTTACTTTTTAGTCTTATGTTTTGGTTCTTACAAGACATAAAAATAGATTTATTAATCAAAACTCAAAACATAAAAGAAAACTCAACTTGCAGTATTTGATATATATATAAAAATTAAATATAGATCAAGAAAAGAAATCAATTATTTAACCTTAAAACAATTAATTTATTGCAATATTGTTTTTCATGTTTATCGAATCTTTTATTCTTGATAACACTAGCACAAACAAGAATAAATAGCAAATTAAAATTTATAAGTTATTCCATATGAAAAAAAAAAGCATGAGAAATTTGACAAAAAATATAAAAAGAAAGAGGTTCAGAAAGACTAGAAGTTCTTTTAATGATAAAAATCATGCTAAATTATCTCTTTTTATACATGATTTTTTATGCTTAATTTAAATTAACTTACTTTTATTTAAAATAAACAAACATCTTCTTGCAAGGATATAATTAAATTGAATTAATTTTTTTTTATAAAAACACAACTCTTTATTCATTAAAAAGTAGCATTTCATTCATTCTAACAAATTCACTATTATTTTATGAATCCTTATTTCTTATATCTTAAGAACAACAGCATATAAAAAAAATAACAAGGTAAAACTTGCACACATTGTATTTATATACATTAACTAATACATGCTAGGCTTAACACTTTTACTAAAAACCTTTTTTTGGCATCATATAGCATATTAAGGCGAAGCCAAACAGGGCCCAAGTTCCTGCAAAAAAAAATCTAGTTTTTTTCTTGAATAATTTAAAATTTTAGAGCTAAAATTAGTAAAATTTAAGTTTTAACCCCTCCTAGAAAAATATTTATAATCTTGGTCCCCTCTCAAAAACTTTACTGGCTCCACATATGATATTATGATAGGTAATAATATATTACTAGAGTCATGGAAATATTGTTATAGTAAGTGTCTGTATAGTGAATTACTCCATTATTATTAGCACATGCTTTATCCAACCATAAGAAATACAGAAGTACTAACGGAATTTAAAATGACAAATCCATTTTCAGACAATAAATTCTTTGACTAAGTCAGCAAGGACAAATATTGTTTTTCATTTTTATTATTATGGCAAGAAGGCAGGCTCGCTGAGAAGAAGAAGAAAAAAAAAAAACAAAAAACAATCCACTACTCATCAAATCTTTGATGAAAGCCTTTATAGATGCTACTTTACCAAATTACCTCTACTAAAGAATCATCATAACCTAGAAGGAGCCATGCCATGGCACTATCAGGGGGGACCTTAACTTTAGATTTCTAACAAAAATTCAGAAGCATAGTCCCTGAATGTCACCATCATGTCATTTCCATGGCTCTATCATCTGAAATCCGGCCGGTTCCTGATGGGAACCCTAAAATCCTTGGACCACCATTTACACCTATTCACCTAGCAGGCTAGCTAGCTAGCTAGCTAGCTACCTAGCTAACGGTTTAAATGGGAGCTCGCAGAAACATGCAGTTTGATGAAGCACACAGTTTCTGAGGAATTCTCTTTAAATAACTTGAAGCCATCACATCGTCACTGAAGTTCAGAGTAGGTGGAATAGAAGGACATCAGATGAAAAGCTAGGGAAATTATTCTATTTTTTCACGAGAACTGTACAGTTTAAGAGCTGTTGTCTGAGCTATAAAAAGAACTCCAGAAGTTTCACTGAATTTTAGTAAACAAAGAAAGGAAGCCATTAACGACTTGAAGTGCTTATGATCTCAGTTCCCACAAGTCTACTCTCCGAGATCGATCCTGAAGGATTAGTTTGATGATTAAATAATTGTTTTCTCCTTCTTTAACTTTGATGATTGAGCCAGAAACACGTTATGATCAGAAGTACAGTTCTTAACAATCTCAAGTATTAATTAGTTCTAACAAATGACTTTGATTAGACTAAAAATAAGGATTTAATCTCAAATTAAATGATAAATTAAATTAATTAATGTCTATTCTCCAAAACCTTTCTCCTGTAAGGAATCTAGTCACAACTCAAGCTTTGAAAAGATTGATGTTAAGCATAGATTAATCTACAATTCCTATAATCATTCATTTTAGTTTTCCTTCTGTCAATTGATGTCTGCGTATTCTTCTTTTTTTAATGTATTTTTATTCTGAAAAATAATAAACTTCACAATACATTGCTTTGGTTTAGGTATTAACTACTTTGCTCTTTCTAATTTATCATTAAATTAATTTTGCATATAGATACTTTATTAAAACTCATACTATGACTCATCCTATAAGATTAAAGAAAAGTTGTAAGAAAATTAAAGAAATAAGTTATTAAATATTGTATTCATAACCCACCACCAATAAATTTCACAATCATCACCCCTTGCAGTTAATTATAGAGTTTGAAATAAAATATAGAATTTATGCCATGCTATCTTTTCCTCGTACAATGCTCCATGTCAATAAAAGATTTTAATTTTGAGATTGGATTGCTGATGACGCTACAAAATTTTATATTTATTTATTGTAGGTTGGCCATTCGTCAGAATGCTGTGATGTAGAAAAGCACAACATGAGCAATTCAATAGATTTGGACTAGATATGGATTAAATATCTAATGAAGTAAAAAACCATCTCTATTACCTTCATGTTTTTAAGTTGGGATTGTTATTTGATGCTAATAAATAGAATGATCTAATGATCCCTCACATTTAATATTTTTCCAAAAAAGAGTTTTATTTTCTTTAAAAAAAATTCCCAATATTTTTTTATTTATATATTTATGTCTTTTTTATATATAAACTAATCTAGAATGTAACGAAGAAGAGAATACTACGGATATGTGATAGCAAGAAGTATTATCAAACCTAGGGGCGAGCTAGGAACTTTAGTTTGGGAGGGCCAAATTAGAGAAAAAAGATTATGGGGTGGGGGGAATTGAAAACTTTCTATTTTTAGATCTAAAAATATAATTTATTGAAGAAAAAGGACTAAAAAAATATTTCTTTCAGGAACTCTTGCCCCTGCCAGCCCTCTTTTAATCTTACCCCTAATTTGATCAACTTATAAATTAACTAATACTAGATTTTCTCTGAAATTTTAAAGATACACCTGTATTGCATTTAGATAAATAATATTTTTTCAAGATAATATCCAATTCAAACTCAATTTTATAAATGAAATGCTCATATATACTTTGGCCTTGTATTTTACATCATTTATTGAAAATGACTACTTGTTTTATTAAAAAATTAAAAATGTAAGGGTGCTAAATATATATAGTAAATGTTAATTTTATCTTATATATAGTAATTGGAATGTATATGTATTTGAGATATTGAGGATTATAAAATGTGGTCACCCTCGAAATTTTTATAATTAATAACCCTAACAAGGCGATGTAAATATGGTGCACTAAAAAAAATTATATATAAGTATTGTAATTGGTGTGATTAAGAATCTAAAATTATGATGGAAACTATTACCATCTTTCTAAACAATGGAAATGAAGATATAATCTCATTAAGATACGGTAATTGCAATTAGTGCTGTCTGTGATTATTATAATTTAATTTCAATATCTATCTTGCTTCATTTCCCTACCGAATTAATTCTCCAAAAGCCTGGCTTAGGCTAGTTGATAAAATTAAGCTGCACGTAGTGTTGATTATGAGAAATGTTGTTCAATTGAGATGTTTTATCTCATAAGGCATATATAGAAAACTGGAGTATTGGACGTTTGTTGGCTATGATTTAATTTATAAAAGGCTGAAGTCATAATAGCAACGAGTCGAATATCATAATCAAGTGTGTGTTGTGTCATTGTTAGACAATAATATAAAATTATTTTTAATACTTTATTTAACCATTTGAGTTATTAAATTGAATTAACTTTTTAATATAATATTAGAATTTTATTAACTAAATGGTCACGAGTTCAAATCTCAATCTTATTATTCTAGTTCTAATTAATAAAAATTAAACACAAGATAATATGGAACTATACAAGTTTCAAGTCTAAAAGACACTCGTCATTCTAATTAATAAAAAAATTATATAAATCTAAAAGGTACACTCTTATTCTAGTTAATAAAAATTAAATATAAAATAGTGAAAACATATATAAAATTAAGTATATAAATCTAGGTTATTAATTTAGATACTTAATTCCATGTTCATCAATAACAGTAGCATAGTACGTACTATCAATACACACTAAGGCATTATGGATCATATATTTGTGTCAAACTTTATATAGGTTCATCTCCCATTATTCTTATATATACATCTTATATATACATGCACACAGAATGCAAGGAGGCAAAAGAATGGTTAACACTCATGAATTAGGATTGCATGATTAGCATTTTAGATGATCTTGATGGAATTGATTAACCTAGTAAAAGAGGAGATGCTTGTTTTAAATCATGAAATTCTATTTTTAGCATTCACCTAGCACTAGATCATTCATATTCAAGCAAGGTTTATCTCTGGTAGGGCATGCAAGTTCTTGAATGAGATATAAATATTATCTCAATGAATAGTTATCTCAACTAAAAGTCCTTGAATGGTTAGGTATAGTTCTAAAACTTACAAAATTTTACATTACTTTGTGCTATTAATTAATTGTAATTAAAATAAAGAATTATTTGATCAATAATATTCTGATACCATATCAACAAACAATCTTAATTTAAAAGTTTAAACTATTAAATAAAATCTAAAAAATAATTTTATATTATTTGCTAAGATATTCCTTGTTATCTAAAAGGTTTACTTCTTAAAAATTCAGTGATTTAATATTAGAATCATTTTTTTATAGTTGCTTGAATAAACTTGGTTCTACAATATGATATAGAGGTGGTTTTTGGGCTCAAATTGTGGTGCCCCTGTTTATATTCTTTATGGTTCTCTTATATTATTAGCAAATTATAGGTATATACTACAACAAGTTTCACATTATACATAATTAATTTCTTAGAAATATGAGATGCATGTTTAAAAAGTCAAGTGTTCTTCTCTCAATATATTGATTAGGGTAACCAGATGAGATATAACCTTGTGTAATTATACTTAATCCTGTACTTACTGTTTGTGGATCTGATATGAGAGACAGAAATCAGAAGGTTCTTTCTCTTGCAAGGTAATTAAGAAAGAAAAGAAAATCGAAAGTCGTCACATTTAGTATGATCTATATATTCAACGATGCACAAATTAATATTCTTTTCCATCTAATCACTCAACGAAAAACACAGCAAAAGGAGAGATCTGCTTAATTTCTTAATGTTCTTAACCTGTCAACTGTTCTTCTTTCTTTAATTTTTAATAAAAATACGTATTACAATAGTGCATGAGAAAGGGATATGTGATGGAATGAAAATGGGAGACATCCCCACATCCTTGATATTATTATTAGATGAAGGGTCATAGTCATTCTTTTTTAGTGTACCTCTCATTTATTACCTTTGTCTTTTGCCTCAATTCCTTCTCCATTCACTAAATTCTCTTTGGTCTCCTCTCTAATTGCTACTGAATTTCTTGCTCTCTCACACACACTCCCCCCCCCCCCCCCCAACTGCTAAACTTAGGGTTTCCTCCAAGAGGAATCACCTGCTATAAATCTGTGTTGTTCCTCTCTTCATTAGCCAAGGCAACTTTATCTTGGGAGGGAACAAAGAGCATACATCTAGTTCTTGAGAGCTCTCCTCCAAGGGGAAAAAAAAAAGGTACTTCTCTTTTAACTCACATAATCAAAGAAACCTAGCTAGATCACAAGAAGGTAAGCATTTGTAGCTTCTTTATCCCCTCACTATGCTAAGAGTTCTCTCCTGTTTTTGTTGTTTTTGACAAGCTAAAGGCTAAAAGATGCTAGAGTCCTTTGAGTTAATGCCTCTGATTTAGGCTTTGCTGTGTTCATATGTACTATATATGAATATCCAATTATGATGAATTTACTATTCAGATCCCATGTTCAACAAATTTAACAAGGATATCATGACTCTAAAATTTGTCATGCAACTGAAATCATCTAAATTTAGACGGCAGACTGAATTATGTGTGAGTAATAAGAAAGAGAGAGATGATGACATGGGAAATAAAAGAGACAGAATCTCTTAACAAATTTAAAAGCAGAAGCAGAAATTAAGCTTTTGTGGTTTTGAGTTCATACAGAAAATGAAAGTTAGAAGGAAAGCAGAATTAAATGGGGCCGGGAGGAGAAAGAAAGAGAGGGTGAGGTAGTTAAGAGGTTACCAAAGAAAGGGAAATGACAGTTATTTATCAGATTTCAGTAGCTATGCAGGCATAGATCCAATATTTTGTTTTTTCTTTCCCTCTTTATGGGAGATAGGGGTTTGTGAGTGTGTTTGTGTCAGATGGAGAGAAAAAAGATGTGGGATGGGATACACATAAAGAAATAAACACAGCAGACATGGATTTGTGATTTTCTCAAACTTGAGTTTGTCAGGAGAAACCTTACGAAAAAACAATTTAGGATGCTTCTACTCAAATCTCAAACCTAAACAGAATTATCGTATTAAACCTCGCCCAGAAGTTCTTTGTGAATTGAGGTAGTAAATATGGGGGGGAAAGATAGAGAACAAAAAGAAAGGAGGAAGAAAAAATTTAAAAAGAGATGCAAATATATTATGCATGACATAACATATATTCTAGTTAGATGAATCTGAAAATTGGAGTGGAATAAAAAGATCAAGGAACTTCAATTAAGTAAAGATCACAAAAAAATGCCTGACGGGATTTGTGTATGCTCTCCCTGTACAGAGAACATGGCTTCATCCAGCTACAACTCTCCCTGTGCTGCCTGCAAGTTCTTGAGGAGAAAATGTATGCCAGGCTGCATCTTTGCACCTTACTTCCCACCAGAGGAGCCTCAAAAATTCGCCAATGTTCACAAGATCTTTGGAGCAAGCAATGTGACAAAGCTCCTCAATGAGCTTCTCCCTCACCAAAGAGAGGATGCAGTGAACTCTCTTGCCTATGAAGCCGAGGCAAGGGTAAGGGACCCGGTTTACGGCTGTGTTGGTGCTATCTCCTTTCTCCAGAGACAAGTTCAAAGGCTCCAAAAGGAACTCGATGCAGCCAATTCTGATCTAATTCGCTATGCCTGCAGTGAAATCTCATCTGCATTGCCTGCACCACCAGGGGCAAGCTCAATTCAATCAATGGCTCCTCGTCAGAGGCCAATTGAGTATAATAGAAGGATGGGCAACGAAGGGGGTAACTATCATGCTCCTGGCATGCCATTTCCTTACAGTACTCTTCCTTGGAATGATAACCCTTCAGGTGATAACAATGAAGGAGAAGGAGGAGGGAGCAACATGTGATCATTTCAGAGAGAGAAGCTCCATGTAGGGTTTATAGCTACCCTGAGGGTGCATGGCCTTATCAAGGAACTCATCATCTTGGTATGGAATTATAAGGTTTCTAGCTAGCTAGCCTCACATGGGCTCTTTAGCTAGAACACTTAATTTAGTCTTTACACAGTAATTTAATTGGTCGGAGTGGTAATTATACGCATGGCCTGCTAAAACCAAGAAGTTAAGTATTCTGCTTGAGGTTTTAGCGTGGTATATATCTGGGGACCTAAATAAGGCTGTAGAGCATGGTGTGTGCGCGTGCGTGCAACCTTTGTTGAGTCATTGGTGCAACTCTAGGCATGTGCATGTGGAGTTGCTATTTCCCTGTCATTGTTTATGTTTGAGAATAAATGATATAAAACTTATTTAAGTTTAAAGAGGATTCCTTAGCCTAATTAGTCTACGGTTTAGTCCTCCTTTACACTAAATATTCTTACTTCTCTTTCTGCGTTTTTCAGGTGGACCACTGAGTTACTTTTCCTGCTAATTTTATTCAACTAATTCTTAGCCATAGGTTTCTAAAAGACCCATATGTACACAAGATGTCCGAATTGATCCTCCGAGTCTCAAAAATATGTACACAGTAAGTTCTTCTTCAAGACCTTCGTTTGAGTGTTTTTGTTACTGCTGTCAAGGTAAAAAAACATAGAAAGAGTTGCACTATATAACTTGCCGAAGTTTCTCTCTTTAATTTTTTGATAAGCCAGAGGCTAACAAGCTTCTATAATAAACCTCCAAGAGGCAAATAAGCTTCTTCTTCTGTTTTTCTCTGTGAATATATGTGTCAACTGTAATTTCTAGAGTAAATGTCTTTTCTTCTTGTTTCTATGGTTTTTCAAATATCTAGAACAGTAACAAAGGTTTTTTTTTTTTTTTCTTTGGATCCGTTTCATAAAGTAGTTGTTTTCCCATGTAAGGGCCTTCAGCTTCTCTGCTTCACCCGCCCCTTTACTATTATCATGCCCTATATTTCCTAGACAAAACAGTAACCCTTAAAAGCCAAAAAACATGAACAGTGCCCTAGCAGCCTTTCTCTCTCCCCCCTCCCTCCCTCCCTCCCTCTCTTGGATAATCGGGCGCTTAATTATGAAAGATGTAAGAAGAAATCGTCCTCACATGTCATCAGTAAACATATCCTGAAGAACTGATGTATATAAAAAAAATAGCCATATGTTAGAGGAAATATATAGAAATACCAGAAGGAACAGTGACACGGAGAGAAAAAAAATAAAACCCTAAATTAAGCCCAGATGAATCCAGAAAATTTTAGTTTTTATTAGTGTTTCAAATTGCAATAACGAAAGTCATTAACATGATCAGCAGCAGGTACTCTAATTATTTTCTCCAGGAAAAAAGAAATAACTAAGGTACAAGGGCATGTCTCCATAAAGCCTGAAGCTAAAAAAATGTTTCTTAATTTATTAGTTTATCTTTCTCTCTCTCACACAGATGCATGCATACATGACATTCTGATTATAAATATTATTTTTTTAAGGTTTTTTTTTTAAATAACACAAACAAAAACAAAAAAAAAATAGTTGGCAAACCATCACATCTAAAAATTATTTAGAAGAAAAAAAGGCTCAGTTTATGAGTTACATAGTTTGAAAACAACGCAATCAATTACTTTTTTATTTTTGAAAAATTACTTTTAACACCTTGTAATTTGACTTATATTATAATTAACCGCTATAATTTAAAAACTTATTATTTATATCATCAACTTTGTACTCATGCTAACATTTAACATTATCATAAAAAACCATCTGATTAGTTATAGGATTGTATTTATTTTTTATTTAATGATTACAGAGTCTTTATATTAAATATTATAAATTTTTCATTCGATAAGGAAAATCCTAGCTATCTTTTTCCACCCATCTTCTTCCTATCAAGAATCATAGCTCCTATTCTATTCATTTTTTTCCCTAAACACCAAACTTAATCGTCACCTTCTCCGTAACGACCAAACAAAACAATCAAGATCAATCATAGAATTCATTAAAAAATCAAGGGTACTTTTTTTTATAATCCTTAGCAATAATCTTATAAGTCTTTTAGATCATTTTTATTCCTACTGAAATTTTAGTAGAGTTTTCTTAAGAAGATTCCGTCCTAAATTTTTAGTACCTATAAGTTTCATCATCTAATTAACAAATAATCTTGATCCAATAATCATGGATCATTTCTCCACACAATATCATATATGTTCATGACATTCATCATTAATCAATTACAATGCATCTCTCAACACAAATCAAAGCATAACAAACATTAAAAATGATATACACTATCAATTTAGAACATTTAAACCTATTCAATAATTAAATACCTAAGTTAAGAAATGCATACACAATGAAATTATGTTATTTGAATTACATGCCATGAAAAACAAATTAATTGTTTACAATTCAAAATGACTTAACAAGTCATAATTACATGCAAAAGCAATACCTAATAGTAGTAAAGCAATACCTAATAGTAGTAAGATAATATGACAATATCTACTGCTCATGACGAGTGTAAGATAGACCTGAAAACAAGTAATTACTCTTATGAATAACTAATTATCATCACAAGCATTAAAAGAAAATGGATAGCCTATCATCATGACATTTTTCAATTTATCACTTTTACTTTTTCAAGAATAATCATTTAATTCAATTTTTTTTTTCACAACTTCCCATTCTACTCATACATCTTCTATATCATCAACCCATTTTCATCTATTCCTTACGGATACTAATAAATCCAATAATTTCTATTATGAAACACCAATGATTCTGACTTCCTTTTTGGTTATCAAACAATCTGGTCATTCCCTTACATAATGTCAATAACTCTAGTTCCCTTTCCAGTCACCAATCAATCCAACAATTTTTTTATGGAACGCTAATAACTTTGGCTTCCCTTTTAATTGCCAATCAATTCGTGAATTTCCTTACGGAATGCTAATAATTTCATCTCTCTTTTTCGCTCACCATATCTATCCAATAATTAATGTCATTCTTTTATTATTCGTTTCCATGTTATTTCTATTATTCAAACTCAAATCATACACTTCAAAATATGAAATATTAAAACTTAAATACATGGTAAGATATCGAGCAACTACTTGGAGCCTATGACCGTGAAGTTATACCAGCCTGATGTCGTTGTCCTGCGACCTTCCCTGTATTAATAAGGTCAAATTATTAAACATAGAAATTCATTGTAAAAACTATATTCTAGTTTTAATCGCATTTTCAAATCAATAATGAAGAAATCCATGCAATTAATACACACTTCAATAATAAACTTATAAATTGATGCATATAAATTCAGTTAAGTATTATTTCTCCTTTTCTTTCTTTATCTAAAAGTCATCCTACACCATCAAAATATCATATGAAATCATCTATTGACACAAGTTTTGATACAATTTAATCCCCCCCCCCTAAATCCCCAATTAACCAACCAAAACTACCAAGGAATACTTCCTTGGGTTTCCATTTAATTTCTTGTAGTTTTTTTCTTAATTTTGACACTTCAACACTTCATATAGACATAATTCATCATAATTATCATAACAATTAGGTTAAAAAAACTCAAGTTTCCTTTTTCTTCACCTAAGCTAAAATCTAACCTAAAAAGGGAAGCATGGTTTTGTTCCAAATTTTTCACAATTCTCACATCACACAATAGTTTTTCATGCCCAAGAACACAATTCTAAGCTAAAAACATCATTCTATTTAACACAACACCTTAAACCCAACATTCCATAATGTAAATATAACATAACAATTAATCTCTAAAACATATCAAAACTTCAACCAACTCCCAACTACGGTTCATTACCTTTTAATGATAACTAATCAATGCAAAAACAGAAAAGAAATTCCAAGTTTCTTCTCCTCCCTTCACTTCCTTTTTTATCCTTCAAAACTCTAACTATAAAGCTTAAAGGAACCCTTAAATCTTAGGATTTCTTCTTCTAATCCACTAAAAAGCCACCTAGTCTCCTTAATCTAGATCATTCAGTGTTCTACTCTTCAAATTTGGTGGCACAAAATCAAAATCCTCTCCCTCCCGCTTGTGGAAAAACCAATCGACAATATATACTCTCCTAAAAGGCCACACACACACATTGCTTTTACGTCTTTTTCAACTCTATTTAATCAAAATCCCTTATCATCTTATTTTAAAATATCACACCTAAGTTCATTAATCATAAAATTTCTTTCTAATTATTACCATTCTTCCAATTTTAAATGTTAAATTTTCTTTTCTTCACCGAGTTTAATTTTTTATAATAATTTTACCAACGATATAAAATTTTACATGGGGTTTTACATTCTCTTTCGTTTGATTCAGTGAAGATTTAATTTTGGTAATTTTGTATTTAATATCTATGTGAGTAATTTGTTCTTTTCATCATATTTAAAAACTTTTGTTGACCGAGTATGTAAATGCTAATATAGACTAAACCACAATATATTTTCTTCTTTTTTATCCAAAATATAAAGGAGTAACGTAACCACTTAAAATATATAGGTTACATTGTTTTCAACCATGTACGTAATCTCAAAAATTAAAAAAAAAATCCAACACTTTATGTTGTTTAAGACAACATATCCTAAAAAACATTTTGTGAAGGTTGCATTATGAATATCCAAATATTATTGTGAAGGTTGTGTTATTCTTAATAGCTTAGCCTTCACAAAATTGTTTTTATATTTTTGACAGGTTACACTGTTAAAAATAATGTGACCAGCTCAAAAGCTATAAGTGGTTATGTTTGTTGTAAATAGTAAAATCTACAATTTAATTTATTAATTGTGCATGATCCCTAAATATTTTTTATATTATACTAATTTATAGGGGTATTTATAGATATAGTTGGGTCTGGTTTAGATCATTATTGTATCTAATCCAAGTTGTATTTTAAACTTGACGCATTCATTTTTTTTTAAGCAAGCGAGTTGGATATATTAAATTAGGCTAAAGTTTTTATATATATTATAAATATACACGAGTAGGATTTATATTGCTAATTTTTATAAATTGAACTTAATTATAACTAAGATTTAGGCTTAATAAATTAGCCCAAAGCATGTTAAATATTGTAACAAACAATTTAGGCTTAATCCATCAATTGACTAAAATAAAAGAGTCATTTGAATAAAAAAAGAATAGAGCATATAACAACAAATTAAATTTGTTGACCTAATTAGGTATATAAGTTGGATCGGTTTAACTAGATTCCAAAAATCTTAACTCATCACTTGACTTGTTATATTTATTTATTATATTTTTTTTTTATTAACATAGATGTCTGGGTCAACTTGTGCACACCTCAGCTAATCCCACGGGCATTGAAATTAATGATCACGTAAGCCACTAGTGCCCTTGAGATTTGTAAGACTCGAACTTGTGATCTTTAAAGAACAAACTTAGACCTGACCAATTAAAATATACCCCTAAGAGTTTATTATAGTTTTTTATATCTATATGTGGTTATGCTTGTTGTAAATAGTAAAATCTGCAATTTAATTTATTAATTGTGCATGATCCCTAAATATTTTTTATATTATACTAATTTATAGGGGTATTCATAGATATAGTTGGGTCGGGTTTAGATCATTATTGTATCTAATCCAAGTTGTATTTTAAACTTGACGCATTCATTTTTTTTTAAGCGAGCGAGTTGGATATATTAAGTTAGGCTAAATTTTTTATATATATTATAAATATACACGAGTAGGATTTATATTGCTAATTTTTATAAGTTGAACTTAATTATAACTAAGATTTAGGCTTAATAAATTAGCCCAAAACATGTTAAATATTGTAACAAATAATTTAGGCTTAATCCATCAATTGACTAAAATAAAAGAGTCATTTGAATAAAAAAAAATAGAGCATATAACAACAAATTAAATTTGTTGACCTAATTAGGTATATAAGTTGGATCGGTTTAACTAGATTCCAAAAATCTTAACTCATCACTTGACTTGTTATATTTATTTATTTATTTATTTATTATTAACATGGATGTCTGGGTCAACTTGTGCATACTTCAGCTAATCTCACGGGCATTGAAGTTAATGATCACGTAAGCCACCAGTGCCCTTGAGATTTGTAAGATTCGAACTTATGATTTCTAAAGAACAAACTTAGAACCTGACCAATTAAACTATACCCTTAAGAATTTGTTAGAGTTTTTTATATCTATATGTAATATGCTCATTTTATGACTTTAATGAGTTGGGTCAAGTAAAATAGAACAAATATCACATATAGATACTGAATATTACTCTCTTTTTTTACACTTTTATTAATTTGTGTACTTAGACGTGTTATTAAATAGAAAAACTATTAGTTTTATGGTGGACGCGTGAAAGATGACTGAATTTCCTTATTTTCTTCGACTGACAAATTCTTTTCAGTCCATTCTCTCTCTGTCTCTCTCTCTCATACATTCATGTATGGTTTTAACGTAGCAGTACAAAGCTTTCTCCAGTAAACACGTCCATTCCTTACGTTTTTCACTTCACTTTTGTCAGTCTCTATCTCTCTCTCTCTCACAACCTGATGAGTTCTATATGCTTACTTTTGCTGTTACAAGCACGGATATACACTGTAACACTCATAATAATCAGGAAAAAGGAAAAGAAAACTAAGTTTCATTGTGTGACGAAGGAATTGAGTCACCTCTTCTGCCCTCCAATTCATCGCCTCCACAGCCACCTTTCTCGAGATCACCAAAACCTTACCTCTATCTTCCTTGGAATTTTTGGTGAACAAAATCTAATCTCTGACCCCTCCCGATTTCTTCACCATAATTATTCATCAAAGTAATATACCAAGTAAATAATACGGAATGTACACAGAAAGACAAAAGTTAGTAATAAAAGGGGTGTGAAATGTGAATTGTGATGTTTGTACTGTGGGATCAGAAGGGAAGTGATCAGAAGGGAAGTGATCAGAAAGGAAGGAAAGTAAGGCTTTTCCTGCCTCAATTTGGGTTTTTAATATGCAAAAAGAAAAATGCAGCATTTGGTGACTCAGAATCCATCAAAACCATCATCAATCCAGCTTTCTCTGAGACATGTGCAGGGGAAACAAAAACTTCGAAGACGTGAGAAAGAAGCAAATAGCTGGTGAAACATGGCAGGTTTTAGATAGGACAACCTAACCTAACAGGAAGGGGGCCGGGGTCCTTTCTTGTGTGTGCGTGTGTCTGCATTAATCTCCCCCTCATTATAGGGTCTTGGAAGAAACCAACTCCGATCGTTTCACATTGGATGTCCTTCATGTTTTATACTTTTATCACTTCCCCATAAATAACACACTCCACCGTTATAAATTTAATTGTTTCGTCCGTTAGTTTCATGGAACTCAAAATAAAATATTAATATTGTACTCGAATTATAGTTAATTTAGGGAGTTTCAGGAAATGCAGAGCAAACAGTGTTTTTAAAAAAATTAAATTTTTCTTTTTGCTTAAAATGAAGATTTTTTTTATATTTTTAGATCGTTTTGATGTGCTGAAGTTAAAAATAATTTTTTAAAAATAAAAAAATTTCATTTTGATACATTTCTAAGCGAAAAACACTTTAAACTGTTATCGCTACCATATTCCCAAAATTATCTCAATATTAATATTATTATTTTAATTTATTTTCATATGAAAAGCACTTTTAAAAATCATCATATATCGCTTTACCAAGTAAACACTTAGATTGATTTATTTAAAAAATGGTATTCACTAACCGTTGTTATTTTCACAAGTATTTTTTTAAATTATATTAATATTGAGATTTGAATTTAAGAAGTCAAAAAAGAAAATATACTTCTTTAATTACTAGAAAATTGATTTACACAAATGAAATATTCTATCAATGTAAAAACTGTATTTTCATCGAAATAAAATCATCAATGAATTTACCGATGAAAACATGTTATTAAGGAATTCAAATTGACTTAAATGTCGATGGATAAACAGACAAAATATTCACGTCGGTGATAAAAATAGATGCCGACCATTTTCAGTCGGTTTGTCCATCGGTAAATATTACCTATCATTTATTCAATTCAAACTTATTCAATCAACCAATTATCATTTGTGCAAAAACTCAATGTTACGTCAAAATATGAATTACATAAATCAAATTAACAAGAAGTAATTGGTACCTAACTAATTATCTATCATTTATTGAATTCAAACTTATTTAATTTAAATTCATACCATTTAATTGTTATCAATTCCGTAAAAAAATGAATTTCTCTAAAATTTCAAACTTAACAATAAAATTGATAAAATATAATTGATACTCATTACATAACTTGTCATTTCTTCTGGTATAATATACTTAAGTTACAAAATCAAACTTGATTTCATCAAATTACAAAACATGTTCAATTTTTCTCAAATCCCAAACAAGCCGTAACATATAAATCATACTTAAATATAACAAAATTATCTATGTAAAGGTTGTAAAACACATAAATATGCAAGCAAACTATAAATATTATCGAAAATATTAATAAGTTAATCTAAAATATAAATGGGTAGGTTTGCTTATTTGGTGTAGAAAATATTTAGAAAATTTTCAACCAAGACAATGATGTTGACACTATTGAGTGTTGGGGTGACTAAATTTAAGATCTATATTTGTGGCAGAATAGGGGGAGAGGTTGTTGTTTTTTCCTGGTTAAAGAAGAAGAAGAAAGGGGGTATGAGGTTGTTGTCAATTATAACACTTCTATATTTATCTATGAAATTTTTTATGGAAACTGGGCGATAGAATAATTCTTTCAATAATTATATCAGTAAATAATAGTGTTATTTTACTGATGGAATCACCAATAAATATTTTTTTATTTTTTATTTTTTATTTTGTCAGCAATTCGATCATTAATTACCTATGTAAAATTTCGTTGGAATTTCCCAACAAATATTTTCCATCAGTATATATTATCATTAAAAATACTTGACAAAATAATTTTCTTCCCTAATTCTGTTGCTATTTGATAATCATTTTGTAGTGTTTAAGTATCACGTCAATCTCTTAAAGTTAAATAGTATAGAGAATAGTGTGCTAACTATTTTTCCAAGTTATTATCTTATTTTTTGTTTCTTAATTACTTGCTAATTACGGTCTCTATATCATCTTGACATAATTAATTGTGGATACATTAAGAGTGTGTTTGGCAGTGTGGTAGCGGTTGTTTTTTAAATAGCTTTTTATGCCGAAATACATGCCAATGATATTTTTTCATTTTTTAAAAATTATTTTTGACATCAGCCATCAAAACGATCTAAAAAGTACAAACCGCAATCAATTTTAGCAAAAAAAAAAAATTTAAAATTTGATGAAATACCGTTTGGAACGCAATGTCAAACGGTGTCTAAATAAGTTGTCTCGCGCAGGTACATACATGCATACACATATAGAAAGAGATAAGTTTGAACCCGGCAAATACCTATCCATATGACTTGAGCTAATTTACTTAAATGTTTGTTAGACATTGTGATACAACGTGGTTTTATAATTTAAAAAATATTTAGTTAATCAATACAAACTACAATTTGAATCCTACCACAAACTCTCTCTTAAAGTTTTAATTACAAAAAAATTATAATTTATAATTTTTTTAAAACCTATTTTTTAAAACAACAATCACAAAAACACACTTACTGAACTTAGTTAACTATAACCTATCGGCCAAGCTTATTGGTTAAACATAGCATGAAACAAAGTTAAGTTTACCTCGATTAATTAGCTATAACTAATCATGAGAGGGTAATAAGCATACTCAATTAAGCCAATCTTGTGTCGTGAAAACACATGCATTATTGGAAGGGAGATTTACAAAAATGTCTTCCAAACAAAATTTGTACGACTTGTAGAGATTAATGTCATTTCATTTTATTTGTTTTACACTTTCACGTATTTTACTTTTGGTTGGATGTTTTTACAGAAGCAAATGAAGGAAACCAAATTTTAAAAAGGAAATTTTAAATAAAAAATATTAAAAAAAATAGCAAGTGAAAAAACAAAAAGGAGGGAAAGGAGGAACAAAAAATAATCACGAGAATTTGGGCCCTATCTCCAAGCAACTAAGAGATAAGAATATAAAGATAAAAAAATAAAAAATAAAAAGAAAGGAAGGAATGACTTGAGAAAGGAAACGAAGGAAAAAGAAAGGGAAAAAGATTCTTAAAAAAAAAGAGCATATAAATAGGAATTACGCCGATCGAAAAGAGGGCAAGAAATTTGTTTACAATTCAATTTAAAAAAACAAATTGTAAAAGTGGAAGGGAAGGAAAAAGATAGGAGAAAAAAAAACAAAAAAACTATATGTTTCTCTTCTTTCCTGTTACCATCTTTTCGGGTCTGTTTGTTTCTATGTTTCAAAAGTATTTTAAAAAACAATTAAAAAAATTATTTTTTATTTATTTTAAATTAATATATTTTTAGTGTTTTCAAATCATTTTAATGTACTAATGTCAAAAATAATTTTTTTTTAAAAAATTATTTTAATGTATTTTAACACGAATTTTTTTTTGAAAAGTAATTATACAACCTCCATCTCTATTGATCTTGAAGTGGGCCCATTTCTGTCCACATGGAACCTAGCTCTCTCTCTCACAACCAAATACTACTCTAACAAACTTCTCTCTCTAAAACTCATTTTCAATTTTTTGCTATGGTCCTAGACATAAAAATAGATTGGAACATTGTAAATATAATTTTATCCTTGCAAAAAAAAAAATTTAAACATACAACTAGAGTAAAATTTTATTTTTTATGGGATACATTTATCATTGCAAAATTAATCGGGAAAAACAATGGCCTGAACATGTTTTTTTATAGTATAATGATTATTTGCCCTCAAAAACATAAAAAATCTTTGGGTAAGGGCTTCTCAGCCTTTTCCTTTTTAAAACAATAAAATGACGGGATTAACCTTGCAATTTGAAAAAACAAAGGCTATTGCGAGGGTATTTTGACCATTTTCAACTGGTTTGGTTGTTGTTTTTAGGTTTTGTCGAGAGTGGCGTAGAAATTTTAAGTTTTAAAATATTCTTAAAAAAGTGTTATTAAAGCGTGCAAAATACGCGTCAACGCATCATGCTATCAACGCCATTCAAGTTGCTCGTGAGGGACCACGTGGTTGACAAAGTCTTGATTCCCTTATGGCATTAACAACGGTGTGTTGTCCTTTTTTCGGTAGTGTGGCACGTGCTCACAAAGAAGATCTTGTTGAGCTACGATAGAGGTTTTTTCTTTCTTCTCTTTTTTCCCTCTCATTTCCTCGAAAACCGCACTTAAACTTTCAAAAATACAATTATGTCCTCTGATTTGTAATCTTATCGATTTTAGTCCTTCTTCTTTTTTAATTAATGTTTATTTGGCTTTTGATACTTTTTGAAGTTTGGATTTTTTTTTCAATTTGATTTTTTTATTCTATTTGGTCCCTCTACTTTTACTTGATCTATTTATGTGCTTTATACTTTTCTTGATTTTGTTTTTTACAATTTCATTCCTTTTAATTTTATTGCATTTTTTAATTCATTTTTTTACCTTATTTTTTTAACAACTATATTCTTATCCTTTTATTGATTGTTTTTTTTTTCAATTTTTTTTCTCAACATTTAATTTGATTTGATTTTTTATCTAGTTTTGGTTCTCATTTTTTAAATAAGTTTTTCATTTATCCTTTTCATAGTTTTTTTTGTTTTCCAATTCGAGCCCTAATTATTTTCTTGATTTTTTTATATCATGATTGGTTTGCATTGTTTTGGTTTTAATTTTTTTTACTTTTGAATATTTTACTTTGTTATTTTTTCGTGGTTGCCTTCCAACCAGGCAATCCTTTATTGAAAATTGATTATTATTTTTTTCAAATTCATCATTTCACATTTGGTTATTAAGCCCTTAACTTCATTATTTTTTGCATTTTCCTTCTTAATGAGTTATCACTATCTCATATCTTGGTAATATGTTAAAATAAGTTAATCATGGTTACCTCATATTTTTTCCCTTCGTTTTCTTTTAAATTGATTATTTTAACAATTTCATACTTTGTCCTTAAATTATTGGCCTTTGAGTTATGTGATGTTTTCACTTTTTTTTATATTAGGTTACCCCAAGTGCAGGTTAATAAAGTACTTAACTGGGTTAGCTTGCATTTTTTTACTTAATGTTTTTTTATTTAACTTCGGTCTTTTTGCTAGAACTTTCTTTTGAAAGTCTAATTTTTTTTTATCTGGATCTCATGTCGGAAGCGACGGGTCAGTCGAGTTAACCCGGATTAATACAGTTTTTTCCCTTAATTTTTTATGATTTGTTTTTTAATTTCATCATTTTGCATTAAATTATTTTCCTTTAAGTTTTGTCATTTTTTCGCTTCTCTTTTTGTTTTGTTATTTCTAGAGCGGGTGGTTCAAGCTAACCCAAGTCAACTTGCATTTTCATTCACAATGGTTTTTTATTTAACTTAGACCTTTTTTGTTAGGTCCTTCTTTTGGAGGTCTAATTATTTTTTTATCTCGATTTTATGTCACGTGTGGCGGGTTAGTCGAGTTAACCCAGGTTGAATCATATTATTTTCCCTTTATTTTTTATGATTTGTTTTCAATTTCATCACTTTGCATTAAATTATTTGCCCTTGAGTTTTGTCATTTTTTTCACTTCACTTATTGTTTGTTTATTTCGAGAGCGGGTTGGTAAAGTTAACATGAATTGACTCAAGGTTTTTTTGACCTTTTTTTTTATTGAACTTTGAATTTTTTTACTAGGTCATCCTTTTGAAATTCTTTTTTTTATGTCGATCTCATATCGCGAGTTGTTAGTTCGTAAAGTTAGTGCGAGCTAACACATTAGTCCATGGTCAAAACGTGTCAAGTCAAACTTTTAGCAAATTTCAAGGATAAAAGTGTCTTTTTCCTGCCCATTTTATTGTCAAAATATATTTTCTATATTTTTTATAAGAATATTTGAAGTGTTTGGATCGATACCATTGTTTGGCAACCTCTGAAGTATGAAGTTGTAATGATTTATTTTACAAGTAAAATAAAGTTAGAATCAATACCCTATGATAAAATTGGGAGGATTGAGATGACTTTGATTTATCCGAGATATAATAGTTAGATCTTGGTGTTGAAATCTTGTATGTGAGCATGTGTGATTAATTACTTCTTTGTTTAAACTTGTGTTAAAAAAAAGGTTTTCTAGGAAGTAGCTTTATTTTGATAAATAGGTAGGTTTATTTTCATGTATGAAAACAGGATTCGTTTTTTTCATTTGCCTTGAGCGTTTACATGTTTATATAGAGTAATAAAGGGTGAAGACAATTGATATGTATGCGTATTGTTTGCAAATTGTGAATGATTTTCTATATTTTTTCTCTATCAAGTGGCTATCAAATTTTGAGGACATGGTTTATCTGATTTTTTTTTTATTTTTTCTATAGTTTTATCATTGTAAATCATAATGCTCCTCAATCGCAGTCTAAGATCAAGTCATTTGTATTGTAGACTTTAAAAGTGACTCCTCAAAGTTCAAGAGTGGTTCTTCACCTAAAAATGTAGCACTTTGCTCACTTTAGTGCCTAGTTGTCACATTCAATTACATTTAACTTGAAGCTAAGGCATGTCATGTAACTTGAATAACCTGCGAAACCAATGAGTTGGCCTTGTTGTTCTCAATCTCCAAAATGTTTTTTTTTTTTTTTTAAATCCTTAAGTCATTCAAATTTCCCCTAATCCACTAATTTGAATGTGAGTTGTCACATAACAAAACTTTGTCAAACTAACCTAGGGTTTTGAAAACTTTCTATTCAACCCCTCAAATTTTGAATGCTTTTATAATAATAATTCATTCAAAATTTGAACGTGAGTTGTTCTCTTCTCTTCGTAACATTATATTCTCTTTAAACCTTCTAATAAAACCTTAGCGCTTTCTAAATTTACTCTTTTTTTTTTCTTTTCTTTTTTTCATCCCTCCCCGTACCCTTTTACGAAATCCTAATTCTACCCCCAAAATCATTTCATTTTGGAGGCATACAATAATTTGCTAGGTTAGTTGATCTTGCCAATTAGAACACCCCCAAGGAAAGCCACTACAATTATTTATTATTCTTTCGTGAAGGTACGTAGAAATGATTAAGTTTTGAAACCATAGAATTTTTTTTTTTTCTTTCTCAAGATAACGTTCAACAAACCCAAGGAAGGAGAAAACATTAATGAATCGGATATCAAAATAAAATAAAGAAAAGGAAAGAACTCTAAGTTAATTAAAAAAATGCTCAACTAATTAATCATGTTACCCATGTTTGGATAAATTGTGTACTACCTTTAGCCCAACAAACGCATCTTGTCCTAGATCTAATGGGGCATGGTTTTGGGGTTTCTACATGTAATGTAAGAAAAGAATCCTCGGAGTCCAAGAATTGAAGACCCACACTTAAGCTTAATCAAGGGGGATTAAGCAATAAATTGTCCCCCATAATGCATGCTTACCCTCCCATACAGCAGTGCTGTCACCTACCGGCCACATGAACAAGAACAATAACAAGAAAAAGGTCTTAGGTGCCTAATACAAACACATATATATTCCTTTTACCACATGCACTGAAATTGAGTATTTATTTGGTCAACTCGTAATGATGATGGCCATGATGGATCGCCACCGGTGTGTCCCTGATTAAAGAAATGCGCTTTTGCTGAGATTTATTCCATGTTTGACAATGGTTCATGAAAGAGGCTGATGCCATGTTCACATAGCAAGATCTTGTAGTACAGATTTAGATTTGATGAAGAGAATAAGAATATCTTGAAGTTGTTCCCAGGCATTATCATGTAGCCATGAATTCTCTAAATTAGCTTTGAAGGATGCGAAGAAGGAATACCCTCTCTAATCATATGCGCAGAAAGTGTCCCGTAAAGGAATATATATGGCCAGATTCTGACCTGTTGAAAATGACAATCTCAAATAAAGTTGCGCTGTTGTTAAAACGGCTATTACAAATATATGAAAAGGCCATATATAGTCCTTTATGGCCTTCAAAGGACACCCCCACGAAGGTTCTAACTTCTAAATTCTAATCATGAGAGAGGTGGTTGTGAGTGCTGTTGGAAAATTATTTATGGGATTTTCTTTTTTTTTTTAGATTAATAATTTTGATTGATTAAGAGATGGTTTCTTGATTGATATTTTATAAAATTCCATCGCATCGATCCAGACATGAAGAATGCATACCATTAACTTCATGAGTTTTACGAAAATTAATGGAGAAAAAAATTTGAAAATAGGATGAAAATTGATGGGATTAGTTAATATAAATTGATGGGATTAAATTAATATAAATCTAACATGAGGAAACTGAAATTCACCTCTTTGGATGTTAAATATAACTTAGAACACTACTTAGTCCATTATAAAACATTAATAATCTCTCTTGGATTTTAAATTATTATCCAACCATCTATCTATCTATCTACCTACCTACTACTTGTCTATCTATTCTATCGATCTTCTATACTCTATATATAAAATTATAAATTGATGCAATCTTCTATAAATCTATCAACCTATCTACCTATTTTATCTATTTATCTTCTATACTCCATATATAATATTAAAAATTAATGTCATTCAAAGTATGTTCTATGCTTATGATACATAGATTGCTTATATATTCAAATATTAACCAAAAGAATTAGTTAATAAAAAACTTGAACACACATAGGTTTACTCTTGCAAAGTATGCACATAAAAAAATAACTCAAACATTAGTACCAAGTTGAAAAACATGAAATTATGTATAACAAAATTCCTTGAATAAATTTTTCTTAGCATGAATTTATTATAAATTATTTTTACTTAAATGGACTCTTATTGCAAACTTTAGTTTAATATGGATATTCTATATTTTTTAGTAACATGTAAAAGCAGGAAAAAAAATTGTGACATAATAGTAACAAATGGTGAAGTACTTGCAATTATAATAATAATAATAAAAAGTTTCTTTCTTAGAAAATAATAGATATACCACTCACAACTTTATTTGGATATTACTAATTCTCAATTACAATAAAATAATACGTGCTAACTTAAGTACACTAGAAGGATTATGTCCACACACAATATCAAATGGGGTCAATTAGAAAGTCCAATATCTAGACCTATTATAGGCTAACTCCATTTATAATAAAGCTCGATCACATTGCTTAGACTTGTCTCTTACCAAACTTTGTGGTAGATTTTCTAGGTTGCGGTTAACCACTTTTGCTTATCTATATTTGAGGGTGATAAACACGGTAAAAATTTAACTAAGTACCAAGCTTTTCCAACAAAAACTTCTAGAAATTGCTTATAAAATTCATATCCAATCGAGATAATGGACTTAAGAACCCATACAAGTGAACCAACTCTCTAAAGTAAAGATGGACTATTTGGTAAGCATTCATAGTGTTTTAAGATACAATAAAACAGGTTGTCTTCCGAAACTTATCCACCACTATAAAGATTGAATCTATAACATGGTGGGTATGAGATAAGCCTGATATAAAATCGATACTAACATTCAATTAAGGAGCATCTAGAACATGAAATGGAGTATACAACCCAACATTAGTCAAAGCATCTTTGGACTCCTAATAAATGACACATCTCTTCACAAAGTCTGATACCTAATGTGGAAGTTTAGGCTAATAGTAAGTTGATAACACTGGGATTAGAGTTTTATCACGTATAAAACAACTATTGCCATGTAACTCATAAATGATATGTTCCCTCAAAAAACAATCTAGGATACACAACTTCACACCAAGGAATAAATAAATTTTCACAAATACAAAATCACTTTGCTTACCTACATTCACCAACCTAGCATAAATCTTCCTATGAGAGGAGTCTCCTAAGTACAACTCCTGGTATCAAATTTTACCACTTGAATACTCTTAGTACTGAGTAGAATGACTCATCTATTAAATACACCAATAACCTTATTAATATTCTTAGTGCTTAGTGCAAGCCTCCTTACCACAACATATATTCAATAATGGATATGGAATCATTACAATACAGTGGTCATGGCAGTGGACTAAAAAGGCTAACTCAAGCGGCTTTCAATTGTCAAATTTGACAATTCATGATGGCTACTTTGAGCCAATGATTAGGATCATTCAGAGTTGAATCAAGGGCTAAGATTTGGCACCATTAAAGACAAAATGTTCCTCTTCCACCCAATATAAATAGGGGTAGATTTCATGGTCTGGGCATAAAGAAAGGAGAGACCAAAATTGAACAAAAACCATCACCTTACCCCTGTCGTTTTTATCTAACATCTTATTTCCCTCTCTTCGCCACATCCACCACCTCATGCATTACCAAAAACAACCACCGACAGACCAACTCCTTCCCCAGTACCACTATGATCGATAGCTCCTCCCTCAACAATGTAATGGTACAACAAGAACCACAATCTTTGACAACCCCAACTATTTCTACTTTTTCCTCCAATAACAACCACCAATGATGTAACCATATTATTCGATGGTTTCATCCATATTTAACTAGTGTTTTGCCCATTATATATATATATATACGTATAATGCCTTGATATTATATATAAAATGCCTTGATATTCTTTATTTTATGTTTTGAAGGCAGTTTTGGATGAAAGATGCAAAAATGAGTAAATTGGAGGTAATTGGCAGATTTGACGTTTAGTTGATGTTTTGTGCATAGCGTGAGTTCTAGAGGTCGAAATGAAGTGATTCTAGTGGCACTAAAAAGCCAACATCCATACCTTTTTGTAAATTTAATGCAAGAAAAATAAAAAGAGGAAGATCATGGAAATCACATCCTTCAAAGTCAAATCTCAACTTTTTTCTACCAATATTGACCTTTGGCCATTGAAAATTGAATATCTGGAGCTGCAGAAGTCCAATTGATGCAAACTTAATTTTTTTGAATTCCTTACTTAAATACCTATCAATGCCTCAAATTTCAGCAAAAAGAAAATGTCATATGAGGGAGATATTAATTTTCAAAGATGAAAGCTGAATTCTGCCAACAAATAAGTTTTGTGAAGAAACATGTCCAAATTATGTTTCGAAGCATCTAAACTGATGTCCAAGTTTTTATTTCAGCAATTTAGCTCTTCTAAGTCAAAGCTTGAAGATTTAATGCAAATAGTTATTGAAGTACTTAAATGTAAATTGTCAACTTAAGGGAGGACTATTTTGTAAAATAGGGACTAAGGTTTCGTAGCATATAAAAAGAAAGAGAGAAAGGAAAGAGGTTGGCAGCTAAAAGTGAAGAAATACAAACTCTCCTATCTACAAACCAGAAATAACACTTTCTTCTATCTTTAATAATAGGTGCTCCATAGATAAGCAAGGCTAAGCTCGTTTTCTTGGTTGTAAGGACGCAACAAACCTTCGGATTTCAAGAACTGTGAGATTTATTCTTCCTTTTATTTCCAGTTTATAATATGAATGAGTATGATTGTTTTCCTATGCCTATTTTCTATGATTGTTGTTGATAATTGCTAGAGCGGACTCTAAGTTATTATCGTAAACAATCTATTCCTAAGTTTGATATCAAAACCAGAGTTGTGATATATGAACTTGTTAAGCAACTAAGCTTGATAATTATGGCGGAACTACATTATTAAACTTAGGGAGAACACTTGAACAAAGGAACACAAGCTACAGACAGCTTGGTTGTCAAGAGATAAATCAATTTATCTAGTTCTTATGGCTGCCATTGAACTAAATCATTAATGCAGACATTGTGATTGGTTGTTGGTTAAGGTTAGTTATACGGCGGATCCGTTAATTAACCAACGTTAAGAAAAGATAAAAAAATTCAGAATATAAATTGAAGTTTTGTTTTAATGATCGGTTCTAATTTCCATTGATGGATGTGTGCTTGTGACCAAAGTTTGTTTTCTTGATAAATTTTGGTTTCAATTGATTTTGTTTGCTAGTTTAATTTCTTCCATAGTTTAGATCATCACAAATTAAAACGAATAGCATAAAAATTTGAACTAAACCTTCCTCGTGAGATTGACCCCTTGCTTGCTTTATACTATCTTGTGTGTTGTGTTTTAACCTAGGGTAACTAGCCCCACCCTATCGAGGCCAAATTCCACTGTTTTCTAGGGTTTTCTGGCAGTTTTAGTTTTCTAACATAGGATTTTCGTATAATTTGCATTGTTTTCAATCTCTTATGTGGTTGGTTTCTTTTGAGTTTTCTTGATTATTTATGCCAGTAACCCGTTCTATGAATCAAAGTCAATTGCAGTTGGATCTTGAAATAGAAAAAAACTTTACGCACGTTACAAAAGAAAGCTTACCTCAACACCATGGTTATTGCACGACAACAAAAACTTAAGGAACTTGCTACTCCTAACGTGGAAAATCAGTCATTGTGCATAAACATCGACAATAATGTAAACTTTGAGCTCAAATCTGGTTTTATACATTTTCTACCAACATTTAATGGTCTTGCAGGAGAAGATCCTCATACTCATCTCAAGGAGTTCCATATGGTTTGTGTTGGCATGAAACTGAACGGAGTTGATGAAGAACAAGTTAAATTAAAAGCTTTCTCTCTCTTTAAAAAGGGCAACAAAGGCATGGCTTTTCTCCATTCTCCCAGGTTCAATTGGAACTTGGAATGGCATGAAGAAGATCTTTCTTGAAAAGTATTTTCCAGTATCTCGAGTTGCCAATATAAGGAAAGAAATATGTGGGATTCGATAATCTCATGGAGAGACACTCTCCGAGTATTGGGAAAGATTTGAGCAACTATGTATTTAATGCCCTCATCATCAAATACCCAATCAGTTACTCATTCAATATTTCTATGAAGGATTGATGCCTACTGACAATAGTATCATTGGTAGATAAGATATTCGAGGCTGCACGCCAATTGATCTCAAAAGTGGCAACCAACTCGAAATAATTTGGCACCCGTGGAGACTTCTCAAACAAACGAGTAAATGAGGTAAGTATTTCTAACCTTGAAAATAAAGTTAATGATCTTACTTCTCTTGTGCGTTCTTTGGCTTGTGGAAATGTACAGCAGGTGAAAGTTTGTAGCATATGCTCCTTACAAGGACATGTTTCGGATATGTGCCCAACAATGCAAGAAGATTACATTGAACATGTTAATGTAGTTGATGGAGTATTCAACGAACAACCCCAGTATAAATATAATTCCTTTTTCAACACGTATAATCCTGGATGGAGAGATCATCCCAACTTACGCTATGGGAACCCACCTTAACAAGGCAATCAAAACCGACAGTTCCATCTCCATGGATTTCAATCCCAACAAAATTATCAATCAAGACAACCCCCTCTATTCATAAACTCTAATGTTATGGGGTCGTCGTTCAATGATGATCTTCGTGAGATGATGAAAACTTTGGCTTCTAACACTATGACCTTGCAAGTCATGTCTTTTCAACAGGAAACAAGGTCAGGTATTCACAGCTTGGAAAAGCAAATGGGGCAAGTAGCCCCAAGTGTAGGGAAATTAGAAGCATAAATGTATGGAAAATTGCCCTTCCAGACTTTGAATCCAAAAGAGAATGTTAGTGCAATAATGCTACGAAGTGGGAAAGAACTTGAAAGGCAAAGGTTGAAACATATTGAGATGGAGGAAGATGAAGAGATAAAAACCGAATTGAGTACAAAGAAGAAACATCCTCCTCCTTTCCAAATCGAAACAACGACCAACACTCCAAAGGTAACTCCTTACTCAATTAATTCAAGTTTTAAAACAATTCCACCCTTTTCTGTGAGTTTCTCTAGGTCAAAGAAAGTAAACAAAGAAAAAGAAATTTTAGAGGTTTTTAAGAAAGTGAAACTTAACATTCCTTTACTTATATTGTCAAGCAAATTCCCAAGTGTGCTAAATTCTTGAAGGAGTTGTGCACTACCAAGAGAGCTTTCAAACTAAAAGGTTACGAAATGGTAAGTATGGGTGAAGTTGTATCTGCTGTTGTTCAAAAGAATATGTCTTTGAAGTAAAAAAAACAAAAAAACAGGTCCGTTTACTATCCCATGTGTTATTGGTAATGCTAGTTTTAAAAGGGCCTTATGTGATTTAGGTGCATCCATTAGTGTTATGCCTAAACATGTTTATAATTCTCTTAGTCTTGAGCTTTTGAATAAAACTAGTATTGTAATACAACTTGCGAATTGTAATTTTGTTTACCCACTTGGTGTGATAGAAGATGTCATAGTCAAGACTAATAGTTTGGTCATTCCATGCGACTTTTATATTCTTGATATGGAACATGATTCTTATGATTCTTCAAACAACACTCTTATATTGTTTGGGAGACCATTCTTAAAAACTGTCAATACAAAGATTGATTGTGGTAAGGATACTTTTTCTATAGAGGTAGGAGATGAAAAAATTGAATTTAATTTTCATGATGCAATGAAATATCTAAGTGTGTGCAACAGGTTTTTTATTTTGATTGTAAGGATGGATTAAGCATAGCTTTGAGTTATGGCTATGATTTTACCGAGATAGAAGAGATGGAGAGGGACATATGTGTTCCCTAAAACGTTCACGAATCAGCATTGGCTTCGCAAGCTTTGCAAACCGTTCCCCATGGTAATGTCTTTATTGATTTAGTACTTTCACATGAAAAGCTTTTGCCATATATTTTATAGGCCCCCGAGCTAGAATTGAAACCTTTACCCAATAATTTGAAGTATGTATTCATTGGCGACAACAATACACTTTCTGTTATCATCGTAAAAGGTTTGACAATGTGTATGCATTAGATGGACTTTAGCTTACATCAAGGGCATTAGTCCCTCAATGTATATGCATCACATACTATTGGAGGACAATGCAAAACCAACAAGGAAAATACAAAAGAGGTTGAACCCGCATATGATGAAGGTAGTGAAAGCTGAAATTTTGAAACTGTTAGATACAGGTGTCATTTACCCCATCACGAACAGTAAATGAGTGGCGCCACTACATGTGATGCCCAAGAAGACCGGAATCAGGTTGGGGAAAAACAAAAATGATGAACTCATTCCTACTCGCATCTTGAGTGGATGGAAAATGTGTGTTGATTACAGAAAGCTAAATCTTGCCACATACAAAGATTATTTTCCATTACCATTCATGGACCAAATGCTTGAACGCTTGACAAGTAAGTCTTTTTATTGCTTTCTCGATGGATATAATGGATACAATCAGATTGTTATTAATCTTAAATATCAAGAAAAGACTACATTTACATGTCCATTTGGTACATATACATATAGGAGAACGCCTTTTGGTCTCTGTATTGCACCCGTAACTTTTCAAAGATGCATAGTGAGTATTTTTTCTGACTATGTTGAAAGAATAATTGAGATTTTGATCGATGATTTCACGGTATGTTTTGATAAGTGTCTAGAAAATTTATCTTTGATCTTGAAAAGGTGCATTGAAACTAACCTTGTCTTGAACTATGAAAAGTGTTATTTTATGGTAGAATAAGGAATAGTTCTTGGGCATGTTGTGTCTTCACATGGATTAGAAGTTGATAAAACTAAAATAGATGTTATTTCATCATTGTCTTACCCCTCATGCGTGGGGGAAGTTCGTTCTTTTCTAGGTCAAGCAGGTTTCTCTATCGACGTTTTATCAAAGATTTCTTGAAAATTACAGCACCTTTGTGCAAACTATTAGCCAAAGAAGTGGATTTTGTATTTGATCAAGCATGTAAAGATGCCCATGATGAGCTTAAGAGGCATGTCACATTTGCCCCTATAATCCAACCACCAAATTAGGATGAACCTTTCGAGATAATGTGTGATTTGAGTGACTATGCAGTAGGCATTGTGCTTGGGCAAAGAATAAGGAAGAATTTGCATGTGCCAATGCTTCCCGCATGTTGGACGGAGCGCAATGCAATTATCATACAACTAAAAAGGAACAATCACAAATTAATTACCCTAGCTTAAAACATAACACAACCAACATACCAACTCGTCCATCGACGCCACCACCAACCTCATGTCAACCTCTCGTCACGACCAGCCAGACAGCCGCAACATTTTACATGCAGAATTTTTCTCTCCCTAGGTAACTTTCTTCTTCTTCCTTTTTCTCTCCCTATTAATGTAGTTGTTACATGCAGATTTCATTTAACATGCAACAACAGAATTAATTAATATGGTCGCTAGGCTAGGCTAGTGACCATGTGGGCTGGACACGTTCTAGACCAGTCAAGATGGCTAGGCCGGGTCCAACCCACCTCTAAAAAAAGGAGGAGTCAGGTTTGTTGGGCCATTGTCAGCCCAACTTGAGTCGGTTGGGTCCATCCCAAATGGCTGGGCCGAACCCAACTCAATATATTTAATAATAATATAATAATATTAAAAAAAAACTTCAAATTATTCAAAGGGCATTTTAAAATATTTATGGGTCCCTCACATGTTTTTCTAACAATTTTACATAATATCAGGTTGTAGACTTTCACTGTAAGAAACATATTCGATATTAAAAATACCTGGTTTTCTCCAAAATTTTAAAAAAATTCAAAAATTCAAAAACAAATGAATTTTCATTTCAAAAAACAAAACAAAAATATATTTTGTTTTTATGCATATAGTCAAATCATAAAAGTTTTTCCAATCATATTTTCTAAAAGATAAAAATCGCAACATTTTCATCATGCTTTCTTAAAAAGATAGATATTGTAACCAATTTTTGATTCTCCATTAGAGTTCAGCAAAAAAAAAAAAAAAACATAACAATTATTATATTTATCATGTTAGGAATTAGTTATATTTAGGAAATAAATGCGATGCTATAATTTGAACCTTAGAACGGTTAAGATTTCACCCAATAAGTTTAAGACTCTCTCACGAAGGAAGATCTGTCTTATACCTTAGAAAAGACCAATGAATAGAAACTTGACCAAGAAAAACAATCAAACAATAACACAACTTACCTCGGGTAGGGTGCACTAGGGGTGATGTGTTTTCTCCTTGCTTAACTAGTCCCTTACCCAAACTCTCGTAGCCCATAGGTTTTCTAATAACCATAATACTAATACTAGGTGGCGACTCCTGAACCTTATAATCATGACTTTATGATTATACCTAAACCCTCTTTTCAACATACACCTCTCAGAAGACTAATCTGCCATTCAACGTAGCCTTGCAACAGGTAGTACTAGTTATAGTAGCATAACTTCCATAATCTATAATCAAACTATGCATATTATTTTGTACACGGAAACATATATGAAAAATATTCTCCTTTTGGCTGAAAGTTTCACCTTAGCTGAAACTAATATTCTTTTAGCTTTGATTCTGCCCAAATCAATCTTTATTACCAATGGATGCAAATTCACGGTCATCATCATCATCTACATTTGTGTTTTCATCCACAAAATCAACAAACTCAATATTAACATTTTGTATAGCCTTTCAGATAGGGTTTTGTATACGATCAACCCCTATTTATAGTCTATCTATCCCATTATTTTTGTTATCATTGAAGCTATCTCATCTTTCAGATTCTTCATCACCCTAGTCAGAAGCTCAAGTTGTCCAGTGAAAGCTTGCATCTGAAAGGTGTTCTTTGGTTTCGGTGTCATGGAGTCGTTATTTTCAGACATTTTTGAACTTTTAAAAATTGATTAGCAGCAAACAAAATGTATGCTCACAACTATCATTTTTTCACACAATTCAAGGATTTTTACCTAATTGTTTTCACTTTACATTTTATCTTTCGACTCACATTCATGTGGTTCTTTCAAAACTGAAAATTAATTAATCAAAGTCAATGGGTATCATGACATAATCCAAATATGTATAAAGTGACTTGAGAATCAATAAGATACAAAAATCAAAACAAAACTATGATTATGATTTTGCGAGTAACAAAGGGAATTCGTATAAAATATGGACGTTACGAAGAATCAAAATAAAAAGGAAAAACATTTGATGGAAACACTTATTTGACTCCTAAATAATCCAAATATAACAAAAATAGATTGAATAGGTCAAAACAAATATTAGTTAACATGGTTTTGTTAGCACAATTTGACCCATTACACGATTTTAAGCACCATAATTGAAGTCCAGATCAAATGATATTGGAACAACCTAAATTTTGATATATAGTACCCTTATACGTAATAAATAGTATTAATTAGATTATAGATCATTCTCTTATGCCAAGTATCGAAAACTCATATTTGATCAGTTTGCGATAGAATTTAACTTAGTATGGAAACCATAATTAAATGATATCATAAAGAGACCAATTAATATATAGAGTGACTTCACCCTAAATAACCAGTATATCAATTTATAAGAGATTTCAAGATGGTTCGATTTGGTTTCTCTATTATTTGTGCTTTCGCAACAGTATTGAAACTAGCTTGAATAACATGTTTTTTTTTCTTACTTTTTATGTTAGTGATATGTTTAAACAAAATAAAACAACACTTTTTTTGTACTAAGATGTTGAAAACATAAATAAAACAAGAGTAAAAAAGCACAACTAAACTTATAAAACACAAAGAAAACAAGATTTTTAGAAGTATATGACCTTATTTTAGAGCCTAGCTCTTATACCAACTAATGCAAACTTGGTGATCATGTGATCATGCAACCCACAACAACATTGACAACGAATCTTAGAAAGTCAAAACAAGTCTGATAGGAGAGTAACATAATGAAAACCTATCTTAGGGCACCAACATTATCTGAATAAGAACCCTTACCCTACAAATACTAATTCACAAACGAGAAGTATGAGAACGACGTCACAAAGCCAGTTAATTTTTGATAAATCAATTTAGTTTGTTAGAGATCCAAAGAATGCAAAATCTCTCTCACACAAGCTGAATAAATTTGACAATAATAGTATTATCTTGTCTTAATATTTTGTCCTTACAAAGAGTATTTATACTCTTGAAAATAAAAACCTTAATGGATCTACTTTTATGAGTTAAATTTGCCAACATACAAAAATAACTCAGAACATATACCAATAAACTTGAATATATAGACACAAATAAGCCTTGGATCATAACTTAGAACTAGTTATTAATTAAGCCTAAATAAGCTTTGAGCCTTAGTTGATTAATCAAACCTAGGCTCAATATAAACTAAGCCCATTAGAAACAATGGCAAGGTTATTGACCTATTAAATAACCCAAATAAAAGTTATAACAAAAAATCAAACCCATGATAATAAATTTTCTTTGTTTCCATGAGAGAAGTAGAAGAAAAAAAAAACAAAATAAATCTGAAACAAGGCTTTATATAAAGCCTTGATGCCTTCACTATTATCCTTGAAAATAAGAAAAACTTGTTGCCTTATACTTCTTTATTTTAAAAGAGAAATTATTGCTAGTTTGTTTCCTCTTCAAGCATGGACTCATCTAAATAGCCTCCTATAATCTCATTTTTGAATAAGAAAAACCTATAAAATAAGGAAAAGAACAATAAAAAAAAATCCAAAGTCTCTTTGTCACTTATAAATTCAATAATGGATATGGAATCCTTCCAAACTATAAGTAATAGTTGTTGTCTTAAATGTTTTTTTCTTTGACATGAAATCCTTATGAAGCTCTATATATAGTCCAAACAGTAAATGAAGGTCCAGACATTTAGATTTTACATGATTTTTCAAATAACTTCGACCATATGAAATAATCCATTACCAAACTCAGATTTACCTAAAGTTTTCACCGAAGATATAATAGCATGTCTAGAAACTCCTGTAAAAATTTTAGGGATCTAATGGTTAAATTAAAAGTTATGGTTTATAGTGTAAAACTGGATAGTAAGAGATTTTACGCTGAAATTTAAATTTGACCTTACTTGGATTGAATCAAGTTCTATTGGCTTTCAATATCAACCTTATATAATTAATTTTTTTTTAATTTTATCTTTTAACATTTAATTTGTCAGGAATTCAACTCTGATTTTATTTTTATTTGTAAATTTTCTAATTTAGACTTTGAATTTTTTTTATTTAAAAAAATTCATCAAGATGCCTGCATATCCGGTAATTTTTTTGAAAAACTGTTTCCACCCTGCTGCGGCTGAACACAACACAGCAACACTGCAAACACGTACTAGAAAAGACACACACACCATGCAAGGTTCTTTCTAACATGTGTCTCGTCATTATACTACGTGTCATTCCCTCTATCTCCTAAAATATAGCACTCCTTCCTCTCACAGTCCCTGCCTCCCTCTCTATCTCTCCATTTTCGCATGCCACCTCTGTGATATTAATCTACGAGCTCAGCTCTCTAACTAAGCCATTTTTTGAAGAAAATTGATCCATGGCTGACTTTCGCCAACAACAGCATCAGCAAAGACCTGGAGGCCAAGGCTTCGCGAGCACCCTCCCAGGAAAGGGACCTTCAACTTCCCAGGTCGTAGCAGTTGTAACCTTGTTATCTGTTGGTGGCACCCTTCTCTTCCTTTCAGGTCTCACTCTTGTAGGGACACTCATTGGGCTAGCTTTGACCACCCCCGTCTTTGTGATTTTTAGCCCAGTTTTGGTCCCTACAGCCCTTGTGATAGGCTTGGGCGTGTCGGGATTCTTAGCATCCGGTGCTTTTGGGGTCACGGCACTCTCGTCACTCTCATGGATGGCCGGCCATTTGCAGAGCTTGATCAGAGGTCCCTTGACACAAACATTGGATCAGGCAAAACGGAAGGCACAGGAAACAACAGGACAAGTGGGCCAGAAAGCTAGAGAGACGGCCCAGATTGTTCAGAGTAAGGCCCAAGAAGGGACAAAGGGTGGTCCAGAGGTTAGCAGGACATGAGGATTCTTGAGGGCTTGGAGACCACCTGACCCATCTTCTTGTGTGTCAATTTAGTTGTTGTGTGGCTAGTTATGTGCTTTTCTTGTGTATTGTTTGTTTGTTTTCTATATATATTATTTGTATCGTTTTCTATTTTCAAATAAATTATACCCTCCTTGGGAGGGTTTCTCTGATTTGAATTTTGAATTTTATTATATTTAAGTTTTATTTCTCTTCTTGTAAATGACTGATGGGAAAGAATGAAACGAGGATGGGAGTGAAAAGTGAAAATGAAAATCATACATATTAGAAATGGAATGAAAACAAAAACAAGGAATTTCGTGATTCTTTTTTAAAAAGTGTTAACTTAAAAAATTGAGAAAAAGTATTAATTATAACTTTAATGTGCTAATGAACTTAAAATAACTTGAAGGAATTTTCGATTTATTATACCTATACTAATAGTAAATTGTATCAAATTAATAGCATTCAACTTCTAATTATAAAATATAAAGTTAATTATGTTTCTTAATTTTTCTTATTTATACTACAAACGACCCATATAGGGTTTCATGTTTTGACTGTAAGAAAGTTTAAAAAAAATTTAAGAGTTAAAATATTTAAATAATAAATTAAATTGTTTTTATCTTTTATTTTTAACCACCTTACATTTTTTTTTCTTCTTTCCAATTTACCAATTATTAAAAAGAATTCAAGAAATAAGTCCTTGGGCAAGAAGACATGTCTTCACACCTGCAAAGAGACAAACTAGTAGCAGTTAGCAACATCCCCTACATAAGCATAATGACAAGTTCTACACTATTAATAATTAATAAATATTATCCATCGACTTCTTGTTTGGTGTCTCTAGTAATGACGAACAAGTTCTGCCAAGAATGGACTCATTTTGAAGTTTAATAGAATCTGTAAAATTAGCAAAACACCAAAAAGAAGTAGTTTAATAGATGAATGAATAAACTAAAGCCATTTATGCTTAATGGCTTCAAATTAAGTTATTAGCACTTGAATAATTAAATCTTAACAAACTCTACTCGCAAATCTAACCCAACAAAATCCAAAACCCATAATACTTAAGTTTATTAGAGAATAATATAAAATTATATCTTGATATCTTATCTGACAGCTTAAGTTATTGGGTTGAGATGATTTTTTAACATGGTATCAGAGTCTTGATGACAAAGTGGTCATGAGTTCAAATCTCACCATCCCCATTTATTTGATAAAAAAAATCAAACATAAAGTAATGTGGGCTTGTACAAGTTTTAAATGTAAAAGGCTTTCACTTGAGAGTGTGTGTTAGAGAATAATATAAAATCATATCCTGGAATCTCATCTGACAACTTAAGTTATTGGGTTGAGATGTTTTTTTGACAAAGCTGTTACCAGAAAAGAGAACCAAAAAAAAAAATTAAGACAAAGTATTTAACCCCATAAAGAAAACCATCTGCAGTAGTCCTATAGAGAAGCATTCAACCTATTTAATAACAAGTTTCAAACTCATACAAAAATAATAAGAAAAAATCACAATAAAATGTGTTAGTCGACAGTTTATGGGAGAAAAATTACAGTTTCTCAAAATAATTTATCAAGAATTTAAAGACAAGTCACACTTCCAAACCTATTCAAAGACAAATCAAGAAATTCAAGATGAGATAAAACTCTCAAAAGTTGAAAGAATTTCACCATAAAAACTCTTGCTAGAAAGATCAAGCTACTTTAATGCTTTAAGCTAAGATATTAGAATCACATTACCTTTATGGCTAAAATTTTGGTGTATTCATTTGTTGTCTTGAATTTGATTCTGTTGCCCTATTCTTTTGCTAATCAATATTCAAATCTTGAATGAGGTGGTGGGAGTTTTTTCTATAGAATTTTTCTAAAATAATTTAATAGATAGAATGTTTGGCACCATTATAGTATAGAATGAAGTGCAAGCACTATATTATGGAACAGGAAATTAAAAAAAAAAAACATCAAGTTAGCTTTCACTTTATTTTCAAAATCAGATGAATAATTTAATTCCTTCAAATGTCTTCGTTACACTTCATCTTTTCTTCATTTAAAGGTCCTGTGCTCCGAAATGATGTGAAAATTTTATAGTTATAATTTTGCAAAATGTATTCTTAAATCTTTTGATGTTCATAATCGAATTCAAAAATATTTTTGTGTGAAGATATTTCTCTTGATTTCATTTTTATTTATTTTCTATGATTAGTTTTTGGTACATCAAAGATTTTAGTCTTTCAAAAATTTCAAATTTCAAATTTATGTCTTTGCATTTGGAAATTCATTTTAAGGTTTTTCTGCTCCAAAATCAGTGAAACTACTGTGTTTTAAATTTCAAAGAATTCATTTTTAACTCTTGATTACCGTTATTTAATTTTAAAAATATTCAGATATTTTTTCTCAACATTTCACTGGTGCATCAAGCTTCTAGTCGTCTTTCATGAATTTATTCAAGAAGCTTGAACTTTCATTAACACACCGTTATTTAGTTTCATTAAATTTCAGTTAGGTTTTGCTAAAATTTACCTAAAATGTTTTTTATTAGTTTTGTCAAAATTTACTATTACAAAATGAGTGAAAATCAACAAAATTACCAATAAAAATTTTATTATGAGAATAAAGGGAATATGTTTTGTGTTTCTAGGTTTCAATGTTCTTCTTCACGATCCTCTTTTAAATTTATATTTAAATATTATCATGACGTCATGTAACAGTCCAATAAAATCTTATATAGAGAGAGTATTCTTCTTCTCCCACAAACTACAATTTTTAATTAAATAATTCCTAGCTTATTAAGCGATTTGTTATAATCTATTTTGGTATGAAAGATTGAAAGCATATATATAAAATCTATTGGGTTATAATTCTTTTTTTTTTCACCAAAAGGGTCAATTTATTATAGCTATATTCTGAACAATCTTTTGTCTCTATTGTTTTCCTTGAAAATTTTATATATTTTATATTTTTCTCATTAGAAGCATTTTCCAAACTGATTAATGGCGTGTTTAGCATTATTGTACTATATTTTTTATTTTTATTTTTGTACTATACTATGATGCACATTGCATTTGATATAAGAGGAGCGTCAGAAAGCATTAACTATTTGGTAACCGACCACTTAGCTTTTAACAAAGTTATATTTTTGATGATTTTTTTTTTTTGGAAAATAAAACTATTGTAGAAACACTCAAGTCCTAAATAGATTGGTAATCATTCTTTTAAAATGTATTGCGGCCATGTTTACTTTGCAGCACAATTGACTGCGGCAATAAAAAACAATTAGGGTTCTTCGAGCTGGAGTTTGCCAAACAAATTACCATATTTGCATTTCAAAATCATCCCACAAGTTCAATGCAACCTAAGGGACTGCGATACATCACATGTCTTTTCGAGACAATATTCTTCCCATCTGCAACTGTAGGTAAGTTTCACGTTTATGAATTCATGTTGAAATCGAAGTTCGGTACACATATGCATGTTGAATATTGTAATTCTAGGCAAAACGCATAAATAATTGAAAAATACATATATATTTATTCTGGGAATCTTTTATTTAAATGGTTATCTTAAAGCTGATTGAGCTTCTCTTAAATTAGTGCTGACATGAATTGCCCTTACCCCCCTTGTTTTTACATCTTTTGCAGATATGGACTCTCTTTGCCTATTCTATTCCCCCGTCCGTCTCTTCACTTGCACGGATTGTCGCAGGTGGATGGTGGACAATCTCTCTATAAATATATGGAAGTTTTCATCTCGATCTAGCATGCTTATCCTAACATATTGTGGGCTAACACCAAAGTGTTTACCACTTCTTGTTATGATGTTGTTAGATCGTAGAAAGCCTTCGCAGTCTTCCATGGGTTCTTGGCACTTCAACCACGCAAAAGCTGCACAAGAGACACAAATACAATGTAAGTGTAAGAACTTGTATTTGTTGCTATGAATGATTGAATTGATGTTGCTATGAATGATCTAAAACATAAGCCATGTTTATTTACCTGGTTGAGGAGCAAAGGATCTGTTGAGAAAGCTGCATGATCCAGGGGAAAACTCAGGCAAAGTAAAGAGACCACTTTGCCTAACAGCAGCCCTCAATAACTTCCACCTCTCTTCCATGAGGTGGGCAGCAAAATCAAATAGGGACCCAAGGCTGGTAGGATATTGGCAGCTATGGATCACAACTTGCAGCACTTTAGCTGCTCGAAGCTGTGAATCCTTAGACACGCCAATTGTGTTGAGCTCTACGAATTTCACCATCTTTTTGGCTACTTCTACATCCTTGACAAGAGCCCAGCTGAAATTAAGGATGTAGAACAAAAAATTTAGAAATACGAGGTGCTTAATCATCTAGTTACAACGTTTGATCCCATCTAAGTTGAGCTTACCCAATGCGCATCCCAGCATGTCCTGTGCTTTTCGACACGGTGAAGAGCATAATGTCATGGTTAGCAGCAGAAGCAATTGGCGTGTATTGTGGCCAATAATATGCAAGATCATGAACCAAGATGCCCCCACTTTTGTTGACAACAGACTGCCTGACGTATCCATCTGGATTGTTAGGGGAGGTAACGAGTTCTATAAATGGTCCCTCTTTATTGAAACTTCGTGCATCACCAGCCCATTTATAAAGCCCCGACTTCAGGCAGTCGGTGATCAATGGATAAGACTGCAACAAAATATCAACATGAAAGTTAGACCAACGCAACATAACCATCAAGTGTATCTAAGGTTAAAGAATCAATATTAAAGAAGACAGAATTTTGGTTTCATATCAAAGGAAGGATATTCAAATTTGAAATCCAATTAAGTCCTTGCATAAAGAACAAAGAAAGCCAGAAAAGGCTAAAGCGGTTCAGCCACAATATTGAGCTCAGATTATTTGGAAGGAAAGTGTGCATGGAAGACGGATCTTGACAGTTATGAGAAAACTTAGTTTCATTTTTATTTCAACCCACCTCATTGAAGGTGATGATACCATCTTCGATAGAACACAACACTACTATGTGTTCGAAACTCACCAAGCATACGAAGATTATGCCACTTTGAGTAAATGCAGCAGATAGTTAAAGGTCATTGACTTCAGTATTCATGTACAGATACATTAACTCCTTTTATATTACAAATCTGAAACTAAAAGGACAATTTGATTACCATTTAAATGCTGGCTTGTTCTATGAAATTCAGCACATGCATATTTGCATGTGACTAGCGATGGAAGATGTAGAAGCAAGAGGTTTTAATTAAAAAAGAAGCAGAGATGAAGAACCCGAAAAAAAATAAGAGTAGAAACTACGCATAAGAAAATGCCAGCAATTTAATGTTGATGCAGGGAGATTTGAAAGGCATATTAAATATAAATGCACCCACCCTGTTGAGATATTAAGTTAAAATAATAGAAAAATGAATTCTGGTAAATGACAAACTACATATCAGGAGGTAAAATCAAGCATATATAAGAAGCAATACTCACGGAGTAGTAAGGGGCTGCAGATACAACACTGAGGGGTTCCACTGCATCTTGGGGGGACAGTGCATATAATACAGCTTGATAAAGCTGTGTAGAACCTGTCCCAACAACAATGTGGCGGTCCTCGGTGACTGCGTTGCCAACTGTTTTATGCAGTCTAATAATCTCTTTGGCAAACTCTGGCTCTAAGAACCAGCAAAGGCTCCCAGCATCAGAGAAGTAGCTCATTGATTGCCAACCAGGGATAACAATGGTGGATTTGTCACCCGCTTGTTGCCAAAATCTCTCGTACATTGTCGGATCGCCACTGCATTAAGCAAATATATAAAAGCAGCACCTTAAATGTCATGTTGGTCATTATATCAGCATCCTTACATATTATATACAGCACTAATTAGAAAATATTAAATTATTCCATGGAAGTTCCAAATCAATTTCTATATTCTCTAATCTAACCATCCAAACCCATCACCAGCATTGACCAAATAAACATCTCAAGTGGTTATAATGTTTTACCTCACATAAAGAACACATGGTATTGAGAAAAAACTCGAACACCTTACATATTTGTAACAGAAGGTGGGGTTTGGTCCCTATCTATGAAGAAATTAATGATTCGACAATGTATATGCATGGCTAACATCATGTCTATCACTACGAGAAAATCAGCGAAAACCAATAGAATTACCAACGGAATTTTTTCGTCGGTAATTTTTACAGACAAAAATAATTCTAACAGACAATCCCCATCGACGATACGGTCAGTATATACCGACAGACGTATTCCATGCATATACATTTGCTGCTCCTTATTCTTATTAGTCAATCATACTGAAGGTTTATAACATGCCACCAGGGATGTGTATGAGGCTGGATTTCATGTTTTTATCTATGGTCATACCAGGTCCGAGCAGTCCGAGGTGAAATACAGATGTTTGTCTTCGACCGTTAATTGATGAGTTGACACAGTTGTGGTCTTCTGCAGCTTTGACTTATGATATCTCGAGGAAACATAATTTTGTTATGAGAACGGCTTGATGTGAACTATCAATGATTCCCAGCTTATAGAATGGTTTCTGGTTGGAGCACGCATGAAAAACTAGCATGTACATACTGTATGGAGAGCAACAAGGCATTCATGCTAACAAACGTGAGTAAAGCTTCTTCTTTTTTTACTGTCACCATCGTTTATTGCCACCAAATCACAGGTACAGAAAGAACAGAAAGGATTTCTTTGTTGGCAGAGTTGAAAAAGATGTTGCACCCCCGCATCTTTCTAGTGAAGAATTGCATGATGTTGTGTCAGAGTACGATGACATTGTGTTTGGTCTCCAATCAGGTAAGCAGAAGTTTTCTGATTTTGGTTTGACCCATAATTGGGTAAAGCGAAGTTTCCTAGAAGTTTCTCTTTTGGGAGCTTTCTTATTGGAAGACCAATCTTCTCCGCCATAACCTTAACATCATGCACATTGAAAAGAACATGTTTGAGAACATTTTCAACACCGTCATGGATGTGAAGGGGAAGACAAAGGACAACATCAAGGCTAGATTGGATGTAATGTTGTTTTGTAACCGTAAAAATATGGAGTTGGTTTGTGATGAGTAACGGGTCACAAAACCAAGAGCAAGCTTCGTGTTAGAAAAAAAAACACACAACTACTAGTCTATAAATGGCTTAAAAGTCTGCGTTTCCATGATGGACATGCCTCGAACATATCAAGGCTGGTTAATATGGAGGAATGCAGATTATATGGAATGAAGAGTCATGAATGTTGTGTGTTTATGCAAACACTCATCTCATTAGCTTTTCGTGATTTGTTGCCAAAGAGGATATAGGATGCACTCGCGGAAATCAGTCATTTCTTCAGAGATATATGCTCCAGTAAGTTCAATGTTGATCACATTGAAAAGCTTGAAACGAATATCGTCGAGACAATATGCAAACTTGAGATGATATTCTCTCTATCATTTTTTGACTTAATGGAGCATCTATCCGTACATTTACCGTTTGAGGTCCAGTCTAGTACAGATGGATGTATCCATTCAAAAGGTTAGATATTATAGTTGCTATGTAATTCATAATTAAATGTTTTTTCATTTTTTTAATAGATATTTTTTTTATTAATTCTATATATGCAGGTACTTATTCAATCTTAAAAAAAAGGTTAAGAACAAGACGCATGTTGAGGCGTCAATATGTGAGGTCTATATTGTTGAGGAGATCTCAACATTTATCTCATACTATTTCGAACCTCATTTATATCAAAATAGAGTGTTTTTATTCAAATGTTATTGGTATGACACAACTGACAAAGGAATTAGAGTAGATCGTCATTATGGTCTTGTTGAAATCAACTCAAAAGCTAGACATCGCAATGTAAACGATGTCATTGTTTTCGCAAAGCAATGCCAACAAGTTTATTACACATACACCCCTTCCTTTAGAAAGAACTGATCAAAAGTTGATTAGTTATCCGTTTTAAAAACCAAACCCATGGATCGTGTTGATGTTGTTCAGGATGAGAACAAAGACACAAATGTGATAGATGAAGTCTTTCAAGCTAGTGAGTTAGTTAAACCATACCGAGTTCTTCCATCGATTGACTTAGAAGAAAATTTGAATTTTTTTGTTTTCGATGATAGTCTTGTTGATGTTGACGCAGAGGAATTGAATGTTGTTTTGAACTCTAGTAGCTAGAGAATGTTTATAAAGAAAATGATAACCACATTGAATAGTATGATGAAGCTGATAACAATTCAATTGAGGACGAAGACGAAAATTCTGACTAAATATGTTGTAAAGCCTTTTTTTTATGATGTAATATTATAGATGATATATTCGAAAATGAAATATTTATTTTATAATTGTTTGCTCTTGATATTGTGCTGTAAGTTTGCAATTTAAGCGTTTGTGTAAGAGGATAAACAGGCAATACAAACAAAGCATGCAAAAGCCTAACACAACACCGACGGCTTGTGACCAATTTGTATATTACCGAGAGTTGCAAAACAATTACAACATTTTGCCACAATCAACGACAGACTATGACCCGTTGGTATTTTACCGAGAGTTGCAAAAAAATTACAGCATTTTTCCACAATTACCGACAGAATATGTCCTATCGATATTTTACTAAGAGTTACAAAAAAATTACAGTCCCTACCATAATTACCAACAGCTTTCCCGACGAATGGCGCACATTTCAATGCGCATGACTGTCAGACTGCCTGGTCGGTCGACACAGTTACCGACGGAATCACGTGCCCTGACACCTTTTTACCGACAGATTTGTCGACGGACTTTGAAAAATCTAAAGGGATTTTCAAAAATTTAGTGCGAAATTCAATTCAATACCGATAGAAATTACCGACGGAATTTAATGCCACCGCCCAAAAACATATTATTCTATGTTTTGTCGATAATTCCGTCGGTAAAATTGCAGTATAAAACCGACCCCCCCTCCGCAGTTCTCCTCTTCATTTCTTATCTTCTCTTCCTGCAAATTCTATGCGGTTTTCATTGTATTTGTATTGTTTTGATCGTAGCTTTCAACATATTAAAAGGTATGATTCTCTTTTCTTTATCTTTGTATTTTTTTTTTTTACTTTTTTTATTTTAGTTATGATTAGTTTTGTGGTGTTCTTTGTTTTGTGAATTGTTTGTAGATAAAATCTTGAAATCAACACACTATTAAGGTAAACATTTTTCATTCCTAAAGTCTTTACCTTTTTTCTTTTTATTTGTTAAATTTATTTTATTGTTTGTATTACCATAATAATTGAAAATTTTGTTAAATTTGAATTGTTATTGTTGAATTTACCTTTAAAATGTTAATTGAAATATAGAATTAAATTTAATTAGTTATCTTAATTTTATAATATTATTGATTGTTATGTTTTTTATTATTTCGATTAATTTTAATTGTTATTTATGAATTTGTATAGATGTTAGTTGAAAATATATATAGATGTTGAATTTCTATAGATGTTAGGTTGTATAGAGTTGATTTTGTAATATTTGTGTAATGCCTCGAATATTTGTAGGTATGAAAATTATGGGTAGTCTCTAATATAGGGGAGGTGCTGGCGAATTTTTTTAAAATAATTGAATTTAATTATTTGTATAAATTTGTGTAGATGTTTTGAATGAAAAATTAATTATTTTATTGTTTGTATTGTAATCATTATTTGAAAATTTAGTCTCTTAATTGTTATTGTTGAACTTTCCATGGAAATGGTAATTGGAAATGAAGAATTAAATTTCATTGTTTTATCTCAATTTTATTCTATTATTGATTGTTATGTTTTTTCATTATTTCCATTAATTTTAAATGTCATTTATGCATTTCTATAGATGTTAGTTGAAAATATATAGATGTTAGTTGAAAATATATAGATGTTAGGTTGTATATAAGATTTTCCAATGGAGTCAATTGGTTTGTGTTTATTGTAAAGATTTGTGGGTTTAAAAACTGTGAGTAGTCTCCAGTAAAGGGGAGGTGCTGCCGAATTTTTTTAAAATAATCAAAGTTAATTATGTAATTATTCGTATAAATTTATGTAGATGCGTAGAATTAAATCTATAGCACGTCATCAACAGACGGTTGTAGCTAGTTATTCTAGCAGCGAAGATGACTTATCCTTAGGTGCTGATCACGGCGAGACATTTGCGCCAACTTGTGATGCTGCCTCTTCTAGCGCGGTTTCACTATGCAGAGGCAGTGTGCCTTCACAGCGGGGTCAATTCACCTGTAAGTACCAGGCACAATGGAAGAATGACCTTTCACTGTCATTTTATTTATGTTTTAGGTTTTGTTTTATACTTATAACATAATTTATGAACAACTAATTAATATTTTATTAATTTTATTTAATTTCAAGTTCACAAACATTGAGGCTGCCTAGACAATCACATCGGCGTTTAAATCATCGATGGAGATTCCATTGTTTTAATGGAGTCAAGTTTTCAGACATCCTAAGTGGAGACCTAATATCGATGCATGGTTTCAATTATATTCAGGTAGGTGTTAACTTTTAATTTCCAGCTTATTTTTAATAAATTATTTTTATAATTTTATATCTTGTACTATTTTTATTTTAAATGAATTATTTATATACACGATATAAATTTGAGTGGGATAGCGCGGACAACAATGTTGCGAGGAGGGTATGGAATAATCATACAGTAACTAGGTAATATCGAAAATAATATTTATTTTTGTTTTATAATTTTATGGTCTTAAATGATGGAATGAGGTGGCGGTTTGGCAAGAATTCAAACCACCATTCATCTCGGGGATATATAGACGACATATATTGAGCACATGACGTCTGAGCGGTTCTCACGACGCTCACAGTCCGGTGCTGACAACCGGAACCGGCAAACTCATTGTTCGGTGACCATGCACATCGGCTACTCCGTCTAGTTCAATGCAAATGTGAAGCGGATGGTAAAATTAATTTAAATGAAATATATCGTTAATTAATTTGTGTTGTTTATAAATATATTTAACTTGCAACCTTTTTTTTTCTTTACAGGCTACGTCTCTTAGACATGAGCCAAGTCCAATTGAGTTGTTTGTAGAGACGCGCGTGCGGAGTCAAGACCGCCAAAAGGTGGTGCAGCAGTTCGTGGACAACCGTGCTCAACACTTCATGGTATGTTCGTCCAATCATTTTATTTTGTAAGTTATTATTTTCTTGAATTGAATATGATGATTTTTAAAAAAATTTACAGGAGACCTATATAGCCGGTTGAGGGAGAGATATGGGGACGATTCTTCGACCCATCCGGATTTCAATCCGGATTTATAGATGGAGATAGGATCGTCTGGTGGACCCGATAAAAATCGGGTCTATGGGCTCTCCAACATTACGGCCGAAAACTTGCGATCGGCTCGTAGGGTCTCAACCGTTGAGAGCTCTCCATCAGTATCGAACACCCAGTCTGAGGAGTTCATGGCCTTGAAACAACAATATAAACGACTCCTGACGAATTATGATCAGCTTCGTCAAATGCTCATGGAGATTAGATCAATGATGCGGCCCATTTTTCATCGTACAGTCCTAGGAACAACCATCCTCCCCTCCTCCTCCAGCTCCACTATTATTCTAGTTTAATTTTATTTTAGAAACACATTAAATTTGTAATGAATATTTAGATGAATATTATTTAACATTATTTTTATATTTTTAATGTTTAATACAATTTTATTTGGTTATTTATTTTGTTAATTAGTTATTTTTACTATTACTGAATAATTTTAAAAAAATATATATTTTAAATATATAACAATGGCTTTCCAGATGGAACCAAGCCATCGGTATTTTACCGAGAGTTGCAAAAAAATTGCCACCCATGCCACAATCACTGACGAATATATTCCGTCGGTGTTTACCATTACTATTACCGACGGTATATATCCGTCGGTATTTGATAGAAAGTTCTGAAATATTTACCGACTATGCCACAATCACCGACAGATATTCTGTCGGTGATTACCGTTGAAAATATAGACAAAATGATTCCGTCAGTAAAGTTTTTGACATGCTTCACCATTTGTAATACCGTTAGTGTTCCATCGGTGTTTGATTTTTTTATTTCCAACAGAATTAGTGATAGAACAGTAAATTACCGACGATCAATATTTCGACCGACGGATTCCATCAATGAGATCGTTGGTAAAAATTTTACCGATAAATTGCGTGCCTTACACCGATAGAATGAATCCATGGTAAAATTGTTTAAAGGTGTAATGTATCTGTTGCCCCAAGTAAAGACGCAGTTATAATTAGTACATATATACAAAGGGACCCCCAAAGTGGTAAATCCAGAAAATCCACTTTTCGGCATGGCCGGAAAGAAGACCTTAAAAGCTGGTGCAAAATACAGGCGGCCTAAGTACTAGAGAATACACCTCCCCAAGAGCCTCACACATGCACACACTTCACCATTCAGATCTCCTCAGAAAACCAAAAGCTAAAAGGGACAAACATGCACCCCACAGACATGAATCGACTTCCAAGCCCCCATAGTGCCTTGTGCTAACATGCACCTTGGGCTTTTCCAACTTGTAAATAGCTATAAAGGGAACAAAACCAGTATTCTTTTTATTTATTTTTTTTTGCGAAGTCCGAAGTCAGGTCCACAACACCACAACCAAGGCACACAATGATGGTGCTGGTAAAAAGTGATCAATATGCACCACCATCCATGGCATTCAAGCGTTGTTACCATTTTTGCGCTTACATATTCACTCTTCAACTTGGGAACAAAAAGATTTGACAAGAGACAGTACTCATGAAGTGCGAAAAAGTCACCCCAGTTGTCTAACATGCACCATAGGGAATCTAAGACAAAATAGTACCCTGGATTCACCTACATACCTCACCTAGGCATCGCTTATACTTGCAGTACTCCTACTACTAGGTGAAGCAAACAGATTCCGCAAGTTAGGATTCCCAGTACAGAATCATCATCTAAAAATGAAGAACAGAAGGAACAAAAAACAAATCTCCATACTTTCAGTTTTACCTCCAAATGAAAAGACCAGTAAATCTCAAAAGAACTCCGTTGACCATTGTAGTAAAAAAGAAGAAGAAGTTAATGATGGTCCTTTACTGTAGGTGTTAACATGTAAATAAAAGGACACGTTATTCAGGCACACTTTGCATAGACTAAAAGAATTAAATTATTCAGGCACACTTTACCAACCAATTTTAGCAGCGAGGTTCACTGAACTAGCCAACTTATTCGGGTCTGTTTATGCAACAAAACAGGTGTAAAAGATAACTTTTAAACAAAAAAAAGGAGACAATAATGTACCACTTACTGATCAAGATTGATTATTGTGTCCCCGCCATCGCCATCAACTGTGGAGGAAGAAGAGGGCATGGACGGGCGTGCCCTCTGAGTAGCTCGTGCCTCACTAAGCACACTATCAGTAGTCGTTAATGCATCTTTCTGATTGTCCACAGAGCGCCCATTATTGACTTCAAAGTCTTTCTCATACAGCACTCTTAAAACCAAGCTCACATTGAGTGCTAGAGACAGCACCAGTAAGTTCTTCAATGAGAAAATATTGAAAAAAATCGCCATTTCTCTCACAAATTCGAGAAAACAGAACTCAAGAAAACAGAGCTAGTAGTTGCTAAAGAAGAGAGGTCTTTCACTTGATGTGAGCAATGGAGAACACAGAGAGGTGACTATATAGCGAAACCCAAAGAGAAAATACAAAAGACTCGATTGACAAATGGAAAACAAGATTTCAAAATTCGTGAAGGAATCCTGGGAGAGCTCATTAATTAGCAATGACAGCTGTGGATTATTAATGAAGGAATCCTGGGATACCTTTGGCAGGGACTCTGAAACCCCTTAAGAAACTGATATCTATTGAAAGAAGAATCAAGGGTTTCTAGAGCCTTGATTCAGCACCAAATATGGGAGCTTTAAGAGAACAGGGTGCTTTAAGATGTCAAAAAATTAGTAAACATATCTTCAAGCTACTTAAATACGAACTTGAAATGAGTGAGTAAAACGAATACTAGCAAGGAAACAACATAGTTAACCAGCAGCCACCACATGTTTTCAAGAGTTTAAAAAAGAAGGAAGGCACTGTCATTTCTTGAATTTGTACAGAGGATAAAGAAAGTGGAAGAACCCAGAAGTGGCTTTGTGGGGATGAGTGCTCGCATGCACTGGGAGGGTGTTGGAACCTATAGGGCTGCCCTTCCCCTTTAAATGAATTCCAACAAGAAGATTTTTTTTCTCAGGAATCAAGAAATTCTACTGTTATTTTCTTATTATGGCAGATCTCGAAAAAAACAATAATATTTACAGCGTAGATTCTCTGTTCCTTTTCTTCTCTTTTTTCTTCCTTTTCCGCTGAGTATAAATTAATACTTAATGTTTTCCTTTTTTCTTTGTTTATTCAAGTATTATTAAACCCGGATCGACGCACCAGCCGAACTGTGAGCTGGACCGGTTCGTGTATTTCAAAAGACCGGTTAGACCCAAGCAAGACCCGGCCAAGATTGGGTTTTTTTAAAAAAAATATGGGATTTGAAATCTATTAATACATATATTTTATGTTTCCAAGAAAGTAGTTATTTTTTTTAAATATGAGATTTGAAACACATTAGTATATATACACTATATTTACAAGAAAAAAAATTATATTTTTTCAATATGGGATAAGAAATTTTTTTTAGTTTAAATACTTTAATTTAAAAGCTTAACTTGATATCTTTTTAATGTGTGATAAAAAAAATTTTAAAATATATTTTTAAACTTCTTTATTTACGATATGTATAGTCTATATTTACATGGATTTGTTTTTAATTTTTTCAGGTTAATCCGGGTCGACCTGAGTTGACTAGGGTCGATCCATGATACTCGGCCTCTTAGTCGGGTCAACCCCGGAACGGGTTTAATATTAATGATTTATACTTGCTTTTTCTTTTTCTTTTTTTCCAAAACTATTTTTAACGACCATGGCTTTACTTTTAATTTCTCTATGCTCTCTTTGCTTTTCATAAACTTCTAGTGCTAACTTGTAATGGTAAGAAATTGAAGGTCATTATTGATCATGTTGTAGGTCATTGAGTTAATTAGCAATATAAATGCTATTTGTATTCTATTTTTTTAAAAAAATTAAGTTTAATCATTTCAGTTTTATATAACATATGTAGTATTATTATTACTATATTACAGCCACTATGTTTATTTCATAGAATCAAGCATAAGCATATTTGATAGATCATTAAGATGATTATTGTTCAATGAAAAATAGTGATATCAATATTAACATTCTAGTTTTTAAAAATATTTATTTCGTCTAAATATAATCCTTATATTACCATTTGAACCTGATAATTAAAATGATGTTTAAAAGTGATTTTAATTATTTTTGTTTTTAGATGTTTATTAAAAGTGTTTTTGGTTAAAAAATAATTAAATTAATGTTTTTTTTGTTTTCTAATAATTTTGATGTGTTGGTATCAAAAATAAATAAAAATCTAATTTTTTTTTAAATGTATTTTAAAGTGATAAACTATTTTAGAAAATATGTTGCACTATAATCTCAAATACACTAAATAGAAACAAATATATAATATAATATAACAACTACTATATGTTTTGATTATTTAGCAATCATTATTCATGTTTAAATTAGAATATATTGATCAAATGGGACTATTATCTTAGATTATTATTATTATTATCAAAAAAAGATAATTAAGGAGGCGAAATCATTGTTTCTCTTCTCCCATATCATTGTTTATAGGAAAAATAATTTTTTTTCTTCTTTTATTTTAGTTATTGATTTTTTTTTCTTTTGATTTTTTTTATATTGGATTAATTTAAAATGTAGCTATGTTATTTGATTTAGTTGTCAAGGTATTGTGTACTCATTGTGTCAAGGAATAAATCCGGCTCTCATTGATGTTTCAATTTGGAAAAATTAATACAATTTTACTAATATAAAACAATTAAACAATTAAATAATTAACAAACACTCAAACCCTTTTTCAGCTAGTAAGTTCCAAGGGCAAGGGAAAGATTGAGCCTCTTTTTTTTTGTCCATCCCTTGATTTATTTATTTTTTTAATTTAACCTTTTTGCATTTAATTTTTTTGGCAAAGATTAATTTTTTTATTGGCTATGTATGAGGATTTTATGATGTTGAGAAAAACATTATGGTGCTTAGTTGATGCTTGGTTTTAAAAAATAAAAATAAATTTAATTAATTTAAAATGATTAAGTATAAACATATCAAATTTAAAATTAAAATAAATATAGAAATTTGGATAAATAAATAGAAAAAATAAGCTACCATATGCAATGATGCATGCACCATATAAATTATTTATATGACAGATCTAAGGACTTGAGAGATGAAATCCCAATTAAAAAGGAATTGTCGCTCCACACTTTTGTGGTGCAACGCATGTTTTTTATTTATTTATTATTAATATAAATATTTGGGTCAGTTTATATATACCTTGATTAAGTCATCATTCTTTTAATTATTATTTTTAGATCATTTTTTAAAATTAATTTTTTTTCAATTTCATCCTTTAATATTGGTTTGGTTGATAATTAACCTTTATAATTTTTTCAATGCGTTGATCCTAGTCTTATGACCTTGATTATGGATATAAAATATTAACCCAGATAAATATCGATCTTTCTTTTTATATCAATTTTTTTAATTTCATTATTCAATATTGTGTTTGTTGAAAATTGAACTTTGTTTTTTTTGCTTTTCTGTATATGAAATTATCTCGGTATGACTTAAATAGATTTTTATAAATTAGTTTTGATCTTTTTTTGTTATTCGTTTAACATTGAATAGTTTTTCCCGCTTAACCCTTGTGCATTTGGTTTCTTTGATAGTTCAAGATCATATTTTTTATTATTTCATTTTTTATTAGGTTATCATGTATGTATTATCTAATTCGCAAGATTTGGCGGCTTTACTTTGATTTGCAGGTATTTTATTTTTTTAGGATTTATTTTTGTTAATTATTCTGTTTATTTTATCTTTCTATATTTAAATTATTTGAAATTAAACATCATTATGAAGTTAGTCTAGCCTGCATAAGTTTCTAGCACTAACTTGAATTGATTTTAAACTGTTTTTTTTATCTTTCTTTTTTTTAAAATACACACTAGTAATACTTAAATTATTTTTTTAATTAATAAAAAATATCAATCCAACCCGCGAGAAAACACAATTCCCATATCTAAGTATTTATCTAAACACAATTGATGAATTCTCATTAAAAATAAGATGGAAGAAAGCATTGACTTTTCACGCTTGGGTGGAAACTGGAAAGCGGACAGATGTGAAGAAATTCCGTACAATAATAATTATATTACTATCTTCATAAAGCGTGACCATTAATGGTCCATTTCAGTTCCAATATATTTGGTTATATTTAATAGTTGTATCTATTATATAATATAACCTTCCATCATAGTTTTAATAACCGGTCCAGTTCAAAATTTAAATTTTGGATTTTGATCGATCATTCGGATCAATTATTTTTTTTATAAAAATTTTAAAACAATATCATTTTAATAAAAAATAAAATAACAAAAGTTAATGAGTTGCAACCAAGTTTTTCCGGGTTGGCCGAGTCGCCAAGACAACCAGCCGGGTTACCCGGATCACACCAGATTTTTTCTTTAACTCAATTAGGTTTTAATATCAGATTAGTGGGGTTTCAAATCAACCAGCAAAACCAGGACGGGTTTTAAAGGCATGCCTTGCACACCATCGAAATAAATTAGAAAATGCCAATCTCGTTAGTATTTAGGGAAGATTTCATTGATATTAGCAATTATTGACGAAATACCATCATGGAAAAGTAACTTGTCTGGTTTTTTTGTTCTATCAGTGATTCATAGTACTAGCAAAATCATCAAAGGAATATTCCTACTCAAAAATCAGATTTTACTACCTGTTTTTAGTTGACAAATCCATCACTATTTATTTTTTTAATAAAATATTTCGTTAGTGATTTTATCAAAAGTTCCGACATGTTTTTAAGTTTTACCAAAAGTTCTAATATGAATGCGAATATTATGGTAGCCATGCCGACAGACTTGCATTTCCATTGAAGTTTTCAACTTTATTGATAAATCCATTGAAAATTGAAACAATATACACAAATTAGAAAAACATACAACAAAATTATCCAACATCAACTTTATTTTATATATATATTGCATTATAAAATACTAATAAATGTCTTATGCATTTTCAATTTTGTCAGACACTAAAAAATTATATTTAAATCGTGTCATCAACTTTTGAGCAGAATCCTTCTCCTCCTCGTCACTTTTTTTTATTTTCATAGTTTATCTTATCATCTTCATTTGTTTTTCTTTGTGCACTATTACTAAATATTATATTAAACTCATCAACTTTATTATGATTATTTCTATATAAAAAAAGTATATGTATAATATACTTATTGACATTGTTTAGCAAAAACAAAAATATCATTGATGTTGTGAAATCTAACTTTTTTATTTATTTTTATCAAACTATATTGAGTATCAATTTTAATTTTTTTATTGGTATCATACTAATATCATGTGAATAAAAACATCATATCTTACGACATATGATATCACAATTTACTTATATCTTCTAAGTTACTATAATATTCAACTTCAAACTCATTGAAAGTTAAATTTTTTATACAAATCTCACTATTATAAGTCTTTGTAACATCACCATACTATTATGTATGAATGACATATTCATTAATGAATTAATCATTATAACACTAGACCTTTCTTTTAAGAGCTAAAAATAGGAATTTCAATGTATTAGCATTAACACACATATTGAAAACCTATTTATATTTAACAACCATTAACAATTGAAGAAAAAAACATAACTAATTCTAAACCTAGGAGTTGCTAATTATTAAACACTTAAATATATTTTAAACCATGTATGAATGACATATTCATTAATGAAATAATCATTATAACACTATACCTTTCTTTTAAGACCTAAAGATAGGAATTTCAATATATTAGCATTAACACACATATTAAAAACCTATTTATATTTAACAACCATTAACAATTGAAGAAAAAAACATAACTAATTCTAAACCTAGGAGTTGCTAATCATTAAACACTTAAATGTATTTTAAACCACATAGCAAATTATTCATCTTGTAATTAGAATAAATGAGCTTCACTAGCATTTGGATTTTGAGATGATAATAATTGATAATGTTGCCTACAAAAAAGTTACTGAATTTAGTATAATTATTAATCTTATGATTTTCTTAACAAATATAACATGAAATAAAAATTCTATATAATTATAAAACTCACTTGTTGGATAAAAGGTCTCAATTTATCACAATTAAATAGAAAATAATTTTATGTTTATCTAAATTCAATGTTTATCAAATATCTTATCTTCACTAATTTTTTCAATAATGGTCATCCATAATGGGAAAATATTGAAAAATTTCCACTCAAAAGCAATTCACCACCATCATTATTTTTTAAAATATGGTTGATTCTTGTAATCAAGTGAATCTCAAAATAATAGGAGGTAAATATTGAAATCTACAATTAACCAAGTAAATATTCATAAACTAGATGAATTTCTTCAAGTAAAAACATCCCTTACATAAATTGCAATCAAATCATGATAATTATTATTACAATCGCTTGCATTCTATTATAGTCCTCGTCGTCATCATTTCTATTTTATTAATAATAATTTGATATGGTTTTTAAAATTAAAAATATTCATTTTGGGTAAGAGTTATCTCTCCTAGTAAAAAAAGATCTTCTTTTTTTTCTTTGTCTATTTGATAATAATTATCTCTCACGTTAAAAAATATTTTTTTAATTTTCTTTCCCTTGTGACTCTCTCTTTTCTGTTAAGTTCCATCTCTCTTAAACTTTGTAAGGTAGTCAAAGCTGAAACACCATAAAACTTTTCGTGGTAATCTAATTCACATCTTCAGGCATGAATTTGGTATGTTGGCATTGCCAATCTTTCGGGTGGTTATTAATTATTATCTAGGATAAAAAAAACAAACGTATATAACACAGACAAGATATAACAGAAAATAAAAATAAAATTATGTTTGATAATGATATACAAGAAATAATTATCTTTGTATTTGATTTAATTAATGGTAAACAATATAAGATAAGATATATATATATATATATATATATATATATATATATATATAAACCTTTAATATGTGTTACTATAAAGCTTTTTTATATATATATATTGGTTTACATTGAATCTTGAGATGATTAATAATAGTATAATAATCAAAATTAAAAAAAAAAAACTCAAACTAGGTTGACAAGTCAACTTGAGACCTGGCTAACTCGTGGTCTAGACTGGTAAATATTTAAGAAAATATAAAGTAAAAATTGACTTAAACTAACTCGGTTAAAAATCCAAGTCGTTCGGCAATTTGGTCAACCAGGAGTAAAAAAATTCATTAACTTATTTTTTTATTTATATCAAAATGATATCATTTTAATTTTTTTAAAAAATAAATTAATTTGGATCAAGGGTTGACCCTTCCGTCTCGTGACCCTTATCTTACATTGAAGTAGGTTTTAAAACTATAATAATAACTATTTTATCTTTTAAATAAATAAAAATATATCTCTAAATAACCCTCCCCTCTCTCCTCTCTCTCTCTCTCTCTCTCTACATACACACACCAACCAAATATATTTTTATCTTTATTATATTATTATTTTTTATTCTGGACAATAACGAAACTCCACTTCAGTGACAAGAAGCACCAGCTTTGTTAAGTGTGTGTCATAGCCGTCCCAAAGTGCATAAAGTTTTTCACATCCCATGACTTTGGCATTTTTTCTCATTATTTTCATGTTATAATACAAGTTTCATTCTGTCTGTTTTTGCCTGCCAAGGTAGTAAACAAACGATTTTTATGCCAAATGGGTTCAAAAGTGGACTCCAATTAGCTTATTATAAACAAACAATCCACAAACACTTCCTAGCTAGCATTGCAATAATTCCCACCCCTTTTGTTGTTCTTCGCTGGAGTCAATGTGGTCTAGCGTAGAGTCCAATAGCAAAGGGATAATTTTACTATTACTATACTAATTTCACAACTTTTCTCAATTAAATATATGAATCTTAGGGTTTTTTTTTTTTTCATTTAAGAAGATTGACTTTTTCAAGATTTTTAATTAAGTAATTCCTCAATGTTTGTTATTTGATAACATGCGATTTACCTTTTCATTTTATGCCAATCGAGTATATGAGCTTTAATTTTTATTTTTGTTTTGATACATCGACATTTTTTTTTTATTATCCCAATCAAATAATTTAGTCGGTTCATCATTTTCTAATGTGGGTTTTTTTTTTTGTAGAATTACCCTTTAAAATAAGATTATTTTTAATGAATAAAACTATTTTAAATCAACATAAATGCTTTACAAAAATTAAAAATAAACATTCTTAAGCTGCAAACTCTTTTCAATAACGGAAAGTCATCTATACGTACGAAAACTAAGGACTAAAATTTATTCTATAATTAATTAAATCTACCAAATAAACTATTGAAATAATTAAAGTATTTATTATCTTAACCGGATAAATGAAATATGTGATTACAATATAAATGAAAAAAATTAACAGATTATTTTATATATAGAGGTGTTTGGTGGGGATTAAAAAAAATGATATTTCCAAAAAACAAAAAAGAGGCTATCCCACTAATGTGGAAATACACGTTAGAAAAGATGTAAAGTTGACGTATTAATTAAAAATAAAATTATCTCCATTAACAAAGCTCGGTGGTTCTGCTATCGCACCAATGCATGTGCTGTTCCTTTCTCCAAATCCGCGCGCCAGGACGAAATAAAGATGAAAGGGATCACACAACTATATTCCTTATGCACACAAGAGGCTGCACCTCTTATTTATTTAGGGTCCACAAAATCAAGCCCTCTGGAAATTCAAGCTTCGCTAGCAGCCATGGCTTTCTGGGACCAGCTGCTGATAGCTAAGTCATGGCAATCTCTTGTATAGGTTTGGGAACAAATTGATGGATGATGGCCTACGAAAATATATAATGGTCCTCCTTCTAGGATTAATGCAATAATTTGCCTTGTAAGTTGGCTCACTAATAAAGACGCTGAAATGATTTTATAATATTAAATAATATCAAAAATCATTTTAACCCAATAGCTTAAACTGTTAGGTGATGCCGTAGGACATGGTTTATATTATTATCTAAAACACCTCCTCAAGTGAAAGTTTTTTGGACTTGAAACTTGCACAAGTCCATTTTACTTTGTGCAACTCGTGACCACTTGGTCATCAAGACTCTAATACCATGTCAAAAAATCATCTTAACTTAATAGCTTTAGCTGTTATTTGAGGTTTTAGGATATGATTTATATTATTCTCTAATAAGTGATTACGAGTTTGAATTTTTTTATTTTTATTTATTTGATAAAAATTAAGTATAAAATAGTGTGAATTTATTTAAGTTTCAAGATTTTTAAATGTTAGAGAATAATACCTTAATATTTTATTTATTAACTTAAATTTTTAGATTAAATTGATTGGGCGGCGGAAACTTGAAGTTTGCGGACCAGCAAATCATGATGTATCGTTCTGTGAGGGCAACTAGCAAGGTCCCTGCTACTTGGTGATAAATCGAGTAGGCCAGCTATGAGTCAGGTAATAGGGTCACGTTTGAGCCGCTAGCAGAACTCCATGTGTAGTAGCATGCTTGTTTTCAGTGGAAGAACTCGAGAGGCAAGCATGGACAGCCAACAGAATAGGTCCAATGTTGTTGCAAATCAATGCCACTTAGCCAGTTCGATCGAAGGTTTTATCGTATGCTTACAAAACAATGTTCAAACTTGGAGTTGGATCTCAATGATTAGACCTCCTAGTCAAGAAGGAAAGCAATTCATCGACGTCTTTGTTTTCTTTCTTTTTCCTCTTCTCTGTGATTCTCAGCTGCCCTCATTGGGTAGTCTGTGCAAGATCTTGGATGATATAATTGAGACATATCATGGAGCATGGAATCGATTTAAAAGGAAAGAAAGCAAAGTAAAGATCCCAATCAAAAGAATTAGGAAATATAAAATATTTTCTTATTATAATTTATCTTAATTATTTGTTTTCTTATATACCTATTGTATTCTTTAACTAAACGATTATATGTAAAAAATCTAAACCCAACCATCAATCATGTCTGCTTACCATTTTTATCTTTTTTTTTTTTTTTAGATTTGTTTATTTGCTAGAAAATAATTTTTATAAAAATTAGATTAATAAAAAATAAGTTATTTTTCGATGTTTGATAGTGTTATGAAAAATAAGCTAGAAAACTTTTTCTAGCATTTGGCTATGCCATGAGAAATGAGTTGAGAAATAACTCAAAATAAAATATATAGTAATCAAAAGAATAAACATCAAATTTAATATAATTAACAAATAATATGATATTTTTTTTATTTTTTTATAACTTCTAGACTTTATATTGTGCCGAAAATAAAAATAAAATACATTTCAGGAAACAAAGTTAAATTTTTCGTTTACTAAAAAGTATTTTTTGTTGATTAATTTTTCTAATAATAAATAAATATCAAAAATTTTGGAAAATAATTTTTAAAAAACTAATTTTCATAAAATGAACGGTTCTTAGGAAAGATCTCATTCTTTATTTCATGTTTTTTTTCCTCAAATATGTATCTCATTTTAATAGTTAAGTGATGTTTCTTTTTGTATTTATTTGATATTTTAGTACTTTTAAAGCATATTCGCTTTTAGTGCAAAGTGGTGTTTGGTTAATAATTAATTTTCTTTTTAATAAAAGCAGATGTCACACTTTAAAAGAAAACTGCTTGGTTTTTCAAACAAAACAAGGTACGCCTACTTTTCACCAAAATCACAATTGTTTATTGTGAGAACAAATTTCTTTTCTACTTATATGAAATATTTTTCCATTAGTTATTGTAACAAATCACACATATTATATATATCAATGCAGGGGTGAGAAAAAAAATTAAAAAATTAATTAAATCAAGAAAATTGATAAAACAAAAAAAATCAAGAAAAAAATAACAAAAAAAACCAATAAAAATTAAGATATATCATGGAGCATGGAATCGATTTAAAAGGAAAAAAAACAAATTAAAAATCCCAATAAAAAAAATTAGGAAATATAAAATATTTTCTTATTATAATTTATCTTAATTACTTTCTATTTTTCCTACTGTATTCTTTAACTAAACAATATATGTAAAAAATCTAAACCCAACCATCAATTATGTCTAGTTACCATTTCTTTTTAGACTGTTTGTATATTATAAAATAGTTTTTTTTTTAAATAATTTTTAGGAAATGAATTCCTAAAACATAAGTTATTTTTCGACGTTCGATAGTGTCATAAAAAATATATTAGACAACTCTTTTTAGTATCTGGCTATGCCATGATAAATGAGTTGAGAAATAATTCAAAATAAAATATATAGCAATTAAAAGATTGAGCATCAAATTTGATATAATTAATAAATAATATGATATTTTTTTTTTATTTTTTTATAACTTTTAGAGGGTGTATTTTTCCAAAACAAATACTTTTCAGAAAACAAAGTCAAATTTTTTATTGATTTGGAAATGTTTTTGTTGATTAATTTTTCTAATAATAAATAAATATAAAAAAATTTCTAAAATAATTTTCAAAAAACTAATTTTCATAAAATAAACAGTACTCAGTAAAGATCTCATTCTTTATTTCATGTTTTTTTTTTCCTCAAATAAGTATCTCACTTTAATTGTTAAGTGATGTTTCTTTTTGTATTTATTTGATATTTTAGTACTTTTAAAGCATATTCGCTTTTAGTGCAGTGTTTGGTTAATAATTATTTTGCTTTTTAATCAAAGCAGATGTCACTTTAAAAGAAAACTGCTTGGTTTTTCAAACAAAACAGGTAGCATGCAACAAATGGTCTTTTATTATTATTATTATTATTATTATTTCAATTTTCATCGAGGCAAAGTATTTTGGAAGTGGGGAATTGGAACTTGGACATATTTGATTGCCAGCAATTACTACTGAACCAATGCCTGACCTTTTTTTTTCTTTGATTCAGCGGGAGATTTGTTGAGCTCTGCACTACATAACAAGGGGCGTCCTTTTTCATTATATGATAATAAAATAAAATAAATTATTTTATACTAATATTAAAAATATATTTTTTAAAAAATAATATTTCAATATAATATATATAAAAAAACATTGTAAAAAGGAAAGCTACAATTACAATATTACAAACCAGCTTTTAATTCTACAAACGAGACTCCATAGCCCACTATCATTAAGCCCACGAATCTTCAGCAGTTTCTAGCCTAATTGACAAGAAGACAAGAACTAAGCATTTACTTAACAGATAATTTGTACATCAGATCCTTACAAGGAAACATGGTGTCCTAAGAACAGTGTTGTTATTCCATTCCTTTCCGATTTGGTCCTTTGGCATTAAAGAAGCGTTTTATACGTTACATGTGGAGTGGATGATCGACGAATACCCTAACCACCCCAGCCGTGGCCACCACAAACTCCATATACCTCAATTCTGCTATTGCCATGGTTCAGTAAGAAGGATAAATTGTTAACCACGGGGAGAAAAAAAGGATGTGATTTTGATTTTCAAGCATGCATATGGCTCAGGAAGGAAAGAAAATGTTTTAGTGGCGGGTGGCTGGAGTTTCAGGAAAACCATGATGATGATGCATTCGAGAATACAGCAGCAGGCATTCACAAACAACACAACATATCAACATCATTTACCACAAAGCAACTTAACTCGCCTTTCCATTGGGAAGAAAATAGAACCATGTGTCAAAGCCATTGACATTATGAATTTACCTAGAAACTGTTGGGGAAATCCGACTGGTGATGTACTGATAATTGCTCATAGAAGGGTAAGCACACTGAGACACAATATTTAACGTGGTTCAGCAAATCGCCTACATCCACGGGAGAGTCAATATTTTATTTAGAGATAGAGAAAGGATACAATAAATACATGGAGGAGAATGATTACTTCACTCAAACTCAACTCCCAGCTCTCTTGCCGCACATTGCAGCTATTGCAATGGGCAGCAGGGCTGCTGGTGGCAGCCCTTCTCTTTCTCTCTCTCTTCACACTCTCTACATTCTCACGTTCTCTCTCACTCAATATGCTCTCAAAACATGCCTCTTTTATAGGCAAATGGATGAGCTCCTCCAGCACATTTTGTCAACATGGAGGGGACAATGGCATGAATTATGCCATAATTCATGCTTCCACTTGCACAAGTTGTGGTGGAGTAGTTACCACAATAATGACAATTTCCTAACAATCACCCCCTTTGCCATTTATGTGGACAATTGTCCTCTTGCTTCATCAGCACACGTTTGCATTCCGCAGCTTTTCCAAACTTACCATTCCAAGAGCTTCTGTGGCCAAGTTTACAGGTACTCGCCAAACCTTTCAATCACCAGAGTCACCAAAGCACACCTTTTCTCACACAAAAGGATCACTTCAACGAGATGGTCTCACACATCACATCTGAAGAGTGTTAACGCTTGTTTCTGGGACACAACATTCCCCTTCGAGCGTATCAACCATGCTCGGTCCGGAATGATTTATCAAGCCTCACACCAAGGCTTACAACACCCCCTCAAACGGAAATTTTTATTTCCAAGTGCAACAGTCATTATCCGAGTATCTCAATATGATCACGAGCTCACCACTCTTCCAAGAGTCTACTCATCCAGGAGTTGCGTCTGCCCTCTGTTCCACTCTAGGAACCAGGCCTTACTTCTCCGTGAGTCTCCCGCTCTTAGTTTCAAGAGTCTAGGTAGCTCTCCACCTTTACCTATGGGGGCAGCCCATTAAAGGTTGATCCATATATGTCTTAATACTGTGAGTATTACAATGCCTTCACCGAACTCACCACCTTGACAAGAGTCAACTTGTTCCAGGAACCTGTGCATGCCCTCTGCTCCTTCATAGCAGTCGCGTCTTAATGCTCCACAAGTCACCCACTTATTTTCCAAGGCAAATGTCTTCTAGCTCATTGATCTTTAGCATGGGGGCAATATCCATGAAAGTCAATCCTGCATTTGTCTTCATACTCATCATAGCCACTTTATTGGCTATACACCTGTCCACTCGTATCTAGCCATTACATTGGCTTTGGGGCGTTCTGAATTGGGCTCATATCGTGGCCCACACACCTTCTCCTCGGGTGTCTCTGCTCGTCGTCATGCGGCGGTCTAAAATGGGGCTCCTATTATGGCCCTTACACCTTCTCTAAGGTGTCTTCGCCTGTTGTTATAAGGCGGTCTGAACTGGGGCTCTTATCATGGCCCTCACACCTTCTCTAAGGTGTCTCTGCTCATCGTAGAGCGGTCTCATCCTCTTTCATCTGGGATGCTTGTAGTGGCTCCAAGATTCTTTACCACCATGTGGACTTGGGAGAGATTACTGCCACTGATAACATAGAAAGAAAAAGTTGTGGTATACTCCTCGCAATCCTCCACCTCGATTTCTATGTTTGGAGCTTCTACTCCTTTCATCATTGCGCTTAACAGCTCCACCTACACCAATTCTCTTTGGTGTCTTTGCCTTTCATAGGCGGTCGCCTTTTATCACAAGCGTTTGCACCCCCTCAATTAGGTGCCTCTACAATAGCTCACCTTTCCATCCTTGCATGCATTGGAAAGGGCTTCGCCTGTTGTCTTCATCAAGAGCATAAGAGACTTCCTGTTGTACAACCTTTACACAGTCTCTGCTCTGAGCTTCATCTGGGAACTTTTCTTCTTCTTGCACTTGTTGTCTCATTACAGTACCTCGTTGGATCCTCCGGGTACTCCTGCACAATCTCCGTGTGCTCTCGTGCAATTTTGGTTCTCCAGATTTCTCCCTATTCCTTGCTTATGTTTGACAGCAGTTCATCCTGTCACAACATCTGTCCAAGTCAAAATAGGGTGCCAATCCTTATCCCCTTGTTGTATTTCTCTTCCATTATCAGGGTCTTCATCAATTCTCCCCTCGAGAAATTACAGTCACCGAATCTAATTTCTTTTGAGAAATCACCACTCTATCAGATCCTTGATCATACGGAACCCAATTGTTCCCTTTGTGCCGTCATCCTGCTAGTCTTCAACCGTTTCATTACAAACTGCTATACATACGAAAATAGTACCGTATGAATAATCCTTCTACTAAGCAAGTTCCCAGGAAAGATTGGAGGGGTCACACCGGTCTCACACCGGTCTCACATAAAACCCAATCTCCTAGCCAGATCTTCTTAGGCCATATATATCCATCGCACTGCCTTTCCATATATACAACCGTTTGCTAGCTTTGTTGCGGCTTTCCTTTACAAGTGATCTGGGTATCTTGGTTTTATACCTAATTTCTCAACATCTGGTGAGACTATCAATGCTTAGATTCGTCAAGATTGGTCTTCGTCAATTTTAACTCTACACCTCTAATTGTTCACATAACCAGGTGTCTAGAGAGTCCCAATTTTTCCTTCCTTCAAGGCATTACATTTCCCCATTTAACAATTCAGCACATGTAATTGGGAAAACATGTGCACCTTCTTCATCTTCATCTTCATCGACCACCATAATGACCTTCAGATGCTTACTGATCGGGCAATCTCTCTTTAATAATTCACCACTACTATTTTTGGCCTCAAATCTCAACGATCGGATCGTACCATTGCATCCGTAATGATCAAATTAGCTGGAAACATGTCTTGAATCGTCCAAATCGCACTTCAGACGACTAAGATTTGATCAAAACAATTATAGCCTGATCAACGGCTCAAATTCAATCTCTGTTCCGGTTCCGTATAAACTCTGCTTCACAGAATCATTTCCCTCGGCTCGGCTCGTGGCTGATGACGTGGCCGGTGGGTCCCTCTGTGCTGACGTGTCTCTGACAGGTGCTGACATGGCATGCTGGCATCACCATTACATCATGTTGATGTCATCCTGGACCATTCTACTGTGCGAATGACATCATAATTATGTCATGTTGACGTCATCCTTACCCGGTCAGTCACGTGGGTCGGGTCGTCTGGTATTCGGGTCGGGTCAACCCATCCGGGTGAAGAAGACGCGTGGCACGCGTGGGGCACGTCTGCGCGCGTGGGCAAACGCCTTGCTGGAGAGTGATGGAGAGTGCGGCCATGTCCGACGTTCGATTTTGACACCGGTTTCACCAGAGGCTTCATCTCGTCCTCCTGTACACAATGGTATGGTCAAAACACCATTTGGACAACTTTTATTTTTGAGCAAAAAATCAAACACCACTTAAACCATCAAACACCACTGATAATTGCTCATAGGAGGGTAAGCACACTGAGACACAATATTTAACGTGGTTCAGCAAATCGCCTACATCCACGGGAGAGTCAATATTTTATTTAGAGATAGAGAAAGGATACAATAAATACATGGAGGAGGAGGATCACTTCACTCAAACTCAACTCCCAGCTCTCTTGCTGCACGTTGCAGCTGCTGCAATGGGCAGCAGGGCTGCTGGTGGCAGCCTTTCTCTTTCTCTCTCTCTTCACACTCTCTACATTCTCACATTCTCTCTCACTCAATATGCTCTCAAAACATGCCTCTTTTATAGGCAAATAGATGAGCTCCTCCAGCACATTTTGTCAACATGAAGGGGATAATAAAGCCTTAAAACATGGCTTAAAACGTGGCATGAATTATGCCATAATTCATGCTTCCACTTGCACAAGTTGTAGTGGAGTAGTTACCACAATAATGGCAATTTCCTAACAGAAACTTATACGAAACTAGGAAATGGTGTAAGAACCTATCACTCAAGGAATGTATATACACAAAAGGCTAGTTGTTGCGGAACAACAAATAAAACGAATTAAAGCAAGAAAAGAAATAAGCTTTAGAGAAAGAAAGAAGCTAAAGAAGAGGAAGAAAGGGGATTTGAGATATGCAAATTCTGCAATTTTTTCATTAATCATCAAAAGTTCCTTAACATTTAGAAAAGTAGGGTATTAATACTAAAACCCTAACTATAATAAGCGATTGGGCTTATGGCCCGCTAAATAAAATACCCAACAATAATTAAATCAAGCCCAACAAATAAAGCCAAATTAATAAAACTCATCTAAAAGTTCCTATAAATTAAACCTAAAACATAAGTTAAAACCCAATCTCTCAATTGTTTGAGCTATCCTCCATCGTCTATGATCATTTGCGTGCATAAATAATATTTCGGGTTCGGTGTCCCCATCAATTCTCCCGGGGTTGGAAGAACTCGACCCCGTCGAGTTAGATATGGTATGGACACAATCAAGTAAACTAGGATTATCTTCATCTTCCTCATCATGTGCATGTGGTAAGGGGTCAAAAAGCTCAACATGTTGCTCTAAACTTATGATGTGCTGGACACCAAGCATGTTGGGTGAGAACTCATGTAATTTAGGAGGACTAATATCATGAGACTCTTCTAAGACCATAGTTATATCTATAGGCGATTCCACTGAAGAGTTCCCTAAAACTTCCTCTACCATTGAAGCATACATATCAGACTCTTTCTTAACCTCATTCTCAAGCTCATGTGGACTCATTGTGTTAGGTCCCTTTTCTTGCACGTCCTCGTCATCTAGGTCACTAAAATCCTCAAGATTTGGCTCATACACTTCAACACTACAATATTCCTCTTTACCTATATCCTTATGTTTTTGGATGACTAAGGGTTTAGAGGTGTACTCTAAAGAGATATGACCAAAACCTAAACAATTAGTACACTTAACCTTTGAACTCACTTTAGACACTTCCTTGACAACTCGTTTGCCCTCATCTTTCTTACAAAGTTGGGCGCTACTAGGATTATATCTGTGGGTTGAAGCACCTAACAAAGAATCACTACTTCTGAATTGGGACCTAGTGAGGATACTATAAGAGTCTTGACGATTCTTCCACTAATTCTTTATGACCAACTTATAGTCTTTAACTAAGGTATAAGCTTGGTCAAGGGTAGATACACCTTGAAATACAACTTCTCTTCTAAGATCATCTTTCAAGCCTTTATAAAATCTACGCAAAGTCATGGCTTCATTCTCTCTTATGGCACATCTAATCATGTAATCATTAAATTGCGTTATATACTTATTGATAGACTTATTCCCTTGTCTTAGATTGTTCCATTGGTCTAAGATTTTATTCCTATAAGACTAGGGTAGGTACTTCTCTTGAAGTTTTTGTTTCATTTTGATCCAATCAGTTATAGGAGGTTTACCTCTCCTCTCTAAACAATCCTCAACATCTCTCCAATAAATTTTGGCTTCATCAATGAGTTTCACCTTAGCAAATCTAACTTTCATATTATCAGACAAGTTATGCCACTCAAAGAATCTATCCATATCACGAATTCACATATCAAATATCCAAGGGTCATGATGACCATCAAAAGTGGGGGCTTCTATTTTGTTAGGACTCCAGACTCGCTCATCAAAGTCATCGTGTTTAGAGTAACCTAAATGATAGTCATATTGGTGGCGCTTAGACTGAACTTGTCCATAAGGATTATTCTTGTGATATTTATTGGTCCTTGAGTGCCTTATTCAAAAACTCTCTTGGGGCTTAATTCTTCTAAACATGTTGATCACCTAAGTTTACAGTTCCCTTTAAATGGTCGTAAGAGTATAACTAAAGGTTGAGTCTACAGTAAGTGTAAACTTAAGCTTGGACACTAGATGATCATGACACAAATGCATGCAACACTAACTTAGAAATGAAATTGAGATCACAAATGGTTCTTGCAAGCGAAGTCACAATACAAAAATAAAGCTAATTTAATTTTTTTTATCCTTTTTTTTTTCTTAAATGTGGAGATTAATCAAGAACAAATTACACTAATAAAATTGTAAGCATGTAATACTAAATTCTTAAGTGTAAATGATTAATCAAACACGATGTCATAAGCAAGAATTCATAATTATCAAATAAAATAAGATATTAGCTATCACTGATGAAAGAGGTTGATGAACAAAAATTAACAATTAAAAATGCCGATGAGAATTTTTTTTTTTATGTTTTTTTTTTCTCTTCTTTTTTTGGCATAAAAAGAAATATTAATGATAATTTCGAATACTAAGTGCAATACCAAAGCAGTAAAATCAACAAATTAAAAGGTAGAGTAATTTACCGACCAACATTTAAATTGTCGAATTCAGTCGCAGATGGACCTCAGATGATATGTCAGCTGAAATGGTGATAGGGGATGATGTGGTGATGTTTGCTGACGTGGTGGCTGATTAGCATGATATGGCTCCGGAGTGATGACGTGGCCCCAGGAAGTTGACGTGGCATCTGACGTGGCAAGGTTAATTAATTTCGCCTCAACTCTCTTCTTCTATGTTGCAATTGCTTTGTTGAGTTTCCTTTGATGCTATTGCTGGCGGCGCGACGTGATTGCTGAAGCCGAGGATAGTTGTAGTCTGTTGAAGGTGGTGGTTGCCGCCGGCCGGTTTTACTGCTCTGTCTGTGGCTGACGGTTGAGGGCGACGACACTGGGGCGGTGGCAGATGAAGATCTGTTGATGGCGCGGAGAGGATGAAACTGGTTGAGGCGCTGCCACCGACGAGGATTTACTGCCGCTGGCGTGGGCGACCTGTTGTGGCTGCTGAAGGTGATGGCACTGTGGACGGTGGCAGGTGAAGATCTGTTGTGCTGCTTTTGTTGCGGTGAACCACCAATCGGTGCTGGCTGTGATGGGTTTGTGGGTGGCTGTTGCTGGTGGTTTTGTGCTGCTGAAGCCGGAGATCCACTAATGTCTCTTGCGGTGTCAATCTGGTGGTTGCCGCTGGTCTGTGTCAGAGGTAGCAAATCAGCGTGGATCGGTGGACTGATGTGCAGGTCTTCTCGGTGGTGGGTCTATCGCTGTGACTGGTTGAGGCGTCGCTGATGGCAGGGGCGCCGCTATGACTGGCTGAGACGTCGCAGATGGCAAGGGCACCGCTGCTGGAAAACCCGATTACAGTCGTGGATGATAAACAATTTTTTTTAAAAAAATCAGAACAATAGGTTTTTGTTTTTGCACAGTGAACAATGAATACTTTTTTTTTTCTTTAGATCAAACTGGATCTAGGATTTAGCATAAACATTATAGACCGTTTAATTGTAAGAACAATTAAAAGCCGTGCTCTGATACCAAATTTGATGCGGAACAACAAATAAAAAGAATTAAAGCAAGAAAAGAAATAAGCTTTAGAGAAAGAAAGAAGCTAAAGAAGAGGAAGAAAGGGGATTGGAGACATGCAAATTCTGCAATTTTTTCATTAATCATCAAAAGTTCCTTAACATTTAGAAAAGTAGGGTATTAATACTAAAACCTTAACTATAATAAGCGATTGGGCTTATGGCCTGCTAAATAAAATACCCAACAATAATTAAATCAAGCCCAACAAATAAAGCCAAATTAATAAAACTCATCTAAAAGTTCATATAAATTAAACCCAAAACATAAGTTAAAGTCCAATCTCTCAATTGTTTGAGCTATCCTCCATCGTCTATGATCATTTGCGTGCATAAATAATATTTCGGGTTCGGTGTCCCCATCACTAGTGCAATATGATATTCCACGTAAATCATCCAATCAAATCAGCTGAAACAACATATAACTTCAATGTATGAATCCACCCTGCTGTGGCAAGGTTACCAATTCATCAGTTTATCTAGCACAGTATTCAAATCAACTGACTGCCCATTCTCCGTCAATTTTCTCACTGTTGCTCTCACCAAGTCTCTATGAAATCCCAGCGTAGCAACCTTGTCAACAACATCATCAACCGGTATCCTGTTTCCACTCCCACCAGAACCTGATCCAGCATCCACATTAGAGGCAGATGGTATAGCATTCGGCAGTAGACGGGCAGTCGGCAATTGTTTGTGAATGCTTTCACCACCCAGGACCGGAGGAGATAGTATGGGTTGTGATGGTTTTATAGATGAATTGTCATTGTTGCATGGAGAAGCAACATAATGGTAAGAGTCCATAATGTTTGTTTTCGCATGTGCTGGAAAACTTGCAAGAGTAGACTCTACATATTGCCTGTTTGGGGGTTGAGGATAGATCTGCTGGGTAGAACCTACATTATACTGTTGGAGAGGCGGAGACCTGCCAGGTGGCTGAGAGATGCTATGAGCTGGTGAATAAGGAACTTCAGTATGAAGACTTGATGGATAGTGGGCTTGAGGATTAACCGTACTGGAATCTGGGTGCACTTGAGGCAGTTGGGGTAACTGTGAATTTTGGGGAAAATGAGGCATTGGTTGATACGGTTGGTGATTATAGGGTATTGGTTGCGACTGTTGAGCTGGAGGAACCTGGTATTGCTGATATGTGCTATCTGGAGTAAGAACTACCAGTGAATTGTAAGGTTCTTGCTTTGGAACAGGGGGGGCAGTCGTCTGGTTCTGGAGGAGCTGGGTGGGAAGCTGTGGTGCTGTTGCAACAGGTGTTGCTGGAGCTGTTGCTCGAGGATGAATCTGAGTAAGTATGTTTGTAACACTAAAAACTAAAAGTGGGAGAAAGAAGTTGTGGACTAGCACCTAGAATAGGAAGCAGCTGATGGGATTGCTGAGAGACCGATGAAGGTGCTTCATATGCTTGACCAGTGACATTTTGCTTTTCCACTTGCTGGTTATTTTTGGACATTTGAAGCTTTGCCAGTTGTAGCTGAGCCTCCGCTATCTCTTGTTTATCTCTCAAATCTTGGACACCACCTTGAACCTGCAATAATTTGCCATGTTAAGAAGCATTACAAGTGCATCCCTCAAATGAATAGTTGGTGGTATTGCTACATTGTTTCTGTGGACCTCTCTCTGTTATAGCCATATTTCTGCAGAGAGATCTAGAGAAAAATTGTAATAATATTGGCAACAAGGCTACCTTCAGCAATAACTTCCCTTTCCCACAGAAGAATAATGAATAATATTTTGTGCTGGAAATAAATCAGAAAAAAATTGCCAACTGTTCATTAATTTGTGAGATAATGAAAAATGAATTATTCAACAGTAACCGAAGTATATATGCAAACTCTTCAGGCACAAGGACCGCGTACGTGCTGCATGAAAATATATGATAGTTATATTGGGACCTGTGGTGCTTCTGCATGGCATCTACAGCAGAATGGAAAACTCACCCAAAAACAGAGAGCTAAACGAATTCAATTAAAATCATATTTCAAACAGACAAGTAATTTGGGAGTGAAAATTCTAAAGGATTGTTACGTTAAAGAAAAAAGATAAAAAAAGGTGATTGTCTGTGTGAAGAAAATATGGAAACGAAAGGGCCTTAGCCATCTAAGATTTTTTTCTAACAAGACTTGTTGCCCAACTGGAGGATCAAGAACAGCAAAATATTGTGACAGCCTGAATATACATGAATAAACCGCATCTCAAACTGAAAAGCACTCTTGTATATGCACGCAAAGCTCATGCATGAATAAATCATGTTCACTTTCCCTCAATGTAAAGACAAAAGGCGAGCCAAAAACTAATTTCCAGAGTAGCTAGGGATGAACCAAATCTTTTTTTAAGAGTAAGCTAATAGCTCACTCAACTGTAGAAGCCACTGAACAAACTGCCTAACCGGTTGTCCTAGTAGAAACATTGACTCTGCTACCACCTATAGGGGAGAAGAGGACCAAGACGAGAGTTTCTCAAACAAGGACGCACCATGAAAAAAAAAAAAAACCCTTCACTATTAACCAATTATGAATTCCAAACTCATTGTAGTTATCAACAATCTTGCTGTTGCATGTGAGCCACCAAAATATTAAGCTTACTGCTTCTCAAATGAAAGCATTTTAAACAACCCAAGTGCAGCATCACCATAGAAAGGCATCTGGCTCCACTTCTAAAACATAAAAAAACCATGGGAGCACACAACTTGCTATACTAAGAGGATACCAACTATATAAGCCAACACGTATCAATGAAAGCATCAAGTTCTACTCCCACTTATTTGGGAGCTGAACACTAGAGAGTTTCTTTGGCTTTGCATGTGCAAGGGTCATTTTAACACATGGAAGGACATCAACTTGAAACTAGAACCTAAGTTCAGGGGTCATGGGTACTTTCATTTATATGGGCACTTAGCAAGTGACTTCTCATTAATATGAGGTACCATAACACACCTAATCTACCAAGAAAGATCTAAATTCTCTGCTATGAACTTAAGAGAAGGTTTAGGATTTAAGCTGACATGATAGGCATCTCAGAGTATTAGCATCCCAATCAAATAGTTATGTCTCTAGGCATAGTATGGTGTGTTCCAAACCTTAATGAATCAAGAAAGAGAGCTACAAAGAAATCCTCATCTTGACAATAGACGTGTGCTGTACTTACATAAGAAAGATGGGCATTTGGTTGTTCAGGAATTCCAATAGATCAAATAAGAATAATGGTGCATATCTAAGTAAGACAATGGTCAAGGTACATCATAACTGGCAGTAAAAACTAGGATTAACAAAAGGGAAAACCAAGAAACAACATAACAAAAGAGTTGAAAGTAATGACTCATTCACCATACAACCCTGAGGAAGAAGCAGAATTAAAATTAGAAAGTAAAACACCCTACTAATACCAACCAAATTACATAAAAGCTTTTTCACAAAAAAAAAAAATATATACTAAATCCCCAATCTCGCAAAGACCTAACTAACTGCAAAGAACAAGGACACAGTCATCCAAATCTTTCCTACATCATCTACCATTGCTTTATGAACCTCAAGCAACACATATTTAAGAACAAGTTATTTATTAAGTTTAACACATTTAAATTGCCAAAAGCATTATTGAGGATTTGACAAGAGGTATGTTTGAGAACCTGTGACTTTAAGGAGTCTAATGTCATAACTGAAGCTTGTATAAAATGATTTATTGAAGACCGCCCATTTTTCCCAACTCCTAAGCTTATAGAAGTTGATCTACCTTTTGTTTTCTTGCCCTTACCAAGCCTCCCAATTTCATTTAATGTTAGCCTAAAGCATCAGAATTGTGCTCTGAGATTGAACATCAAAATTAATAAAACTTTTAAGAAGATAAAAGTACCTCCACAAGAATATTCCTCATTTCCCTTAGCTTCCCATCAGTTTTCCCTTGATTCAATTCCAATAATTCCTTTATATCATCAACAACATCTATTTGGTGCGTTTTACTTTCCAATTTAGACACTCGAGCACTGAGACACTCAATAGAGTGTAGCAATATGTCAACATGCTCCTTCATCTTTCTATCGATCTCAGAAATCAATGCTGCATTGCTGGAAGCCCCAACTTTCTCGGCAGAGTATTTTGCAGAATCGATGGGATCCATGATACTCCAACCCTGTAGGTTATCACCCAAAAAGCAATTAAGCAATCTACAATTAGCAATTCAATATGCATTGTACTAAAGGAACATATTTCGGCATGCTATCTCCGCAAAAATACGGGCAGCAGGCTTATATCATAGTCCAACAAAAACAAAGTGGTAAAAATACAAGCAGCAGGCTTAATCACAAAAGCATCACCTTTTTCTCATAAATATAAACTTGCCAGATGATAATTTGGACATATAGTTCAATACCAATACAAACTAAGCTATATACAGTTAAACCCATAATACCAAATTCAACTTGCTACTAAAAACAACATAAAGTTGGGTACTTTTGTCAAATTTTCGACAAGGCATAAACAAACCAACCAAAGTTTCATCCTATACTCATCTTATATCTAATAAGATCAGTGAATTAGTAATCATATTTCCCAATATTTTCCCAGAAACCAAACAAAACATGGATAATCTCAACTACTGATAAAAAGAGAGAAACGGTACCGTAAACCTAGTTTCATCAAGATCTTCGTTGAGTGATTGTGAAAAAGAGCGAACAGTGTTGAATTCGAAGCCATGATCCCCATCTTGTACTTCTTGTTTATCATCATCGCCCAAGAAATTGAGGGACTGGGATTGGGAAAGTTCGGTGATTTGCTTAACCATGTACTTGGAAGTATTCATCTTTTTCTTGTTTTCTTTTAGCCAAAACAGAGAGAAAGAAACTGAATTATCCTGATATCCAACAGAAGAATTATGGGAATCTACTGAAGCTTGTGTTTGCACTTTGCAGCAGTGCCCTGTTTTGTGTTGCTGTTGTGTTCTTTGTTTTTACTATTTATTATTTTGTAAAAATAATATTTACCACATAGTTGAAGCAAAATAAATATCCCATAAAACTAAGCTAAAAGGGCCGTAAGGAAATACAATTACAAGCCCAACCAAATTATAGCTTCCAAAATAAAGCCTACGAAAATCCCATATGTAGAAATATTTTTGTGTTATGAAATTGGAATTTTATAGCAAATGAGAATGACATTATGGCATGTTTTGAATTCTCTAAATTAAATTAAATTTAATTTTTTTAATGAGATTTTATTTTAAAATCCTATTGAATATTAAGAATTATACAGAATTATACAAGTATTACAAAAATAAATCAGATATCAACTCCTCTTATTTATAATTTTAAAAATGAAGAATATAATACTAAAATTATTATTTTCAAAATATTTATTTATTAAAAAAAACTTTGAAGAAATAAGATAAAGATAATAAAAATAAAATAAAAAATAGAATGAATTAAATTTTATTATAAATTCTATTTATTTATCAATTGATTTCAAATCAAATACTATAATTAAATTCAATTACAATAAAAAATTTGTTCCAAAACAATCTAAAATGTGTTTTTTTTTTCTTTTACATGGACTTTAACTTTGATCTTGGCTTCTTGTTCTTCATCTTGGCTTTATCATAGAGCATTTTAAATCGCAAGAAAATCTTGAAAATCAATTGGTCAAAATTCCATCTCCAGAAGTTTTTAATTAAGGTCGTTTTCACTATATTGTAAAATTATCAATCTATCTATAGAATTATTTTTTTTCATTTGAGCAATCTTTTAATATTAAATGCTCTACTTGGTAAGTTGTTATGGTGTCGACTATGTGTTAGGTGAGATTGAGAATGTAATTATGGAGGGGGGGGGGGGGGGGTTAGTGACCAATGATATATTTCAAACTTTTAAATTTATTGTTCTATGATGTTAAATCAACCAAGCTACGAGAAAAATAGTTGTGGAGATCCCTATTCACTTTTATTGCTTTATTTTTATATTTTAAAAATATTTTAAAAAAAACTCTTGCTAGATGATCTTTTTATGAAAAATGTAATTATGGAGAAGGGATTAGTGACCAATGATATATTTCAAACTTTTAAATTTATTGTTCTATGATGTTAAATCAACCAAGCACATTCTGACGAGAAAAATAGTTGTGGAGATCCCTATTCACTTTTATTGTTTTATTTTTGTATTTTAAAAATATTTTTAAAAAAAAATTAAAATTTTTAATTTTTTCTTTACTTTAAATTAATATTTTTTTGTGTTTTTAAATTATTTTAATATATTTATATCACAAATAATTTTTTAAAATTAAAAAAAATAATATTTTAATATATTTTTAAATAAAAAATATTTTAAAAAATAATTATTATTATATTCTTAAACATTCTCAAGTCCTCTTTAAATCTTGTGATGGTGGATGCTTTTTTTTTTTTTGTTAGGCTAGCTATGTCCTTCCTTTCCTGTGGACTTAATTCTACAAGTGTGTGTATATATAATACTAAATCTAGGCTCTTGTCCTTGTTAATATAGTTAACACAAGTGTATTTTTCTATGTTACATTACGAGTAGGTTCATTTTTTTCAGCCTAAAAAAATGCTAAGATATAAAAAAGTTAGAAATTTGATGTGTAATGACCAAAATACTTTTAAAACATTCAAATAATGACATATTAGATTGCATATTTTTTAAGAAAAAATATTGAGATGACAGCATATTAGATCAACTTGGACCAATAATAGTTAACATGTGAAATCCGTGATCTAGGATGTAAAATCATGATAAGACCATGAAACCCATATTAATTTTTTTTTTTTAAAAAGCCTAATTATAATAAACCAAATATCGAAGGCTTAAATTTAATTTATATATAAATTAAAAAAAAAAGTTACCCAAGTAAACTTATATTGGTGGCCGATGCAACATCGCGGTCCAGGCCTTGTTTTTTTCGAACGTAAGAAGATCAAAGTTAAGGTGACACTAGAATTTATAAAGTAAGAAATATGAGACTCGAGTCATTAAGTCTATCGTATTTAATAAGTTTGGTTAATTTTATCGCACCCTCACGGCGACCCTTCCTGGGAGTGGTGATTCCATGTCGTGGTTTTTGTTTTTGTGAATAAAGGCGTCACCACCTAGTATTTGGTCACTAGAAAACCTAACTGGTTTTTCAAAGAGTTTAAGGTAAGGGACTAGTTGTGTAAAAGAAATGTATTAGCACCTTTAGTACATCCTACCTAAGATAAGGTGCTTGGTGTTTGGTTTACCTTGTAATTGTTATGGTGTTGATGTTTTTTAATCCCATCAGTTTTCCTAGGATAAGTTCGCTATGATGAACAAACTTGGACTCAAAGTCTAAAAAGAAAGAACCTTTAGTCAATGTGGATCACACCCTTAGATATGTCTACAAAGTACCAAGGAGAACTAATGCAGATTTCTTGAAATTTGTGTTTGATTCAGACTAAATTTATAACCTATGATTTATGAGATATGTAAGATAGAAATTTAAGAAGATTCAATGTGCTTAAGAGCTCATTGTTTCCTTAGTATTTCAAGTATTTGTGACTCGTAAATCACAGGGAAGAGAAACAAAAAAAAAACTAAGTTAGAAATCTAAAGAAATTCAAGGTGCTTTAGAAACCCATTTTTTCCTTACTATTTCATACTTTCACGGCTCATAAACCACGAAGTCAAAAATTAAAATGTCCCCAATTATAATCAAAGCTTCTTTCAAGGATGTATGATACATAATCATGACTTATTATTTCTAGAAAAGTATTTTTGATATTAACCCACTTAGGTTCTTTATCCAAATATTAACAACGAATAATTGCAAGTTATTCCTAATAATATTTTGGATATTCATCTATTTGAGATTTTTTTATTCAAACTTTAATGGTGAATAATAGATGAATTCCCAAAAAAAAAAGTTTTTTTTATTTTTTGGAATATTAGTCAACACCCTTTTCCAAACATGTTGTAAATTCCAAAATACAAAAAAATAATTTTTGTGTTTAAAAAATCCATGATAAAACATATATATTTTTTAAAAAAATTGTTTAAATATTTGTGTTTTTTTAAAGAGAAATATTCAAAATATGTTAGGGTATTGATTGTAAGCAACACAATATATATATAAACCATAAAATAAATGTACTAAAAAACAAATAATATATTTTTTTTTTTTTGGGCTATATCTAGTTCAGCCCAGGTAACTGGGCTGAACCAGGTTTAGCTGGTCACTAGTCCTAAGTAGTGATTTGGTCAGGCATTGTTGCGGATTGTATGCGTCAATTAATCAGCATGCACTGTACAGTGTAAAGGTAATACCTTGGCACAGTACCAAATCTTTTAAGTGCAAAATGCAAAATTGAGAAAGGAGAGAAACGACTTACCTGGTCTGCTACGTTTTTAGTTCTCCACTGTCTGTGTTCGTCCGGCCTTCTTCTTGTGTCCTCGTCTTCTCCCTACCTTCAGGTTACCCTGGTACTGGTGCTTGTTGAAGATAGAGGTCTGGGAGGATATCCTCTTGTCATATTGCTGCTGCTGTTTGCTGCTTTGGGAGGAAGGATCCGGCTACTGTGTTGCTCTTGCTTATTGCTGCTCACAGTGTTGTCGCCTCATTCACGGTTGCAACAGGAGATCATGATGGGGAGAGAAAGTTGCTTTGATGAGTTGGTCACAACGCTGTTGTTGAAGGTTACAGTGCAGAGGCTGAAGCTGCTGAAGCTTGTAGTGTTGAAGACACAGTGCTGATGAGGACAAAACTAGCAAGGTGCAGGGCTGTCACGGTAAAGGGCGGTGGCTTCTAGAGATGTTGTTGTTGCTGACGGTGGTCTTTTGAAAGCAGGGATGAAGGAATTGGTTGGTTTTGAGACGTAGAAGGAGAAGGGGAAGGAGAGAGAGACTTGGTTGTGGCTTCTGGTTTTGAATATTATCAGGCGGGGCTGAGCTAAGGGAGAAAATGGATGAGTGAAGAGCCGGTTCTAGGGGCTGTTTTGACAGATAAGCAAGGCCTGTAAGTGGTGTTCACGGTGTTGCAGGCTGGGGGAGTGAGGTTTGTGTCCGGGTGTGTGTGGGGAAGAGCAGGTGAGTGGGGCAGAAGAAACAAAAGGGCCTAAAAGTTGGGGCGTTTTTTTTCTCCAATGAAGGGTGGGTGGCTGGCTGGCTTGGTAAATATAGGTTTTGATCTAGGTTTTGGTGTGCCCTTAATTTTTCTTGTTTCCCCCCTCTCGTTTTGCATACGGCTGAAAGGTTTTTTTATATAAAAAAATCTCTAATTTAGTAAAATATTACAGTAATTACTGTAGAGATTATCTTTTAGCAACAACACAACAATTTCTATATCTATGGTCTTTTATATTGCAATAATTATTTTTTATAATCAGCACCAATTAAATCTTATATCTATGATATTTTATATTGCAGTAATTATATATAATTTAGTAATTATCTCCTTGACATGTTGTTTCCTTAATATTAGTCTTGATGCTCTATGTTATCGCCATATGTTTTCTCTTTTTTTTTAAATTTTTTTTTATCAAAACATGAGTCAAAAATTAGGTAGCAACAAATTTAATAACATAAAAAAGAGGAAACCCTAATTTAATAACATTAAAAACCAAGTAAGTTGGGCGAATCTCAAATCATTATTTTAGACCCGAGTTAATCTCAAATCCAGACTCAATCAAGAATCCCAATTCCCAAAAAAAAAAATGATGTCAGCTCATGTTAACCTATTAAGCTCGTGATCTAAGTCATTTAACGAGAAGCACCAAATTTGGAAAACCTTAAAGCATTATTTTTAACTAATCAAATGTTAAAGAATGAAATTTTAAAAAGAAAAATAAATCATACAAAAGGATAAACAAAAATATCAATTACAAGCCAAAAAAAGACTTGAGTTCATCCAAGTTAACCCGTCAAATTCATAGGTTAGGTTATGAGATCGGAAAATCTAATAGAAAGGACAATGCAAAAAATCATGAAACCTAATTTATTTATTAAAAAAATTAGCTTATAAAACTCGTAATTTAGGTCATTTGATATTAAACACCAAATATGAAAAAACCACAACGCCCGATTCTCAAAAAAAAAAAAAAATGGTGTCAACTCATGTTAACTTATTAAGCTCGTGACCCAAGTCATTTGACGAGAAACACCAAATTTAGAAAACATCAAAGCTCTATTTTTAACTAATTAAATATTAAAAGATAAAATTAAAAAAAAATCATACAATTTTTTTTTAAAAATAGCAATTATAAGCAAAAAAAAAAAAAAAAATCTTTCCACCCGAGTCAACCAATTAAATCCACATATTAGTTATAAGATTGGGTATCTTGATAGAAAAGATAATAAAAAAATCATGAAGCCTAATTTTTTTTTTCATGAGATTGGGTATCCACATATTAAATTATAAACTTCAACATCTCAACCAATGACGAACCTCCTTCCCAGTACTTTTTATTTTTTTCATTAACCATGTGTCACTATCCATCATTATTTCAATTAGCTCGAGTTATCTGCAGAACCTCACTTTACATGATGTAAGTTGACATGAAAAAAGTCTATAAGTATAATTGGCCACCATGTAAAACATTCAAGCCAAGTTAGGCTAGTTCAAGTCATTCAAGAATTAACAACACGATCATTCACAACACAGATTGTCCTTGATCTTCTCTTTGTATACTTTTCTCTTGCTCTTCACATCATTTCTCTTTCTGTAAATTATTTTCTCCTTTTATATTTACTAACTAAAGTATTGAAGGGTCTCTTGTTTTGGCAGGGGACTTGTTTTGCATGAATAACGGAGCCTAGAGGCAAATCTTACATTTTAACCCGCACTTCAGCCGAAGAAACAAACATGCAAAACCCAATCCAATCCTAAAGTTTAACAACTTTCATCATCTTTAAATCAATTAATTAAAATAATATTTTAGGAATTAACCAATTATACCATTGTGTTCCAGGAGACATAATTTTTGAAATATAGGAAGTAAATTCTCATCAAATCGGTAATCAGTCCACACCTAGCTATGAAATGAGTTGCTTGGAACAATGATTATGAAATCTTGGTGGGGGAATCAGAATGATTAGACGAAAAAACATTCGATCAGTTGGGAAACGATGTGTAAGGCATAAAAAGAAGAAAACAATAGAAGAAAGAGGTTTCGTAACCTTCATCAAGATGGTGGCGATTATTGCAAGATGGTGAATGCCTGTTAGCTCGTGTCCCCAAGGCTAAATATTTTCCGAATTGCAATGTTTTGCAAGCATCTGCTGGCAGCTGTCCGAGTTATACATGGAGGAGTTTATGTATTGCACGACAGGTTTTGACAAAAGGAATTAGATGGGGGGGTTCGTAGTGGTACGATGATTCAGATATGGAAAGATAGCTGGCTGCCACGGAAGCATGGTTTCAAAATCTAGTCCCCTGTTAGCGTGCTGGATGAAAAAGCCACGGTTGATGCTCTTTCAGAAGACGATGGTTTGGCATGAAATCCTCGACTGATTGATTCCAGCAGCTTGGTATTCTTCATCGGCAACCGCCTCACTTTTCCAAGGTAGCAAGGTATTCGTCATCGGCAACCGCCTCACTTTTCCATGGTAGCAAGGTATTCTTCATCGGCAACCGCCTCACTTTTCCATGGTAGTAAGGTATTGGGCATAGTGATCAGAAACCATAAAGGACGTGTGATGGTGTCTGCATTCAAGCATTTTAGCTCAACTATAACTGTGGAAGAGACAGAAGCAGCAGCAACTCTCTATGGTTTGCAGGTTGCGCTTTCTTTAGGACTACAAGACATTGAAACTGAGATTGATTCAGCTGCAGATTAGTATTATGTTTAATGAGGTCGTCGTGATTTCAATGACATTTTCAATGTTTGTCTTATGTTTTCCTCGATGAATTTTTTACATATTCATAAAGAAATGAACTATGCAGCAGATCATTTGGCTAAGAAAGGAGTTTATATAGAAGCTTATTTGATTGTATGGTTATAGTACTCTTTCATGTATTTAAATTTTGCTTGATTTGTTTGCTTTTAGTAAGTTAATAGAGAAGTCAATTAAGTTTCCTTGGCTCATGTTTAGCCATGCACTTGATGGCTAAATTAGCTACTTAATAAATTTATCTTCTTTCATTAAAAAAAAACAACATAAAGTACCTAAAAGAATCACATAGTAAACTCGAGTTAATGTGTCAACCCCACAACCCAAGTCACGATACTGAGATAACATCATAAAAAACAAATCGAGAAAAATTATGAAGCTCAATTATTAACAAACTCAATGTGAAATGATGACATTAAAAAATAATAAATTAAGAGAAAAGACAAAAAAAAAAAACTTGAGTCAACTCGAGTTAACATACAAAAACCACGACCTAGATCATGATACCAAGATAGCCTTATACAAAGAAAAACAAGAAAAATCAGGAAGTTCAATTCTCAAACAACTCAATGCTGAAAAATATAATTAAAAAAGACAAAAAAAAAAACAAGTCAACCCGGATAACTTACCAAACTCGTGACCCAGGTCATGTTATCAAGATAAATCAATAGAAAAAAAAACCAAAAAACATTATGAAAACTAATTTATAATGAACCCAATATTGAAAGATAAAATTGAAAAAAAAAAACAAATAAACCTAAAGATTGAGGATCGAAATTGAATCCAAAAACAAATTATAAACAACTTTGTAATTTTTGAGAGAGTTAGGTGTGAAAATCAAGGGAATGAAAGAGAAAAGAAAGAGAAGATAAAAGAAAGAAAGATTGGGCCATTAAAGCTAAACTACGTACACCTTGAGAACCCAACATGAAGGCAATGTTTTTGAAATAAATGTAATTGAATTGTATTTTTTAAAATCAAGCATCAACTAAGCACCGAAGTTTTTCTCTAAAACCTTGAGAACCCAACATGAAATCAATTGAAGTAAACCATCATGTATGATCCTAAATTAACTCAATTTGAAAGGATAAAACCAAAGAGAAAAGAAAACTTGAGTGACAATAAAAAGAAGTCATGGCATTATTTTTTGACCTCTAAAGCTATTTTTTAGCCTCTTTTTTTTTTAATCAAAAAAAGCTCTAAAACACCCTACAAACATAGTGGTTACTTTTCAAACCTCAAAAGAACCTAAAACCTCTCAAAAAACCAATAATCAAACTGGATCTAAAAAGACTTTCCGAGCATAGATCTAATTTTTTCAAAAATATTGATGGAAAAAAAAAACCACAACTAGTTAACTTTCCTTTCCGAAAGGAATCTGTGGATACCAAATTTAGCCTTTTTAATGGTCAAAATGTGGCAAACCAAACATTCTCTATCTACTCCTTGTTTTCCATCAACATATCTCTCCTTTCTTAATCCTAAGAGCTTAAAATGAACAAAATAAAATTTTAGATAAAAAAGAAACTAAATTTCAAAAACTAAAAAAATGAAAAGAAAAGTTTTGGACCAAAGATAACTTTTATGCATAAAGTTGTAATTAGCCATTTGGTTTCTCCATCTTTTACACTTTTGTTCTTTGACTTAGAATTTTGACTCTCAATTGCAAATTATAAGAAATGAGTTATTAATTGGGCCATAAAAGGATGCAATTGAAGAGAAAATAAGTTCAAGCATCAAAATGGAGAAAAAAGACAATGAATAGTAAATAAATAGTGAAATGCGTGTGCATGAATAGTGAAATGTGCCTTAATGCATAGTAAATGAACATGGGTTTCCCTTCTGTTTTTGTTTTTTGTATTTATAATAATTATAATTAATTAATTAATGTACGATTATTTTTCGAGTAATGAAAGTTTTTATATTTCCTTTTTTATGTTGCAATCAAAATTTCCTATACTATTGTTAATTAACAAATACAGGAAAAACAAAAGCACTGCCCTCTTGTTTTATCAAAAGAAAAACATTTCCTATACCACTAGACTATTTCTATATTTATTAACTTAATTATTTCCTATATAGTAATAATGGCTATGATTTTTGCCAAGAATATATATAATTTTAGAACTTTTTGCTAGCTAACTTCATACATTCAAGTCGATTCTTTGGTGCATTACTGAGTAAATTACAGGTTTTCTCAACTTTTTTCTGTTTTCCCAGAAGATTTTAACCTAGCATGAAGACCGAAGAACAAATTATGACATTAGGGCTGCCTGACGCTGTAATATTTGTCTTCGTGGCTATAATATTCTTGACAGTTTTGTGGTCGATTGTTCGTTGCTTGGACGATGAAGAAACAAGGCCTGGTACGCCCTAGCTGCTAGCACGGTCACGCCCTCACTAGCAGAATCTACAAAAAGAAAAGGAAAAAAACTATGCTGTTCAAGATATCTGACATTGCTCATGGTCAATCGACCCAGAGACCAAAATGTTTTTCTAAAATATTTGAGAAATTGTTTACTTTCTCAGCAAATTCTCCGACGTGTATTAGTACTAGACTAGTCCATTAGCATGTACTCTATTTGTATTAATTATTTTTAAATGTAAAAAAAAAAAAACCATTAAAAGTGTAGAGATAATTTGACAATACTATTAAATACTGACAAGAAGGTAAATTTTGAAATTCTTTAACCTGACTCTTTGGGCTCTGAGTTTTTAGCCGAACTATATAATAGCTAATCCAAATTGATTTAATGGATTCAAAGAAAATTAAATGATTAACAAAAGCATGATTCAATTTATAAAAAAACAAGAATTATTTAAAAAATATTAAGACCATGGTATATTGGATAACCATGGCCACATATGACTCTATTCATGCATTTAACTGGGTTTAATAATTTTTACTTAATTATATAATAAAAATTAGATGCTTGCAAAATTAAGTATCAATTCTAAAATAGGTGTTTGTTCGAGACCATGAAAACCCTCGACAAAGAAGTAAAAAAACTATTCACAAAGTCTATTTTCCAATCACTAAAATATTAATGGAGGAATCATAAAAAAAAATAATTTTTTTAATTATTATCAACATTAAATAAAAGATAAAATTACCTCTAAGATGACGATTAAGCCCTTAAAGTCAAGCTTTGAAAGTGATTTTAAAAAAAAAAAAACAAAAAAACATTAGAACCAAGTTGAGCGTTGTTTTGCATTTATAGGTATTATAGCAACTTAACTTTGCAAAAAGAATAAAAAAGACAACAGTAACTTGATCAATTATAAAATGGATAATCCATAATAATTGAAGGAGAGCAAGAATGAAAGCCATTGTGAGAAAAAACAGTAAAATAACAATTTAAATCCATACTAATTGATCCGGGTGAATCTTTAAAATTTAAGTTAATATTCTAAATTCATAATCCATGAAATTGAAAACTGAATTCAATTAAAAATTTTAATTGTCAACCAGTTTAATGTTAAATGATAAAATTACAAATTATATAATGCTTGAGTCCTAAGGATAGGGTGGTGTTTTCAAAAACCATTTATAATTACAAATTAGCCCCTCGAGCAATTATAAATTTAATAATGTTTCATACATGGTTGGATTTTGATAATTATATGACATTATCAAGTCCCCCTCGAACCTGCACCTTCTAATTAATACTGGGTTGTAAAGTCAGTACCATTGTTTAAGATCTTGATTGTATTAATTTTCCACCAAAATGCCAACTAAATTAGCCAGCCATTCTGCAATAGTTTTATTACAATAAATGAGCTGATATTAAAGAAAACCCATTGTGAACAAGTGCAAGAAGTGATTTATGCTTACTTTTCAGTTTGATTAAAAATGCTGGCAGGGGGGGAAATAGAAAACAGGTTTCTTTTGGGTTTTGCCAAGTAATCCGAATTACAAATTTACCCAAGAGGTCAGACGTGTTTTACTAGGTCAATTACAAATCTAGGTTTAACTCTTTTTCAAATCCGTCATGGACTTTTATAATTAATTGATTTATTTCTATAATCGTGGAAAACTCATGTCTTCCTTAGTTTAGAAATTAAATCATTCTAATCATGTTAATTAACCTGTATCCTTGTAATGCAGGTTAAGAAAAATTTGTTTACATAATTATATAAAGGAATAATCCTAAAAGAAAGGACAAATAAATTAAAAGGGGTTGAAGACATGGTTAGGAAAGCTTGAAAAGAAATAATATAAGTGAAGTGAGAGATGATGATGGGTGTGTGGATGTGTCTTTATATATATAAAACACAACCTCTCTTCTCTCTCTTTTTTTTGTAAATTCAATTTTCAAAATTATCAATTGCTTGAGAATATAATAATTATTATTATTTAAAATATTTTTAACTTAAAAATATATTAAAAAATATAATTATAGATTTTGATAGGCATATATAAATCAATATATATACTTGTAGATTTTGATCTATATATATTTATCAATTTTTTATTTGTATCTTAGTTTATTGTTAATAATTTTTATTAACACACGTTATTTTTTATTTATTTGATTATAATTGTATATAAGCCTTTTAATTTATATTTATATTTTTTATGTATAAATATACATAAAAAAACTTGTATATATAATTATTTTTAATATATATATATAACCTACCGTGTAGTGCGGGTTGGATGGGTTTGGTCTGTGGACCTCAAGATCAGAAGTGGTCTCAGGTTATTGCTCCTTTCCATTTGGGCAATAACTAAGCCCAATATACTACCAACTAATCCTTCTTTATTTATGAATTTCGAATCACATTGCCTAATGCCTCAACCCTTTCTTTATTAGAAGAAGAAGAAGAAGAAGAAGAAGAAGAAATGGGAATGGCAAGTAGGATTATAGGATTGAAGGAAATAGGAGAAGCATTAAAGAAAGCAAAATCAGAATGGTACTCCCTTCACATGGCAGCTGCCTCTCATGCCATCGCTCAAAGAATCCCATTAGTTGATTTCATTCTTGAAGTCAGAGATGCTCGGGTAATGCTATAATGTCATTAACTCCGCACCGCCATACCACACCAACTGTTTGATGATATGACTGACTTAATTTGTATATATACTTTTCTTTTCTTTTAGATTCCTTTGTCATCCCAATGTCAGCTTTTGAGCAACTTCCCGCCTTCCTCTCTTCGCCGTATTATAGTAATGAACAAGACCGACCTTGCTAATCGTTCCCAACTCAAGGAGTGGACTAAGTATTTTGAACAACAAAACTGCATTTCTTATGGAGTCAATTCCCATAACAAGGATAACGTCAAAAAGGTTTCTTTTTCTGTTCTTCACTACATGCATTTTACTCTTCTCTCTCTCCCTCTCCCTCTTTTTTTAAGCCCACATTACAGAGTTCCTGATGGATGCCACAATGCCACAATGCCACATTGTTACGTCGGATCACTTCTCGCAGTTCCTCAATTTCTTACAAGCCCAAGTTAGAGAATTGAAAAGGATTGATCATTCCGGTCATACCACTACAATGATGATAATTGGGATACCTAATGTTGGTAAGTCGGCTCTTGCTAACTCTTTGCATCAGCTTGGGAGGATTAGTGCTGCAGGTAATTCAACAATCTAAATTCTTATTTTCATTGTCTGCAATGGGAAATTTTGAATACATCCAAGTTTCTGAGAATATTGGCTTTCGTAGAGAAAGGAAAGTTGAAACATACAATTGTGAGTCCTCATCCCGGAGAAACAAAAAACATTAGCAGTTTGAAGGTGAGTATCCTTTGCTGACAGTGTGACATTCTTTGTAGCCAGGAAACCAAGGATGGAGAATGGAATTTTGGATCAAAGAACTATTTGTGATTGAAATTGATTTCTGGGATGTATTCTTTAAATCAGAAAACCCATTTGACTGACTGCTTCTGGAAACTTTTGCTTGAAAGCTTGTATCGAAAACACTTTATTTTTTAATTAACAGGGCATACCATTTTAAGTTTTCAAATACTACTTTGACAACACTTCTGTTTTTTAAGTTTATATAAACTATTTTAGAGCACTGTTTGACATATGATTCTTATATGTTCACCATGAAAACAATTTTGTCATTGTTTTTTTTCATTTTGCTTTTAGAAATACGGTTTAAGAATAAAGGACAGTAACCAAATAGGGCATACAATCCCCACTTTCCCATACTTAACTATTCCTTGCATTTATCTGCATCTAGTTGTCATATTATTATTGAAATTTGCCTCTCATTTTCCAGATTGGTAGCCATCCCAATATTTATGTATTGGATACCCCAGGAATTTTACCTCCCCAGATTCATGACTCTGAAGTCTGCACCAAGCTAGCTTTAACAGGTACAACTATGCAAACCCTTTCATTCCACCATGCAAATGAGTGATATGTTTGTCCACTGGTTGCATTAAACTTAAACTTATTATGAAAGCCTCTTGATCAGCTTATCCATATGGTTTTATAAATTAGGATTGTGAGATACTTTTGAATTTTCAAATTTTTCCACAATCTCAGCTGAGGTTTTTATTTCCCTTAAAATAGGAGCAATTGAAAACTTGGTTGGGGAAAAAGAACTTGCTCGATATTTTCTTGCTATTCTCAACACAAGTGATGGATATAAGAAATGGGAAAGGTTATCCACACATGGAAATGACAAATCATTTACAGGGCAGGAAGTAGAAGGCTCAAGTGACTCAAAGTTAAACATGAAACGAAAAAGGCAATATCCCTCCGATCACACTCAGGTATTTGTATTTGGTATCTTCTCTAATTTTATTTGGCTATAAGCTGTCCTTTGATCTTTTTTATTTATTTTTGAAAAAGAAGAAGCTTATGATGATGTTGTAGTAAATTGAATTGCAAGTGTTCTTCTAGGAAATAATTGAAAGAGAGAGAAGGACTTCGAAGAATTATAAGAAGAATTTGACTGGTGTAGTCCTGAGGACTGATGGAGAAAGGCTACTCTAGTTGTAGGAGATTAAAGAACCCAAAATAAATAATAAGTAAATAAACAGAGAAAATAATTCGATACAAATAGAGATAACCATTTTCCATACCTGTACTTTATCAGGATTTCTATTTGAGTTTCTTTAATTTTTCTTATTGGACTTCTCATACAATAAAAAAAATGATCAATCAAGTACATTCGTTTTAGAAATACATTCTCAAGGGTCTTTCATTTATCCGATGTTTATTAGAAATGGCTAATATAATTTGGTATGCAATTGTGCTGTAAATAGCTTATTTGAATAAACAGTTACGTGCCTCTATGGAAGGGGGATCTGAAGATTTGTTGTCTTTACTCTTTCCTTGCTCCTCAAAACTTTTAAAATGTTCATTTTATTGTTATTTTCTTGAGATGATCATCATAAAAGAACTTGTAGATGTTGAACGATTCATGTTCTGGACTTGAAATGCAAAATTGATCTTTAGACTATGCCAAAAGATCAATATTCATATGATCCGCTGCAGCGATTCCCTCTTCATTCTGCTTTCCTGATCTATAAGTAGATGGTAATCTGTAAGACATGAATCCATGATATCAGTACCAGCTGTAGCCTCGCTTACTGTAAATGTGTAATCTAACAGTAATCCCAGAAAAAAAACAATAGTCCTTCTATCTATGTACATCAGGCAATTATATGATTAGTTTGACTTCGTTTCATTTTGCTTCTTCCTTTTCTTAGAATGACATTTATTATTGTTATTGTAGGATTTCATGGTGAATAGGGTACGTCGGACTCTGCTTGAATCTATATCTTGTTTAGATGGAAATGTACAAAATGAGAAGGATTTGGAGGAGCTAATTGAAGTGCAATTCACAGCGTTGAGAGAAGCTTTCCTGGTTTCCTTGGAACCAGGCAACGATTCTCAAACCAAGATTTCAGCTAAGTTGCTCAATCTTTATCGTACTGGGAGGCTTGGACACTATACTTTAGATCCTCTCCCTTTGTAAAGTAAATTTCCCAAGCCTGTATACAGCAACAAGAAACTGTAAAATCAGTTTGGTTGGCTACTCTTTTCTGTGTTCAGATCCATTGTTTATGTTCATTCAATCCTCTCTCATATGTCTTTTTATAAAATGGGGGATCTTGTATCTTGGAAAAATCATGGACATGTGGCAGAAGGTTTGAATGATCGTAAAAATTTTGTTCGTCAGGTCTACCGTTACTGCTGCTTCTGAACTTTGCTTCTGTTTTAACAAGCTCCAGTCTGTGCAGCACCACAATCGTCTCACACTTCTTTCTATAAACATAATCCTGAACAACTGGCAACCCTGTAATCTCATCATGATGAAGTAAGCAAGCTACCTGGTTTCCTCTGATTTTGGTTTGGTTAATCAATTTTCAACAACTTACAGAGCTTTCAAGTTTGGTGACAGATAATTTCGTGTCTAATCTGCACATAGCTTTGAGCTTGTCTAAACATCTTAAACAAGGCCTGCCTGCAAGGTAAAATATCATCTTCATATAGTGTTATCATTTAAAAACGTAAGCCCAACAGGGAACCATGCTAATGCCATGCCAGTCAGTTGTTTGTGAAAGATGAAAGCTTTGCCACCGGACTTTTTACGCAGCCATTTGTAGAAGTCATCAGCTTTTTTATTATTATTATTGGCAAACAGAACTCTGGTATTTATTTGAGACTTGAGAGAATAAGGCTCCGTTTGTTTGCAAGAAAGTGAATTCTTTTTGGAAAATGAATTCCGGGGAAAGTGAATTCCGGGAAAGTATTTTCCGATGTTTGGTAGTGTTATGGAAAATACTTTCCAGTGTTTGGTTGTATTATGGAAATTAAATGAACTGGAAAATAATTTATTAATAAATTAATTTTTTAAAAAATTTATCTAATATATATAAAATATTTAATCACTTACAATAAAAAAAAATAAAATCTAAAATGTATAATGATGAATTTTTTTTAATATATCCTATATTCATACATAGCTTATTTTATAAAATATAACTATATATATCATATCATATTGTAGAGAAATAAGCTTGTGAAATATTTTTTACTATTCCATGAAACCATTTATAATTCCATTACATACGAAATACATCCGACAAAAACTATAATTTTAATAATATTTTTAGCATGTAATAAAATTGGATAAAATATTAAGGTATAAAATTCACTCTAAACTATATTTTTTTAAATGTTAAAAAAATAGCACACTTAAAAAAAAAAAAAAAAAGTTCCGTAGGCAAGTGAACAGTGCAAGACTGAACTGTTCACTATTTTTAGCGAACAGTGTACGCAAAAATACTGTTCATGTTAATTGCATTGTTCATTGAACAGTGCAATTAACATGAACAGTTAAGAAAGCACGAGAATGCAGGCTCAGGAAAGTGTTTTCCAAGAATAAAAAGCGGAAAACACTTTCTTGAGATTAACGTTAACATTTACTTTGACCAAAATTTACTTTCCTTTGATTCACTTTCCATGTATTTGTCAAACATGGGAAAGTGAGGAAAACGATTTCCAGAAAAGTAAATTCCTGGAAATAAACATGGCCTAAGGTGGCAAGTCTGTCCCTCCCCTATCTGATTGATTAGTTTGAACAAACTGGATTAACATGATTTTTGGAAGCTTACTAACCATAGCATCTCTTAATTAGTCAATAAACTAATGCTAGTTTTGACTAAACACAACTATTATTATTATTATTATTATTATTATTATTATTATTTATGAATAAAATGAAAAGATAGATAGGCTGATCCACAATCTCTTAATTAGTCAATAAACTAATACTAACATGTAATTTAAAACTTTTGGTATTTTAAAAATATTTTAAAAAAGATTTATTTTTTTTCATTTTAAATTAATTTATTTAATATTTTGATATATTGATATTAAAAATAATTTTAAAAAAATAAAAAAAATAATTTTTATATATTTTTATATAAAAAATAATTAGTACTGTATGTTTAAACTGCATTGATCTCAGGTGTGAATAGGCGGAAGCTTTGACTTCCATGGGAGTTTGTGCGGTTCGCATAAAAGAATTTGAGTCTGGTAAAGAAGCTGCTCGGATGCCGTGTAGTCATGTTTGCCACCGACATTGTATCACCGTGGCCGCAAGAAAGCAATACTTGCTCCTGGTGGCGCTATGAATTAGTAGGCGGTAGGTACCAAGGGGTAGAAGGCTGCCACCATATCATCTTAGGGTTTTCTAAAACTATATCCTCTTCTCTTTTTCTGTTAGGCAGCCCCTGTGGAAAAATAATAGCTTCACCTTGCCACGACGTGGTTATGTGCCCACAGGCCGCAATTTTAGTTGTACGCGACCATGGCAGCAACATGCTTATTTTTCAACTTCTTCTCCTCCGTTCACTTGGCGAGGAAGTAAGTGATTTTTTTTTCTTATAACAAAAATCACATAACCTATGATAAAAATAAATTATCGGTTAAAATATTAAAAAAATAAAATTTAAATATTTTAAAAAATATAATATTTTAAATTTAATCTTATCTAATAGAGTTGTGATTCTCACACCCTTCTAGCAATTGCGTTGTTAGCCTCCTCCCAATAAAGTTTTTCCTTGGATGTTAATTTATAAAATAATTAGTTTATTAAAATTAAAAAATTAATCAAATTTAAAAAATAATAATTATATATATATATATATATATATATTAACCTTTAACTTTCCAAATTAAGTATCAATCATTCCATTAAAAATTCTTAAAAACCTGACTCCCCTAAAATAAATGCACTTGCATCGACGATTTCATTGTCGATGTTATGGTACGAGCAACTTTCATATTTATAAACTTGAAATCCCATTCATTTTTGGAAATTAATTATTAAAAAAGTATTGATTGTTGTTTATTTTTTAATCATGTAGGAAAAAAAAAAACTTACATGTTGTGGTTGAGCTTCCATTTAGCAATGTTCTTCATAGTGTATACTTGCTTCTTACAAGAGACACCCCCTTTACAAGTTGACATCACACTCTATGAGCATGCGTTGAGAAAGGATGTTTGTGCCTCAAGTGCTACGTTATGGTCAACACCTAACGACTCAAGGTTATTAAAAGCGTTTCTAGAATAACTGGCAGTGCTTTTCTCTGTATTACTCACTAATAACCTTCGCTTCAAAATCTAAACAAATCAAAGCATAGAACAAATAATAACATTTTCAATATATCCTATTTAAAAAAAAAACAGTATCTTATATAGAAGACTATTCAAAATTTATTACATGTAAATATGCATTAATAAATAAAATCATAAACTACTTAATTTTATTTATGACTAATATTTTTTAAAAAAGTAATTAACCCTCATAATTTTCTCATTCTATGCTCTATATACATCCCAACAAACTAAGTGACCTACACTTTAAAACTAGCTATATTGTTTTAAAACCATATTCTCTAACCTAAAACTAACCAATACCCACCCATTTTCACTTTTTTAGCGATCAATCACCTAATTATAAAGGGGGTTTTCCTATTCTTTCCTAAGTTTAATAGTACGTATAACACATAATTTATTCATTAAAAAAAATATTCAAATAAACAGAAGCAAATAATCACCATTCAAGCACCTCATTATAATGGGGATATTTCTGTACTTTCCTATAGTATAACACATAATTTATTCATAAAAAACATTATTCAAATAAACAGAAGCAAATAACCAACATTCAAGTAAACATTGGCAAAAAAAAAAAAAAGGAAGGGCAAGAGGCTTACTTGGCGCGGAGGCTTGGGGGATGAAGACTTGCCTGGCATTGAGGATCGAGTGATCAGAGGTGAAGAGAATGAGAGGGAAGACAGAGAGAGAAGAGAGGAAGAAGACGAAGAGAGAAAGATTGAAGGGGGGAAGAGAGAAGAAGTTGTTAGGCTCCAAGAATTATAAATGAATTCTGGCAATTTGAGGAGCCAGGAAAACCTCCACAGATGCACACGGCACAATTAAAAGTTCAAAGGATATCTTTTATTTCTAATACTCTTGCCTTTTATAGGCATTTTACAGACTTGTAATAAATAGTAAATAACTGACTCTCTTAATTAGCATTTAATAGAAAATAACTGACTCATTGTTTCAAATAATAAATTACGTAACAGTTGAATTGAAAATAAACATAACAGACAAATGCCTTTTAATAATTAAGTAACTCCTTAGCTTACGTGGCCTCATTTTACTTAAATATTTTGGGCGTGTAACATAACCTTCTCCTTCAGAAGAACTCGCCCACGAGTTCAGGATATGTCTTACTCAGCTTGTCTCCATCCATCCAGGTGGCATCTTCCTCGTTAGCTCCCTTCCATTGAACTAAAAAATCAACTCCTGCTCGATTTCCCTTTTTCTTGAGCCTTTTATCCAATATTTTTTCTGGTTCGGGGGTCGGTATACCTTCTTCCATTACTGTCGGCAGCTTAGGGTTAGGGCTTAATTGAGTTCCAATCTTCTTCTTGAGATAGGAGATATGGAATACTGGATAAATCTTGGAGTCTTTGGGTAGATCGAGCTTGTATGTAACTTTCCCAATTTTTTGAATGACTTGGAAAGGCCCGAAATACCTTGGAGAAAGCTTCAAGTTCCTTCTCACTGCCACAGTCATCTGTCTATACGGTCTTAACCTCAAATAAACCCAATCCCCCACACTATATTCCCTCTCTGTTCTCTTTTTATTTGCGTATAACTTCATTCTTGTTTGAGCTTCTTGCAGGTTTTCTCGTGCCAGGGTAAGGATAAAATCTTGACTTTTCATTTCATCTTCAACTGCTTGTACTGCTGTGGTTCCAGGCTCATATGGAAAGAGTCGTGGTGGTTCTTGTCCGTAAACAATCTCAAAAGGAGTAAACCCCGTGGAGGAGTGCTCTAAAGTATTGTATGTCCACTCGGCTAGGGATAGCCAACTGGCCCAATCTTTGGGTCTATCGCTGGTAAAGCACCTGAGGTACCCTTCTAATCACTTGTTCATTACCTCTGTCTGCCCGTTAGTTTGAGGATGATATGCCGAACTCATTAGCAGCTTGGTTCCACTTAAATGGAAAATTTCTTTCCAAAAATTACTTGTGAATATTGCATCTCGATCACTGACTATGCTTTGTGGTATACCATGTAATTTGAATATGTTTTCCATAAATGCCTTTGCTACTGTTGCTGCTGTATATGGATGTGCCATTGGTATGAAATGACTGTACTTGCTGAACCTGTCTACTATCACCATGATTACACTGTATCCCTTAGACAATGGTAACCCTTCTATGAAGTCCATACTAATATCCACCCATACTTTACTTGGTATTGGTAGAGGCTGCAAAGTCCCAGCTGGTTTGAGGTTCTCTGTTTTGTTTCTTTGACATACCTCACATTCTCTAATGAATTTTCTGATGTCCTTTCTCAAGCCATGCCAAAAGAATTCCCTTTTAAGTCTGGAGTGAGTCTTCTGTGAACCAGTATGCCCTCCCATAGGGCTACTATGGAATTGCTGCATGATTTGCTCCTGCTGTATCTTTAAGCTTCCTAAATGTAGCCTCCCTTTGTAGAATAAAAACCCCCCTCTGACCTGATACTTGAGGGGATCAAGATCACCTTGATGGTGTTGGTTGAGTAACTGTTGCAACTGGGGATCTTGGTTATATACTTGATGGAGCCCTTCCCACCAATTAACAATAACCATACTAATGGCTTTGGCTTCTCCACAGTTAGTAATCACCCCTTCTGGTTCTATACTATTCACCTGGTCCGGTAACCTGGATAGAGCATCCGCTGCTTTGTTTCCTTTCCCACTACGATATTCCACACTAAAATCAAAGCCTAATAGCTTTGTTATCCACTTTTGTTGAAAAGGAGTTCCAATCTTTTGTTCCAAAAGGTGCTTTAGAGCTTGCTGGTCAGTCCTCACTTTAAACATGTGTCCCAGCAGATAATGTCTCCATTTCTGAATTGCCAACACAAGAGCCAAAAATTCTTTTTCATAAGTGGATAAGAACAAATTTTTACCTTTTAATGCTTTGCTTAAATAAGCTAGAGGCCTCCCTTCCTGCATTAAGACTGCTCCCAATCCAATTCCAGAAGCATCACATTCTACCACGAACATTTTGGAAAAATCTGGTAAAGCAAGAACAGGAGGAGTCACCATGGCTGCCTTTAAGGCTGCAAAAGCTTGGCTGGCCTGCTCACCCCACTTAAAGGAATTTTTCTTGAGTAAGGTAGTTAGAGGAGCTGCAATACTTCCATAGCCTTTTACAAACTTCCTGTAATAACCCGTTAACCCTAAAAATCCTCTTAGAGCCTTAGGATTTTTAGGTTCAGGCCACTCCATCATGGCTGAAATATTTAATGGATCTGCTTTGACTCCTTCTTTTGAAATAACATAGCCCAAGTACTCCACTTCTCGACAGCCAAAGATACATTTTGAGGCCTTAGCATATAGTTGATGTCGTCTCAAGACTTCTAAGACAGCTCTTAGATGCCCCACATGTTCTTCAACAGATTTACTGTACACAAGTATGTCATAAAAAAAAACTAGCACAAATTTCCTGAGATATGGTCTGAATATCTCATTCATCAATCCTTGAAAGGTTGATGGGGCATTGGTGAGCCCAAAGGGCATTACTAAAAATTCATAATGCCCCTCATGGGTACGAAAGGCAGTTTTGGGCACATCTTCAGTCTTCATTCTGATTTGATGGTAGCCTGACCGCAAGTCAAGTTTAGAAAACATCTCAGCACCATTAAGCTCATCTAATAATTCATCTATATTAGGAATGGGAAACTTATCTTTGATGGTATCTTTGTTGAGAGCTCAATAATCAACACACATTCGCCAACTTCCATCTGCCTTCCTCACTAAGAGGACTGGTGAAGAGTATTGACTTTGACTTGGTTTTATGATCCCAGCCTTTAGCATTTCCCTGACCAGCTTCTCAATTTCTTCTTTCTGATAGTAGGGGTATCGATAAGGCCTAACACATGTTGGCTTAGCTGCTTCTTGGAGTTGGATCTGATGGTCGTGACTCCTTGGAGGTGGGAGTCCAGTGGGTTCAGCAAACACTATTTTGAATTCATTCAAAACAGTTTGTAGGGTAGGCTCTACTGGTGCTCCTCTTGGACTGTCATTGATCTCCATAAATTGCAGCCATATCCCTCTCCCTTCTACAAGGGTAACCTTGCTCAGACTATGTTCTTCCTTAATGGCTTCCTTGGGTAACCTTAAGCCTTGCAGAAATAATTTCTCTCCATCCACAAAGAAACTCATACTCAAATCAGCAAAGTTCCACTGAATAGTTCCCAAACTTCTTAACCAATCTATCCCTAACACAACATCACACCCCCCTAGGGTCAATAAGAACATATTGGCTAAAACTTTACAACTTTGCATCTGTAAAAGAATCGCCTTACAACAACCCTGGCAAGGAAGGGTGTCCCCATTAGCTACTTGGACTGCCAGTTGACCTTCCTCCATTTGTAGTTTTGCCCTCTTTGCCACATTCACGTCAATAAAACTATGTGTACTACCAGTATCAATGAGAACAATAACTGAACATGTCCCAATTTTCCCAACTAATCTCATAGTTTTGGGAGAAGGTGCCCCTGCAATGGCATGCAAGGATATGCCCAGTAGATCAGCTTGTTGGACTGCATGTATATTCTCTATATCAGGTTGAATAAATGCCTCTTCATCTTCCCATTCTTCTTCTCCCTCCTCTTTGAATTCCATTCCCTCAAGTAAGTATAATTTGGGTCTGCTGTATTTGTGTCCTGGATGGTACTTTTCATCACAAAAATAACACAGACCTTTTTCCCTTCTTTCTTGCATTTGGTCAGGACTTATACGCCTTACAGGATATGAGTTTCTTCTCTGGAATGGTGGGTTATATCTTGGTTGTTGGGGGGGTGGAAGTTTAAGTGCTGGGTTTGGGGCTAGTAATTTGGGTATAGGATTTTGTCCAGGTAGTCTGAGAGGGGTTGCTTTGAATGAGGGTGTATATAGGTTGTTTTGGCTGGGAGTGTTTCGGCGAGGGAAATGTTTTCTGGTCACTTCCTCTTCTTGTAGCCGAGCCAAACCAAAAGCAGCAGCAAGAGTATTTGGTTTGAACATGGTAACAATAATTCGCAATTCATCTTTTAAACCACTTAGAAAAGGTGCTTATACGAAACTCTTCACTTACCCCACTTATTTTATTGGACAGGATCTCAAAATTTGTTTGGTAATCCTCTACGCTCCCTGTCTGCCTCAATTTGGTGAATGCTCCTACTGGATCCTCATATGCTGAAGGTCCGAATCTGGTGCGGAGAGCCTCCAAGAAGTCACTCCTTCTGGTCACTGAGCTAGATTCTTGCAACCAATAATACCAAGTCAACGCCTTTCCTTCCATGTGAAAAGAAGCAATTTCCAGCTTGTGGTTCTCTGGAGTCTCAAAGTAATTAAAGAACTGTTGCGCCTTCAAGATCCATTCACTGGGATCTCCCCCATCGAAACGAGGAAAATCCAATCGAAGAGATCGAGCTTGAATTCCCCCATGTCCATCAAACAAAGGATTAGCATTTACTTTGACACTCCTGAATTGGTTTTAGTTGTAATTTGTACCAAGCTATCATAGCTTGATGCCAAATTATTGAGTTGTTGTAGCACTCCTTCAATTAGCATTCCATGCTTGGATTGCTCTTCTTTCAGGGCAGTGGTTGCCCCTTGTAAATTGTGTACTGCTTCAGATAACTGGGATAGTCTTGTTCCCTCAGCCATGTCGCAGGAACGCCGACTCTCATACCAACTTGTTAGGCCCTAGGAATTATAAATGAATTCTGGCAATTTGAGGAGCCAGGAAAACCTCCACAGATGCACACGGCACAATTAAAAGTTCAAAGGATATCTTTTATTTCTAATACTCTTGCCTTTTATAGGCATTTTACAAACTTGTAATAAATAGTAAATAACTGACTCTCTTAATTAGCATTTAATAGAAAATAACTGACTCATTGTTTCAAATAATAAATTACGTAACAGCTGAATTGAAAATAAACATAACAGACAAATGCCTTTTAATAATTAAGTAACTCCTTAGCTTACGTGGCCTCATTTTACTTAAATATTTTGGGCGTGTAACATAAGTAAACAAGAAGAATAAAACACTGTTGGCAAATGAAATTAGAGATTCTCATCTTTTATTTTGGGCTTTTTATCAATAAAATTACCAATAAATAATTAAATATTTATTAAATTTTACAGTCCATCGGTAATTCTGTGTTGGTAATTAAACTTAATGAGTACTGACGGACTTGTCTTGATACCCTTCGAATTAAGAGTTGAATTTGACATGGATGGTTTGTAGTGGAAGGCGACTGTTTATATCTTTAGACAGTATTTTGTGCAGGTTGGATATGGTTTTTTTTTCTCGTTTTGTATGCATTATGAAATTCTAAAGGGCTTTTGGAACGCTAATAGTTCACTTCAGTTTTAGAACAGTTTATTTGCGTTCCACCAGGTAATCACCTTGTGCATCATTTATGCCTCGTACTTTTCCTCTTGATATTGCAAGATTCCTTTTCTTGAGAGATGTTGGATTAGGAAGCATGGTGATGTCCCATGAGATTTGCAGACATAGATCATGACAGTTTAGGGATCTCTTAACTTGTATAGTGATCAAGTTTTAGTTGAAAAATCCAGTTTACCTTTCTAGTGTCGATTGTTTCAGCATCGGTTGCTCTGCGGGAATTTCCTCGTTAACACCTCCAGGGGCCCTGCTTTATCCTATTTTTAAATTGCTTTGGAGCTTAAAAGTAGGAATTGATGGATATGATATGGAAGTTTGTTCAATATGGTGTTGAGGTTACTCAATACCATGAACATGGTATCACTGCAACAGAGCACTATCGTGGGTGCAGCTTGAGGGAAACAGTTTGTAGAAATTGAGCCAATGCTGTGCGAAAAGAAATCATTTCTAAAACATATTTGCTCTTTTCATTAATGATCTTCATCTGTACAATCATTCTATCACTATTACAAACCCAATGCAATCTGTACAATAGCTGTACACAAGCCATGTAAACTAACAATTAGCTTTGAAGTTCGTTTTGATGTATGCATGTGCTTGAAGTCACTTATGGTCCCACTGAAATGGAGTACTTCAAGGAACAACTTCTTCTGTCGATTTGCAATGTCTGCAAACGCGTATCATGAAAGTGATTTGATGAGTCTAGAATTATGGAAACTAGGGCATTTGAAAAAGCTCCCAAAAAGGAAACTTCTTGGTGTCTCCTGGGGAAATTTCGGAGACATACTTAAATTCCCTTTCACCTGTATCACGGTTTGTCCCATTTGCTGGCGGATCAAATAGATAGTTTTAGGCTCAACAGGGTTGCCAGACACATCTGTGACAATAAAATTATGTCTTGCTTTCCCATTCTTTGTCGAAAGTTTTGCCCTTTTAGGGCATAAACCGTTCTCACGAAGTATCCTTGTAATATCTGAGAGAAGTCCAAAATGATCATCTGTGAACAGCTCAAGTTGTAGTCCCTGCAAGAGGGCGAGCAGCCTGTGAAAATGAGCTATATGAACTGCGAAAATATAAGTCTCAAAAAGAGGTGCAGCTATACCTCTGATGCTCGCCTTTCAATGGCTGCCTGAATACACTCCATGACACGTTGTCGCTCAGCTTCTGAGCTCATAGGGAGTCCATCGGAATGCCTGATATAGTATTCCTGCAATCATATCAACTGTCTTCAGCATTTTGAACGAATGAAAAACGGTGCTTCTTAGGTCATACAGAATTAGGAACTCCACTGAAAGGGATCGTGTCTATAAATACCTGATAAGCTTCGTCGCTGTCAGTAATATTGACTGTGCCATGGAACACCAGATATTGCATGTCAGTTAGAGTGCACACGGTGTCGAACAATAGCTTTGGCCGGTCGACGGACCTCGCTGTAACAACAGTGTAGTTTCTATCGGGACAGTCAGATACTGTTACGTATGGCCTCACCCTAATGTCATCCACACTGACAGGCCTTTCAAAATCCCTGGCAGCAAACATCATCTGGTGTAACCTTCTCCCTATATGTATTTCCCCAGGAGAAGAAATGGACACTGTTGGGGTCCTATAATCGCCTAGACCCTTTAGGACATTATAAAGAAGTTCCTTTATCAGGGAAAGCTGTCTTGGGTCTTCAATTGCAGTTCCAGTTGACTGGTCTGTAATGTGTATGACTGCTGCTGCTCTAGCATTGTGTGTCCAAACCTCCGCATTGACGACATTGCAACTCAGGTCAGTCAGCACTGCACATACTTCTGACAGCAAACCAGGCCGGTCAGTGCCGGTCAGTTCAATTAAAGTATGCTCTTTAGAAAGAAGCATCTTCCCCATTGATTTAACCATATATGCATCAGTCTCAAGAGCCTGCAAAATCAAGCAAAACAGTTATAAAAAAAAAAAGATTTTCATATAACAGAGAGAATAAGCGAGAAATTAAATACCTTCTCTATGCAATTGAGGATGCCTTCATCTCTAATTTTGTTTCCACCATCATCAGTCACATGAAACACTGAAAATCGAACTCAACAGTCAAATTGAAGGAAGAAAGAGGGTATCATTTATTTGAGAAGAGTTTTCAATTAACCGTACCATTCATGAACCACCCTCCATCAGAAGACATGTATGCTTTTGTTATTACAAGGTTTAGGTCTGTGAGAACTTGAACAACTTCAAGTAAAGTACCTTGCCTGTAGACAGTATCCACCTAAACAAAGAACAAAATAAAAATTAAGACTATGGATAAGAAACTAGTGGATAAAAAAAAAACAAGAAAGATAACATTCTTACATTTTTGAAAGTTCAAGGTAATTTACCTGAATGACTGTGGCATGCTCACAAGCATCATTTTCAATCACAACTCTGCAACCATATAGTAATTAAGCTAGGGTCATGTAATTAAAAAAAAAACACTGTACTTTCTCCGACCAGTGAACAGATGGGAGAGATATGAAATACCTTGGAGAGTTCATTCTCCTTACAAGCTTTGCATATGCGTCGTCGTCGTCATCACGGTCATCCATTTCTGGGTTACTTTGATCTTTAATAGAACTTGAATAAGAAACCACCAAAACTCTCACAGTGCCTCAATCCACAGTGGGAAACAGAGTGGAGTGTTGTAGCCATTTATACACAGAAACCTCAAAGAACGCTAACGACAAGCACAGTGGTTGGTTACGTGAAAAAAACAGTTAAGATTGCTATCCATAAAACGAGGGAGAGAAGAAATTTCTTAGATTCCTGGGAGTGTCATCTTGTCGGATTCAATTGCCCTATCATTGATGGACTTTAGGATATAGTAGGTGGCTTGGCATTCTTGAACGTCTCCTTTGAAATAATAAGAAAGTTCTTATGGTACGTACACATTTGACAATTCTAGACAAGAAATATTAAAAAAAAAAAAAAAGGCAATACATATGATCAATTTTCCATTTGTTTTGCAATAAATTCTGATCCAATATCCGGCAATGGCAAGGGTATAGTTGACAGTACAGTGTTTTTAAACAGTGGATAAGGTTATCATGGATAGGATATTTAAGGTATGAAGAAGACCATCCAACAGAAGCAAAGATGAAACAACGACATGTTGAATAGACTGAGCTCACATCCATCTCTGATTTGTAAAAAGATAAAGCTGCCATGACACGAAAGAGTATGTTTTTTATTTATTTAAAGAGTATTTAAAAATTAAATTATTTTTTATTTAAATTAATATTTTTTTATATCATTTTCATATCAAAAATTAATTTTAAAAAATAAAAAAACTTTAAAAATAACCGATAAATATTAGAGTGATAAAGAGACTAAGAACGTGGCAACATTCAGCACTAGTACTTGCATGATCTAATCCTGACAAACCCATCCTTTTTTTTTTTATTATTATTATTATTATTATTAGAAATCAATAGTAGTTACGTACCAAAGAAAGTTAAGAGAGAGAGGGGACATTTGCGATCATCAGGGTGTGTTTAATGATAAAAAAAAAAAATTATTATTATTTATTTCTATTTAATTAATTTTTTTATTTTTATTTCTTAATGAAAAATTAGAAATGTACTAATTTTTAAAACCAAGATAATTCTTTATATAAAAAATAAATTAAAATTACAACTATTTTTTTCATAAAAATCAAAACCATAATTTATAATAATAAGTTTAATATTATATTTTATTTTTAATAATCTAACTATAAAATCTTGATTTTATTTCATGCATATTAAAAATTAAGTTATATTGTTACTCAAAGAAAGAAAATCTTTAAATTATATTTTATAATAAAAATTAAATTTATAACACTAAGTAAATATGAAAAATAAAAAAAATTAATTACTTACATTGTTAAAAAATACTTGCATATAAAAGAAAGAAAATTTGGGTTCTTTCATTCGAAAAACAATAAAAAAAAATAAAAAATTTGTAAAGAAAAGTGTAAAGAGGTTCTAAAATAAAATTTTCAAACTCAATATAAATTCAAAAAACTAAAAGATTATTTTTAAATGAAAAAATATTATATTTAAATAAGAAATTTATTTTAAAAAAAACTTCATATATCTAGAAAATCAAGGTGTTATTTTGTTTCTAAGCAACCCCCATATTTTTCCCTCTATTTTTGGGTAAGGTTGTCAATTTTATTGAATTTCACCTGAAATGATTGTATATCACGTTTCAATTTGAAAAATGAAACAAATCGGAAGAGATTTTATCTTGCTCAGAATATTAGCTAGTTCTAGAAACTCCACTCAAATTTCTGTTGAAACGTTTCTGTCTAACTAAATAATGTTTTTTTTTAAAATATTGTCTAGATTTACTATATTAATCATATTTATCAATTATCAATTTAACTATTAGATCAGACTGAAATTTTATAAGGAATCTTCTAACATATAATTATATCCCAAGGTAAACTTTTAGGTCAATGGATGCTTTGAAAGGCCTCGTCTGCCAGTGAAATTTTCATAATTTTATTCAGAAAAGTGATTTTATTATCCTTTTTTTAGATTGAATTTTTCTTGATTTCATCGTTCAACAAATAAAGTTATTAAAAATTCAGTTTTATAATTTGTTTTGATTTACTTTATTTAGGATTATCATGGTTTTATGATCTAAGTCATGGATTTGAAAGGTTAACTCAGATTGACCTGATCAATCTAATATGTTGTTGTCTTAATATCTTTCTTTTTTTAAAATATCATCTTGAAATGTTTTTAATCAAATTATATTTTTACCAGTCATTTAAGCTAGCTTTGGACTCGTTGAGTTGATTGGACTATGTTTATTCAACTCTTTTTTTTTTTATTTGTGTATGAAATTTAAATAGTAAAATTTCAAATTAGTTTATCTTTGAATTTTAATTAAAATTATGTTTATTGAACTAATACTTTATATTATATAAAAACAATACGATAGCGGAAATGCTTCAACCTTATTCTGTATCACGAAGTTTCGTTTGATGAAAGGTATGTCTCCTTAAAAAGCCATCTACTTTCTTTCTTTTATTCAAGCGTGTCAATCTTAGAATGTTTTTGGTAGCATGTGAATCAACCTTTTCTTAGAATAATAGCACGTGAATCCACTTTATTAATTAGTTCTCCCTTGATTTTTCAATCTAAGCTCTTCACAAATTTTTTAAAAGGAAACATCAAGCTCACCACAACATTTTTTAACCTTTGCCCCATTAATATAAAATTTCCTTAGTAAAGAGTTGGATTAAAATAATATTTAGGAGTGTGATTGTGATTTTTTTAAAAGTTTTTTTTATTTAGAAATGTATTAAAATAATATATTTTTTTAATTTTTAAAAAATTATTTTAATATCAACGCATCAAAATGATTTGAAAATATAAAAAATATTAATTTAAAATAAACAAAAAAACTAAAAAAAATTCAATTATTTTTTAAAAATACTTTTAAAACATAAATATACCTAATAGTAGGGCTAGAGTTGATTAAATGCTTAAAGGCCTTAATGAGTGCAGAGTTAACATGGTTTTTATTGCTCGTTTTGTATGCTTTAAAAGCTTCATGTGTACTGGGTTCATACTTAGGGTTAAGATGGATTTTAGGGCCTGATTGCCAAGCCACCAGCCTTCACACCAAAAAACAAAAAGGACATAGCATATGTGAATGAAGTAAGATTTGCACTATCTATTAATAATTTAGATAGGCGGGGGAGCAAAAAAATCACTTTTTAAGCTGTTTTGTTAAAGATTATCAATTTCATTTTGTTTCATTTGAAATAGCTGAAATATTACACACTAATTCAAAAAACAAAACAAAACAAAACAATTTTTATCTCATTTTAAATCTCAATTTGTTTTAGATTTTTCGGCTAACTTTCGTCTAGAATGTTCCGGTTTCATTCCACATGTTCCGTTCCGGTCATGAAAAGCCATTAAATCAAATTGAATATGGTTCAATTTAATTAATTAAATCATCTAAGTATAAAAGGCTCTTTTTTCATTACTATTTTCAATAACAATAAAATCAATAATAATATTGAAAATTATTATTAGTATTTTCATACCAATTATATTAATTTTTTAAAATTAAATTTATTATTAATATATATGGTTTATATTCATGTTCAAGTTTATACTTTGTAGGAATTTGAGCAAAATAAGAGATGCTTTAGATCCCATTAGCCTTGATAACATTGACCTAGCTTTATATTTAAAATATTTATGTTAAAACATTTTAATTTCATAATATTTTGATATTTTATTTAAGTTGAATTAATTTAAGTTAAAGATATGTTTAATCTTGACTATGTAAAAATATTTTAAATTTTAAAATTATATTTGTTTGATATTGTATTTGAATGGCATAATTTATAATTAATTTATCTTGAATTTGAATTATGTTTGTTGAATATATATATTACACACATATGTGTGTGTGTGAACAGTATAACCCCAAAACAGCATGCCAAAACTCTCAGAAACTGAAATATTCCATTCTATTTGAAAAAACAAAATACCTATCAAAATAGAATTGACAACCTTAATTTTTCGCCATCTAGACCTGTTTTCTGAGATACTTTTCCTGTAAGGCTTTCTGGCATTCAACAATGCACTGTGAAAGCGAGCATGGGTTCAGTTGGATGCAAAATGCACACTTCACAGATTTTGGACCCAAAACCAAGAACCCTAGCACCATAAAGACTACAAAAACAGAACCCAACTTCACTCCTTTGCCTTCCATTTGAAAACTTGCCTAATACTCCTCTCACTATTTGTCTACTGTACTCATTCCGCTAGGTTACAAATTTTGTTGTGTGGATCAACAAGAGGAATTAAGTGTGCATGTGTCCTCCAAACCAAAGGTATCTATATTTAATATTATTTTTATATTTTTAATATTTAATACAATTTTATTTGGTTAATTAGTTTTTTTTTTTTACAATTAACAAATAATTTTAAAAAATATATTTTAAATCAATACCGACGGCCTTACAAATAGAACCAGGCCTTCGGTATTTTACCGAGAGTTGCAAAAAAATTACAGCCTTTTCCGTAATCACCAACGGATATATTCCGTTGGTTTTTACCGTTGCTATTACCGACGGAATATATTCGTCAGTATTTGACAGAGAGTTCTAAAATATTTATTGCCCATGCCACAATCACCGACGGCCAGTCCGTTGGTGATTACCGTTGAAAATAGAGACAAAATAATTCCGTCAATAAAGTTATAGCGGTAATTTTTTATTGGCGCGCTTCCCTGTCTGTAAGACCGTTGGTGTTTGATTTTTTTTATTTCCAATAGAATTAGCAACGGAACGGGGAATTACCGATGATCAATATTTCGACAAACAGATTCTGTCGGTGATGCCGTCGGTAAAAATGTTACCAATAAATTATGTGCCTTACACCAATGGAATGAATCCGTTGGTAAAACTGTTTAATGGTGTAGTGTATGTTGGGTTAATATTTTGAAATTACCAATTCAAGTGGTGGTTAAGACGTTACTGTTAGGAATGACTAGATACATTAACTAAAGTTTGCATCATATCAAAAGATGCATTATATGACCTTGACTTTTTAGGTCTCGAGAAGTTTTGTCTAGACTATAAAATTCTATATGAATATATCTTTGCTGAAATTGAATTTAAGATATTTAGAGCAAGCTACCTGAGCATAAATTGGCGACAATGCTACATTGATGTATCTATTTATTTGGCATGGTCGAGTTCAATTTCTGATAATTAACTTGAGGGTGAGTTTTTCTAAAGAAGAAGGGAATAACATGGGGGTACTTTCTTCATTATTTTTTGTATAATTATTTCTTTTGTATTATTTTCTTAATTGTTAAGATTTTCTAGGTTTTGAAGAGTTTTAGAAGAGTCCAATATGTAATCTAATAAAATAAATATAACTTTTAATCCGACCATTAGATTAAACTGAAATTTTAATAAAAAGTTTATGAAGCCTTATTATGTAGAGATTTACAATTTCATAGTCATAAAAGATTGGTAAGAGCTTCAAATAAAGCATATAAGCTACTTTTAAGGATTTTCTTTATTTTCCTTGTTTTATTTAGATTTTGTTTTCTATTTAGAAATACAACCTTGTAGGCTATTTTATAGGATTAAATATTATTATTTAGATTTTTTATATATAAAATATTAGAGATTTTCTCTTTTTCTTCACGGTATTAGGGTTGTAATTTTAAAGCTTGAAAGCCTTAAATTGTATCCTCTCTTTATATCATGTCACCCAATCAATATTTTGCTATTGTCTGTCACGTTTACATTTTAAAGGTCACAAAACTCTTTATTTGATTTAAAAAAATATAAAACTATATTTGTAAACAATATTACCACTCTTCTATATTGGGGAAAGAACTCTATAGAAATCTATAAAAGAATTAGATTTGAACTAAAAGATATAGTTAAAAAGGGTCAATTTTGAAATTTTAGGTCGAAGACCAACTCCATTTTGATAAATAAAAAATGTGAGAGGAAAATAATAATTTTAATGATAAAAATATAAAAGTATGGTATTATTCTGAAATCTTTTTGTTGATTCTTTTTTTTTATTACCAATATGTGAAACAAAATTGTTGATAATAAATAATAAACAAGTAAATAATTTAGAGGTGTTTGGTATTGTTTTCTATTTTTTTCTTTGTTTTTGTTTGTTAAAAATAAAAAACTTGTTTGACCTAACTTTTTTTTAGTTTCTTCAAATATACCTAACATCAACTAGATAGAAACACATGTTATCTAAAGTTGTTAGGTATGTTTGGAACCCAGTCTTGGCTTGACCCTTTGCACCTTAGGTCAATCATAGCTTTGACCTTTCAAACATCTTGACTTGATCGTTGAACTTCCAAGATCAGGTCCCAGTCCAACTATCAAATACACCAAACATGGTTCAAACCCGACCCTCGAGCTCTTGGCATCCATTCCTCACCTAACCATCTAAGATGGCTAGGATTTGGTCTCGATTGTATATTTGGAGCACCTTGGACTAGGTCTCGACCTGACCCTCAAGCATCCAACACCTGTCTTGACCCAACCACCATGGTGTTTCCTCGCCTAACCATCTAAGATGGCTAGGATTTGGTCTCGCCTAACCATCTAAGATGGCTAGGATTTGGTCTCGATTGTATATTTGGAGCACCTTGGACTAGGTCTCGACCTGACCCTCAAGCATCCAACACCTGTCTTGACCCAACCACCATGGTGTCTGGGACCTAGTGTTGGCCTCACCTTCAGGTACTAAAACCCTAATCCCAACCCAATAACTAGGGTGGCTTGGATCTAGTTGTAGCCCCTAAAACTCGATCTTGGTAAAATTTAAATGGCACACCAATTTTATAGATTATTAAAGATTAAAAAAATAATAATAAAAAAAGAAAATTGACCAAATCTAAAGAACCAACAAATTAAAGGGTTGTTTTTAAATGTTTAAGGGGTTGGCGTAAAAATTTAGATAGGAAGAGTGAGAAGAAAGGGAAAAAAAAATGTTCATCAATGCGCAACCTTATCGAGTAAGAGACATCTAGACCTTTCAAACGCCACTTTAAAATGCAATGTTTAGTGGTTGGATGACTTCACAGAATGACACGGGGGCATCAATATACTGGCGCGTACAGAGCAGTCGCCAACATGTGTTTTTAAATTATATTTAATAAATATAATTTACAGTAATGCCTCTTATTACCCTTAAAATCCATAGTAAAAACAAAGTAAAATAACAAAAAAAAAAAAACCATTGAATGAGAGTTTAATTGGTTTTGTCTTTAAAAATATCAAAGTAATTATATTATTCCATAAAAAATAAAAACACAAAAATATCCTTGAGTATTATACATTGAATTATTTTATTTAATGATTAAATTAGTAATTTTATTTAACATTCAGATACAAAATAACCAACGTAACACTACGAAACTTTCAAAAAATATTTATATCATAGTCAAAATACCTCTTTCCCCAAAACCGAAGCTAAGTTAAGAGGTTAAATAATGGAGGGAAAATATAATAATTACAGCGTTACAACAATAGAATAGTAAACTTTATCCTGAGACACATTAACTTCACTGTGAACTTGGTTTTTTTCAAATAATAAAATTTGACAAGCCACCTGTGAGTTGTGTTTGTTTGCCACCGTTACCATGCCAATACAAAAGCTGAGCACACGATGTCGGAACACAAGACACCTGTTCGTGGTCGGTTGCTTTTGCCTCTTCTCTCTTCGCTTTCTCCTATATAACAAAACCAAATAAGCAAAAGAGAAAATGGTTTCGATCGAGATGAGCAAACAGGCTGCGCTTACAAAGGCCAAGGAGCTTGCTTCCTCTGCTCCTGTCGTTGTTTTCAGGTTTTATTACCATCATAATTTACAATTACAAAACTCTTTGTTTATATATCTTGATGGTTGTGGTGTAATTTAAGATGTTGCTACTTGTTTTTTTTTTTTGCAGTTATATTTTATCTTTCTGTGTTTGTTTTTCTTTTTTTTACCTTTTTATTATGATTTGTGAACTTTTTCTTCACGCAGCAAAACCTATTGTGGTTATTGCAATAGGGTGAAGCAGTTGCTGACACAGGTGGGAGCAACTTACAAGGTCATTGAACTGGATGAGCTAAGTAAGATTACTGTGTTTTTCTAGTCTTTTTCTTTTTCTTTTTAATTTTGCTATAGCTTCTTGTTTGATCCTTTGTTCCAGTTGGTATACGTTTTTTTGATGAAAATACTAGTTTTCATAATTCATATTGATTTTACTACAAAAAAAAAAAAAAAAGTTTCTTTTACATCGAATACGTATGAGTAATCTTCTGTTTAAAAGGTGGTGGATACGAACTTCAATCGGCACTAGGCCACTGGACTGGGCAAAGTACAGTACCTAATGTGTTCATTGAAGGGAAACACATTGGTGGTTGTGACTGTGAGTTATTTTCCCTTCTTGTTGTTACTTGCCTCTCTAATTTTCATGGCCTCAGTTAATATGACGAAAAATCCATTAACGATCATATCTTTTTCAATGCACTTTCACTTTTGCTGTTGTAGCTGTCCTGGAGAAGCACAAAAACAACCAACTCTTGCCACTTCTCAATGATGCTGGTGCTGTTGCTATCAACTCTGCCCAGCTTTGATTAAACATCTGTGAGACTAGATGAATCTTGTGCTAAGAGATGGGAAAACGTTTCCCACATTACCAATGTACCTGAATTCCAATCGTGGACCAAACTAAATAGAGTATAGCATCAATAATGTTAGTATTTAATACGGGGTGATGCTTTTTTCTTGCTGTGTTTTGATTTCTGCTGCTTCTGGATTTGTGGTTCCTCCTGGATCAAAACAGAAAATGAAATTTACTTTCTGGATGTGTTGTGGATGGGTGGCATCAGACAAAAATATATCGTGCAATGATATTTAGATGAATATTCCTGAGAACTTGTCATGTAGGCTGACAACTTTGTCATTAATGTTCAGAAACAACCTTGCCAAAATAGATTAACAGCCACTACCCAATGGATTCTTTTATCTGACCATTTCAAGTCATACAGAAACTCATGACAATTCCCGAAAAAGAACAAAGAAAAAGAAGAAGCTATCACTTAAATTAATGGGGGTATAATCTTTGTGTATGAAATTTCCCCAAGCTAAAACACAACACATTGTAACCAGCCATTTAAGTTTTGGCTGTGTAAACATTTATGCACCAAGATGAATCGCAAGGATATTTATTTTGTTTTATTCACTGTTGAATTGCCAGTGACGTGCCCGTATCAAGGTTTTGTTCTTCCGATCTTCAAACTGCTTAAGCTTGGGTAAAATTTCAGGCGACCTGAGCAACAGAATCTTCTTTCACTTTCTGCAGTTGTCAACCAGGGGGGATATGAGACAACTGGCAAAAGTTAAATTCTAAAATTCCCATCAATTCTAAACTAAGTGCCACTTACATTAGACATCTCTATCCATAAATTAAGTGTATTAAGAGCTTTCCCTGATAATTGCGTCTCTCGAGCCAAAACCACTCCCTCTGCTAAGCTACTAGAGCGACCACTGACAAAGAGAGCAGCTGCTGCATTTAGGATCTGAAAAATTATTCAGGCATGAGAACTTAATTCACAAATACTTGTTCCTTCTACCACAGGTGAATATGCAAAAAGATAAAGAACTGACACTTGAAACAAAACACTATCAAAGAAACTCACAATGGCATCAGCAATGGCGCCTTTCTCCCCCGACAATACACGTCTTAGAGCATCTGCATTATAATCGGGGCCTCCACCTTGCAAGTCCAATAGTGTACAGCGTGGAATGCCAAAGTCCACTATCAAATGCACATTTTTGTATCAGTGATTTAAGCAATCAGAGACATCTTGGAAAACCTTAATAATATGGAGTAACTAACATGCAGTGGCTCTCCAATATAATGCGAAAGAACAAATTTATCGAAAAAACAGAGAGAGGCTGAACAAAATACAAGCTTGTGATGATCTCACATGGATCGAATGAAAATTTTGATATCTTTTCGGGGTTGACTTCAAAGACTACTCCAGGTCCTGTTTTCATATCATTATCAGAAGATGAGATTTAAGCATGCGAATGTGGAATAACCAATGGCAGCCAAAGATAGCTTACATATCCCTTGCTGGAATAATGATATTTATTTAGAGGAAATCTTACCAAGGGGACTCATTTCATCCAAGCCCTCTGAATGAACAACCAATGCTCTCTTCATGCCAAAGCGTTGCAATGCTTTGGCCATTTTCAGCACCTACGCAAGAACATAATAGGCAGGATGAATTAAAGGGAGATGTTCAGCTACTGCACAAGCAAGCCCCCAATCCCCCAAGCAACATATCTCATGTGTTCATATAAGGAAATCAATATAACAAGAGAGAGAGAGAGAGAGAGAGAGAGGCATTTTGCAAAACAAAGCCACTAAATACTTAACCCATATTTCTTGATACCCCTGTGGTTTCTATGTAAACTAAGTTAGCGGTATCAAGTTACAACTATGGAAAATCAAGGACAGTGCTATCAAAACACATCTAAAACCACAGATATAACAATTGCATCAAATCAGTATCTTAGGATCTTTCAGTTTAGTAATTAAACTGAATAACCTTAGGATACCTAAGAATAAATTGTAATCTTTTCCACACAGTGATGACCGATAAGCAAAATTTGTTGGATGGATGATTAAATGCCACAGTTGTTACGGTTCATGATACAGCAACTCACCAAATCTTCATGGAATACACCAACAACAGCAAAGGGAACACTTGCAGGGTTCAGCATAGGACCCAGTATGTTGAAGATGGTTTTGATTTTCAATTTCTTCCTTACAGGGCTGACAATCTTCATTGCAGGATGGTATTTTGGCGACATCATGAAGCCGATTCCTGCCTCATTCACACATCTTGATACCCCCTAATATCATAAAAATTGAGATTAAGCTAAATTACATGCATAGAACATGTGAATGGAATTGCATATGATTTGACATATATCTGCCTAAGCTGTGGATTATGGTTTATTATTGGAACAGCAACAAAAAGAACACAATTGGCATTATGGAAGTGACATGCCATATGAGTTATGCTTGATGAGTTACAGTTGACAAAGTAATCCAACATGATTTGTATCATAGAAAATTTCCAGAAGTTAAGAAAAAACAGAACATTAAAGTAAGAATCAAAGACGCGCTATTTTCATGCCTATATAAATGAATATGGGCCATATAGCATATTCATTTATCAAGAAAGCTGATTGTTCATTCCAGAGCTAGATGAGACCCCCATAGAAAGAAATACTGTTCCAAAAGCTCAAGAGTTCACCAACAAACTGTACAATAATAGGTTTCATCGGAAAAAAAGACAAGGATTATGCCCTCAAGTGAGTCGTTCTAAAATTCAAATAACAAAAGGAAATGAGTCAGCCTACTTAAGGCTCTAATGTACTAAAGGATCAACTGGCAACATATAGTTTTGGTGGCCCAACTTCCAAATTAATGCTATTCGGTTAACAACTCGAGTAATGATGAAATGGGAGGAGGAAAGCAGTAGCGTGATTATAAAAATATGGTAAACACATGCTTAATAGAGATCGGTACTCAGTTATATTATCTTTATAGCATTGACGAATTGTCCTTTAAAGACCACTTTTATGCCCACAACCACATTAAAAAAAACACTGGTAAGAAAACAAACAAGCTATCCTAGAACCAAACAGCCATTAATGACTTGCATCATAGGTGAACCTACCTCTGGGTCCAGGTCAATTACTACCCCAAGTTCTTCCAATACGTCAGCACTTCCACATGCTGAAGAACTTGATCTATTCCCTTGCTGCAAAGCAAGCAGTATCATTTACCGCATCACATGAAATAAATCATATTACACGGTCCACGAATTTTAAGAATAATTTCGAGGAAAATAAATTCTGACCTTGGCTACTTTAGCACCACAAGCAGCTGCAAGTATTGAAGCTCCTGTAGAAATGTTAACGGTGTTTGCACCATCACCACCCGTTCCAACAATATCCACAGCATCAACCAACCCTTCCACCTTCCTGGCATGCTTGAACATTGCCCTTGCCAGTCCAACAACCTAATAGCATCAACAACCCAGGGTAATCATTATTTTCTTCTAATTAGCATATTCCCATTAACAATAGTTTACTGCTCAAGTTAAACTATCATGTCTAAACATTATACTCCTTACATCTAAAGAGGGAGCCATGTGGAATATACTAGCCTTACTTGTAAAAGGAATATATGCACTAAACTAAAAGATTTCTAACGAGATGTAAATGTTCCTTGCCTCTTCAAAAGTCTCTCCCTTGGCTCTCAGCAATACCAAGAAAGCACTGATCAAGGCCTCACTAGCATCATCAAGTAAATAATCTAATGATGCTTCAGCCTCAGATTCTGACAAATCCACCTTATTAATCAAAGATTCAATCAACTGCCAAAAAAAGGGCAAACCCAAAAGAAAAATCACAAAAGAAATCAAAAGAAATAAGCAAATGTTAAAATAACCAGAACTTAAAAAATAAATATATAAATGTGAAAGACAGACCTCATTGAATGCAGGTACGGTGGAAGCTGAATTTTTAGAAATAGTAGGCAGTGAAGCAGACAACAGACTCGCACTTTTTCTGCTTCTACCTCCACTTACATTTCTGATTATGTTACTTTGCTTCGCGTAATAACTTGGTCGAGCCCAGAAGCAGCAGTTTTTGTCTTCAAAATCGAGGAGTGGCGATTTGGGCCGCTGAGATATCAAAGAAAGAGAAGCTGCAGACAAATTCGCTGCCATTGCTGCCTCTAAAAACCAAAATAACAAAAACCCAATTCGTCAAAAACAATAAAAACAAGAATTTACATCTTGAAATCAAGAAAAGGTAAGATCTTTGAATTGAAATTTGGAATTGGTTTTATAAGGGGGAAAGTCGTTGCTTTTTCCAAGATTAACAGCTGACCGCTATAAAGAGTTTGAACTCACTCTTGCCTTGAGACCAGGAGAAATTGTCTCGTATAAATCCTTGATTGAAAACGAATCAGAAAGACTCTTTCTTTTCCAGTAAAATGCAATAAGCAGAAAGACAAAGACTCGAACTCAATGCCGCAGAGAGAGAGAGAGAGAGAAAACAGAGTCCAATAAAGGTTTCAGGCTTGGACAAGAACTGGGTGTTTTTTTTTTTTTTTTTGTTTAATATGCCATGAGAAGGATAGATTTGTTTACAATATATATTAGTATAGTACCGTACGAATTGGTTGTTTTCTGGGTTTTAAGATTGAAATGTTAATGGGCACCAAACTCGACAGTATCCAGTTTCACCACCAGCTATCCACAGCCAATTTTACAAAGATATGAACAGGCTTTTCAAGCAAGGCGATATACTTTACAGGGACAAAAATGGTGGCTTCCAATTAGATTAGGTTAGGTGATTCCTATATTACCATACCATTTTGGATACATGAAGGTTCACAGAATCACCAGTAAAAAGTAGGAAATCACGTCCATAAAAGGTAAGAAAGTGGGGGAAAGTCGAAGGAAAAGACACCAAGGGCTAACTACAAATCAGTCTCCAATATATATGCTCATTAACATATTAGTTCTCAATCTTCAAGATCCTGCTAATTCCTCCCCATATTTATTTAGGTCTAGCAACTCATCCTTGTAAGTTTTCTTACCATAAAATTGAGTTTACTAAGCTCTCTTTTATAAATTAACTAAACAGCTAAAACAACTGTTTTTTATTTGTCAGCATCAATATTCATATGAATATAAAATTGCTCCCAAATAATTTTTTTTCATTATTTTTTAAAAGAAATTGGTCATATACTTGTTTTTTAAATCCTTTTGTGGCATAATTTCATGAAATAAAGTTTTAAGTTGTAGTAAAAATATAAAATAAAAATAAAAAAGACTACAATGTAAAGCACAAAGAAATTATGTGGTTAATCTTAAAGTTTTTTTAAAAATTATTTTAGTTCAAAATTTCATTTTGTTTATTTTTTTAGTCTCTCAATTTGAGAGATTAAAAACAAATTCACCAAAAAATAATATAGAAAAGAAAATTATTGGATGACCATATTCCTGCCACTAAAAAAAGGATTTTTATTGTAATAAATTTCTCTTTTCAATAAAAATTTAATTAAGATGGTTTCTCTTTCTAAATATGACTAGAAAAGTATATCAGGTTTTGTTTGATTTTTTTTATTTAACTAGTTTTTATTTTATTTAGAGTGATTTTGTGGTATTTTGGAGTTGTGAAGTGTTTCTTAAGAATTATATAGTTGAAATGAATTTTTAGAAACAAAAAACATAGCCCTTGATGTTTCAATTGCCTAAGATGACAAGAAAACGACCAATCGGTAACCTATCGCCCGCCTTAAAAAACAAAACATGGGCGTTATATTTAGGTTGGATGCACGAGCCAGAGACATCATTACCTAGCCATTTTGTTTTTGTTTTTAGTTTTTACCCCTTTTTATTAATTGTTCCTATTTAAATATTGGTTCATGTCATTTCTCTTATTTTTTAAATCTTTTTCGTGTATCACGTGGCATCATTGGAATTCAAAACGCTTATTGCATTTTTTGTTTGTTTGTTCCATTCTGAGACAGGTGATGTTCAAACCAGGCATTTTAATAAATAATTTGTATACATCCCATCCAGTCACTATTTGTTCAAATATAGTTTTTTTTTTTCTTGAAAATAAAAAATTTAATTATTTCCATCTTAGATGATGCTAGGCATCAGCCCACACTACACTACATATCCATACTTTTTTCTGAAAAAATGATATTAAGTTATGCAAACAATCTGTACTTTACTTGTGAAAAATGATGTTTAGATGATGTAAATGTATTTTTTAAAAATAAAAGAAATTAATGATTTGAGTAATAATATAAATTGATATTAATGAGTTTTTTTATTTTAATTAGATAGTAAAAGAAAAGATAATGATATTAATTGGATTTATTTTTTCAAAAAATATTATGATACCTTGGAAAAAAGCAGTGAGAGCATGAAATTGGATATAAAAAAAAAAAGATGAAAAAATTAGTCCAGGTCGACAAAAAAAAAAAAAAAAAACATAATGGGAAAACAAACTAAAAAGATCTAAAATAAAAAATGATAATTAAAAAAACAAAGATGAAAATCAAAATAAATAATAAATTAGAGGGCAACTAAATTTTTTCTATCGAAGAGTTTATTTAAAAAGAAAAATAACTCAAGAAAAAGAAAAATAAAATAAAAAAATGAGGAAAAATTGAAAAAAAAAAAATAACACACCATAAACCTAGATTGAATGGTAAGATTAAAAACCATTAAAATTTTTATAAAACAGTTAAGGAAAAAAAATTAAAAAATTTAAAGAATAAAAACCAAATAAAAAATACATGAAAATTAAAAACGAAGAACTAAATCAAAAGGGAATAACACATATTCAAAAGGACAATGGAAAAACATTTATAAGAAGAAAAAAAATGACAAATTTTTGGTGGAAGGGATAAATTGAAGAAAAAAAATAAATAATATATCAAAACACATTATTCTAAGGTCATTTTGATTATTATCATTATCGTTATCACAATTATTACTATCAATATTACTGTTGTTGTTGTTACTACTATTATTATTGCTGCTCCTATTAGTATTATTATCAAAATAAACTATTATTATTATCATAATTATTAATATTATTATCATTATTAATAGTATTATTAGTATCATTATTATAATTATTATTAACTATAACTGGTCAGTATTTCATTGTAGTGCAGAATCCTATTCATTGTGAGTGAATTCATTATGGATTGCATTGTTTTGTACTATAGCACGGGAATTGAAGACTGTGAGAGCTTTCACTGTGAGCTGCACTGTTTGGTGGGGGCATGTGTGAGGCTGCAGTCAGCAGGTCCCAAGCACCAGGCTAGAGACATGCCCACTAGGAATGTGCACACGCGGCGTTTTGGCTCCTGCTCGGGGGCTGGGCACCCACAGCGCACGCGTGGTGCTTGTGTTGTCTACCTGTGTGCTGGCAAACCAAACGCACAAGAGGCGCTTGGGCTTCTGCCTCACTACTGGGCGCACCCCTGCACCCACGTGGCGCTTAGGATGCCTTTCTAGGAGCATGCCACACCATGTGCACACGTGACGCTAGGCCGCGCTGGGCATGTCCATGCCCGCGCCCCATTTGTTATTATTTTTATTAGAATTCAAATTTTTAATATAAAAAATATTATTATTTGCATTCTAAATATTCTTGGAATTAAAAATAGTATTATTTGTGTTATGAATATTATTATTTTTACTATAATCAAAAGTATTATATTAATTCCAAGATTTGATTTGAAATAATATTAAAAATATTATTTTTTGTGTTATAAATATTATTATTTTTATAATAATTAATATTATTAACCAAATAATTACTAAATTAGAAAAAATATATATTTATAATATTGTAAAACAACCATAGATTTGATTTGAAAAGGTAAAACTAAAAATTAATATTGTTATCATCATCATCATCATCATCATCGTTAACAAATTTTAAAAAATTGTTATTGCTATTGAAGAAAAACTACATAGGAACACGTGGCGCTTGCGCTACTGCCTGGGGACTAGGCACACCCCCTACATCTACATGGTGCTTGGGTCCTAACTTAGTGTTGGGCACACTCTCGTGCACACGTGGTGCTTGGGCTCCCTGACCGGGGGCTTGACACACCCCAGCTCACACGTGGCACATGGACATACCAAGACCCAACTATCCTTGGGCCTTGTATGTTGCATAACCCAAAATAGCCTTGGCAGGACCCAAATAGCCTTGGATCCTACCAGCGTTAGGGCCCAACTTTTTAAGAAAATAAAAGGTGAGCCCGCAGCGTAGCGCGGACCACCTAAAGTTATTGATGATACTAATATCATTATCATTATTATTATTAATATTATTATTCCTATCATCGTCATTAGTATTGCTCTGACTACTAGTATAATTATTCATTCCTACTACTATTGCTATAGTCCTCACTAATAATATTATTATTATCATTACTATTACTATTATTATTACTATCATTATTTTTTTTTATTATTATAATTATTATTTTTCCAACCACTCCTATAATTACTACTACTACTACTATCATTCTTGTTGTTGTTATGATTATTATTTTGATTGTAAACACAATTATTATTATTATTACTACTATTACTACTACTACTATTAATATGACTATACAATTATTATTATTATTATTATTAGTTCTAACTTACATAACTTTTCATTCACACCCTAATAATCCTATGAAAATTGTTTGTTCGTAATAAAATACAAAGCTTAGCTTATCCTATTTTTCCTTGCAGGTAGTGTTTTTCATCATAAAAATGAGTAAGCAATACTAATGAGTTGACATATAAGATTGTCCTTTTAAACCTAGATATTAGAATCTCGAGTCAACTAGGTTGGGATTTTACAATAACAATTCTTTGAATATAGACTTTAATCTTGTTCTTCTTGATATCTTCTTAAAACTTTTGTATGCGAATCTATAATGTTATCCGTTAACTTTACATAATTAATAAAGACAATCACATTTAAGAGAAAATATCTAACAATGTTGTCTTATTGAGACTTACCATTATATATATATATATATTTCAAGAGCCATTTCAAGAGCCGAGAACAGAGCTTATTTCTGACCAAATAAGAAGAGTCCTGTTTACGCACTTTGTTTCTGTAGAGCTTAGGTCCCCAAAGTAAATAGTTCAACAGAAGAACCGCTTCCGCTATATTCTTCCAGGTAATGCTTCTCATCGTTCATCCTTCTTTTAATTTCTGATTCATATTTTACATTGCATGACAGAACCAGCCTCATGACAATAATAAGGTGTCAAACAATGATCAGAGGTTGAATAACATTTTCAACTCTAAATTTTACTTCTAAAGTATAAAAGGTAGAGCCTATGGTTGCCAACATCCCACCGAGCTTCTTTCAAGCTATATCCCAAATCTTTCTAGTTCTTCTTCTGGCATAGTTTTCTTCTCGTCAGTGCTTGTTAAAAGCATGAAACAAATGGGCATCTTACAGTGCTGCAAGGTACCGCTCTTCTCCTGTTTCTCCTCTTCATCTGGCGGTCCTAAACTTGAAACCATAACTTGAAAAGGTTCCGTGGCTCTTTGTGCATGGATATAACGATGAAACAAGTCACTATTCTTCCTTTCCTGCATTTTAATAAAAAAATGAGGTTTAGTGACTGTCAAATTGGGTTCATTTAAGCTTCCAAAAAATATTGACACCTGACGGTTAAGATGAACACTCACCATCATCGTGGTATAGTGTTGTGTTCTCTCGTGCCTTCTTTGCTGTCCCTTTAACCGATTCAGCTGTAATAATCAATTAATGGTTAATATGAGAGGAAAGATCGAACATGCAGGCAAAAACTAGATGAGACAGAGAGAATGGTGAGAATTGAGCAGCTTTCTTCTGGATTCTTTAAACTAGTAATTGATCTTTCTTTTCATGGTGTTATAAGCTGAAAGAAGCAATCAACTAGATATGCAAGGCCTTTGAGAGAATACTAAACTTTCTTATCAAATCTCACCCTTAAATTTTCTTTTCTTGTTAGCCCTCCTCCTCTTCCTCTCAGCCTGCGTAAGTTCTGCTTCTTCCTTGATATCACCTTTGCCTGAAAAAACTTCCTCTGGAGCCAGCATAGCTGCATCTGAAACTGCCATGGGTGCAATCTATACATGGAAGACTGTATTAGCAAGTCAAGTCAGAAACAAAGTTCAGACCGAAGAGGATAGGGAGATATCTTTTACCTCCTCCATAGCAAGAGCAGGGACATTTGCTTGGATAGACATGTCTTCTATGACCTATCAAAGTCACACAAAGGGATCAATTTTTTAGAAAAATAAAAAGGTGAATAAAAGCCCGTCATTTTATGGATTGAGAAGCATACAGGTTTGGGAGCAAAGTGGTAGTGAGAAAGCGCATCCAACTTCAAGCACAGTTTTTTGAACAGGACACTTGCCTAAGTAAAAAAAGAAAACAAGATTACACAAATCAAAGATGTCAATGTAATAAAATCAGATGGACATAGAAAGCATAATACTAAAATGCAATGTGCTGGAGTCATTGAAGATATGAAAATTTGTAATGAAGAAACAACTAAGGAGAAATAATAATAGTACCAACAACAACAAATACAACATCATGAATATCTACCTCCTTCTTCTGTTCATCAGAGAAAGATAACAGTGAAGCAGCTGGATTTGTCTTTTGAACATATTCTTCCTGTAAATAATTAGAGAGAAATTTGGATTCAATACACGCGCTCAACAACAGAAGAAAACAATCAAGCTCAGAAACTATTAACAGTATAGGATCCAGTATCCAGAATTGGAAACCCGACAAAGCATGCTGGTTAAGATAGACAAACCTCATAAACATCAGCAAGACCCTTCTTGCTCTTATTATCATCCTGCACATTTTATGAAAAATACAGCGAGCAGAATTAATATTATATCATAACAGGGACAATGGAAAATAAACTAAACTATGTTACCAGTAATATTGTTTACCAACTCTTTCAGTTCTCTCGGTGCCTTAGAGGGTAAACTGGGAGCCTTCTGAATGTCATTAAACTGTCCCTAAGATCATCATGGAAAGACTGTTTCTGGTTAAAAAGTCAGCACGTGCATGCATGCACACAGACAACAATGTCTAACATAGCAAAGTATCAAAGCAGTGTCCAATTCAAAATGAGAAGCAGCAAGATCTGAACAAAGGAACCAGTTATATAGATTCAAAACAAGAAATATCAAGACAAAATATACCCAAAATTTTTCCCATAACAAAGCATAAAATTCCATGAAGCTACTCATATTGTCAGGTACAGTGGTAGAAAATTTCTTTCTGAAAGCTTGACCTAGGATTTAGGAATTTTTTCTGCGTGTATAGAAATTTGGAAAAGCCAAAATCATAGGAGGAAGTTGCTCTGCCATTAATATCACTCATTCATCTGCCAACTTTAAGAACACGAGTATTTGGACAAATGTTCACCGTTATCTAAAAACCAGAAAATTCTGGACAGACATTGTTCAAATTATCTGAAGAACTGTGCCATGGCTTTGAATAAATAATCATGCATATGTCCAGTAACAATTGCAATGTTTATTCACCAACTTCTCATAACAAAAACAGCCAAATATAAACCAGTGTTCTCATAGTAAAAGAAGATTTGTGTATGAAGCTCAACAAAGACAACCCTGTTGCCACTGCAACATAACATTGGGATAGTGTACATATGCATGTGAGCAAGTGTGCGCATCTGAGGTACATCAGCTCATCACATGGCCATCACATAGATATAGTTGCAGTTTACCTTGAAGCAACTGCAAAAAATTCTACTTGGTTTCTAAGTGCAAAATAAAAGAAAAATTGCATGACACAGAAATCATATATCATAATCAATTTGTTACAAGCAATCAACACATAGCAAGAAAATTTGGATTAAACATTTGAAATAAAGTCAAACAGTGATGTCTTAACAAGACAGCAAGATACATAAGAAAATTCATTAAAATTTGAAGTTTACCTCAATGATCCTATTCTTAATCATATCTTCCAGTGTTGTAGTAACCTCCTCAGTGATTACAGGGGCAGGCCTCATATTGTGTTCAAAGTCTAAATCAACTTCTAGTGCACTATTTTTGGGTCTGCTTGCAGCAGTTACCTGTTGCAAAGTCCATTGTATGTGACATCAAAACCAAAACCTAACATCGATTGGATTGGGTAGGATTATATCCAAAAACGAATAAAAATAATAAAGCACATAGCATAAAAGCAATTTTCTTAATTAGACATTAAAGGAAGGCCAGAGTTACCTCTCCTTGCATGGTCCAAGTTTTCGGCTCCAGATTTACTTTCTCCATCTGCTCTATCTCAGATTGAAGCTTCTGAAGTTGTTTTTCATGGGTAGAAAGTCTACCTTTTCTCTGCACAAAGGAAATAACAACACCATTACATTTACACATACGTTCACTTCTTAAAATTTAAATTATGCTACCGCAGGAAAGACAGCAGAAACTTTGTTGAATGCATTTAGTCATAAAAACACATCATAATACCTCATCAACTGCTTCATCATCAAGTTCATTCTCTGCGCTTGAGTCTTCTTTTGACTTTCTTTTTAAGATTTTTCTCCTTTTACTGCCAAAGAAGTCTTCATATCTGAATCTCAGCGATGCACAAGAGAAACCAAAAATCAGTAATTCTAGGTAAAAAAAAAAAAAACTTTTAAGGAAGGTAGTAAGGTCTGGTGCTGGTGGCACCATTAGAAGCAGTACGAACATGAAGAATTAGTGATAGAGGTGAACTAAGAAGAGCAACAGAAAATGAAATTCAAATCAGTATGACCATTGAAGCAACAGTTTCATAAGAAGTGCTGCCAGCAACAGGGCAAATGGAGGCCTTGCTAAGTTTCCGTGAGATTTCTCTGGAACAAATAAATAAATGAAAGAAATGCTTTAACTATCACCATGTAACTTCGGTTATGATTCTATAACTAATAACTCATCCCGGATAAAAAAACCCCAAAAATAAAAACAACAAATTAGGACCTGGCATGCTTGCTTGCATCTTCATCTTATTCCTCATCACCATCGCCAAAAACCCCAAGCTGAATGATTAGATGTCCAGTGAGTATAAAAGCATGAACCATAAAAAAAAAAAGAAGGGAAAGAGTTGAAAATGTATAAAGGAAAAATCTATGCTATTCCAATTAAATAACACATCTACAATATGCATAATCCCAGATTGATATTCAATATAGACTAATTAAAAACTACATTTGATTATGAATTTGCCAACACTACCTCCACTACAGCAAACTGAATAACCAACAATAATCCGCGCTATCCTAGATCAAAATCATATCTAAGAATTCCCCAAACCAAACAAATTATCATAATCACATAAAAAATGTTCATGCATCCACAAATCTAATTTGATTAACTATATAAGTATGCATCACCTCATCACCTCATCATCCTCTCCTCCCTCACCTTCATCATCATCCTCGTCTTCGTCATCCTCCTCACTTAAATTGTCTTTCTTGTTATTCTTCTTTGTATCTAGTCCATATTCCCTGGCATCCTCATCCTCCAAAAAATCTTCCAAATCCTTTATCTTCAAAAACTTATCCTCTACCACTCCCTTTTCTCCCTCCTCTTCTCCACTCTCTTCCTCTTCACTTACCTCCTCTTCACCACCCTCCTCCTCTTCCTCCTCTTCATCATCATCGTCATCTTCATCATCAATTTCATACATATCCATGTCGTCGTCGTCACCATTACCAACCCCATCAATTTTTTTCACCTCCTTCTCTTCTACACCGTTGTTTTTCCCTTGTAAAACCTTGTCACCAGTTACTCTAATTTCCTCTGGATTCTTCTCAAAGTGCAAAACTTGACGGCGTAAAGTGGACAACAACGGCTGTGATTGTAAGTCAATTTGCTGCCAAATCTGCTCAACATCAAACCCGTCAATTAGAAGTTGATCAAAGAGCGATTTAGGGACATGGGGATTTATTGAAGAGAAGATATGTTTACAGGCCGTGCGTGCTGTTTGAGACAGAGAAGGCGATGGTGCTAGCCATAGTGGTGGGTTAGTCGATTTTAGGCGATTTAAGGCTTCTAAGGCTGCTGCTGCTTCGCTAGGTATTGCCATGGCCGGCAGAATGTGAACGGTTCCTGTGCCTCTGGGAGTGTTTTGTTGAAGTTAGTTAGGGCTTTGGGGTTTTGGAGGTAGGGCTGTGAGCGCCAAAATGGGGAAATTTGGGGTTCAACTGAAAAACAAATAGGGATGGGAATTTCAACTGAACCGAAGGATAATGATCTGAACCGATTCAAATGGTTTAGACCTCAGCGAATAAGAAATTTTTAGAGCTGATCGGGTTTAAATTCGGGTTTTAAGTTGAGTATAAATACTAGAATGTTCAACTTGAAAACTGACCCAAACCTAACCGAGATATTCAAGTTTTTAACAAATTAGACTGGCTAGATTTGACAGCTGGACAAAGTAACTTCAATAGTATATTGGCATCAAACTGAAAATTAGATACAAATAAATAAAAAAATAAAATAAATGTGATATTCCCTATAATAAATAAACTTTTAATGTTTTTAAATTATTTTGTTATACTATAATAAATAAAATTTTAAAAATAATATATTTTTAAATAAAAAATATTTTAAAAAATAATTTTAATATAATATTTAATATTATCTAAAAAATCAAGTTAAAAAAATAAATTTTTTATTTTGAGGTTCATCTTATGCCAGGATAATTACATTGTTAATATATTATTTTTATATATTTTTTAAATTTTATTTTTTTAAAAAAATCATTAATTTAATAAACTTTAATATATATATTTCTTCATTTTAATATACCTGTATTTTTCACTGTTCTATTCAAGCAGCAAATGAGCAGTGTCCAAAAAAAAAAAAAAAAGTAAATGACAAATCATGAAAAAAAATATAGTAGTAATCGACAGTTTCTGACTTTTATTTGTCTGACTCAAGATAAAAATAGTCTAAAAATTGAATCGCTCACACAACAGTTTGGAAAAATCATCTTCTCCGGTCTCTCTGTCAAAACTCCAAATTCGCTCTCCTCTCTCATCTTCCACCACAACAGTAACAATCAGTTTTTTTTTATTATGGATGGAGAGGGGACCCACGACACCATCTCCGGGGGGCCTGATCCTGATCCGTTACACTCTATCAATTCGGACGGTGGTGACGCCTCTCCGTCACAGTATTCCTCATGCGGGGAATCGGAGTTCGAGCGATACTGCAGCGCCAATTCAGTTATGGGCACACCTAGCTTCTGTAGTAGCTCATTTGGAGCCTCTTTTGATGATTGTATAGAGTCTGATCTTGGGTCTTTGAAAAGTTTGGATGATTTGGGGTTTGATGGTAATAGGAACTTGGAGGATAGAAAGCTTTTGAATTCGGTTATTGATCGTTTAGATGGCAGTTTTGAAAAGAATGAGACTGGTAGGTTGGAAATTTGTGGAACAAGTAGTAATGAATTGGACAGTAGGATTTGGGAGATTGGGAAAGGGGATTTGGGTCGAGTTAGTTGTGGAGAGAATGAAGATTGTCAAAGTGGGTTGGATGTAGACGTAGATTTGGGATTTGATGGAGGGAAAGATGGGGATTCGTCTAGATATGGATATTCGGAAGATGATGATTCCATTTGTGGGTGTGGTTCGGATGATGAGAAAAGGAAGAATTTGTATTTTAGGAGGAATGTGTTGCTTGGTGAGGAAGGGAAAGTAGGTGGTGAGAACCCGTTGCTTATGAGTTCGTCTGTGGCTTTTGGGTCGGAAGATTGGGATGATTTTGAGCTAGAAACTGGGGGAGGCATTGGAGCTTCTTTGACCTTGAATAAATTTCAGCAGCAGGGGCAGGGTCTGGCGAGTGATGGAAACTTTTTCAGTTCTATTCCTGTAGTTTCAACTGTAGAACCTGTTATTGGTGAAGCAGAAATAGGGGAAGATGTGACTGAGGAACATGCTGGCATTGGAGACAGTGAAGGTGATGATTTGGGAGAGAAGCTCAATTCCGGTACTGAGGTCCCTTATGGTGTACGGAATTCTATTGTGGATCTAGTGGAAGACATGAGAGACATTTCTGTAGTCAGTTGTCAGGTACAAGGTGCTCATGAATTGGCCAAAGATGATAAAAGTAGTTCGACCATGCCATTTGGTTTTCCAGGCTATTGCGAACCACAGCAAGAAGATGCTAGAGACATTTCTTTTAACTGCAATCAAGCCCAAGGTAGTAACGACACAACAGAGCTTTACAGAAGTTGTCCTGTCAGTGACTTCTTTGTGGTGGAGCAGGAACCTCTTGCAGAAATAACCCCCGTAGGGTTAGGTTTGAATTTTACAGATCCTTACATGGAAGGTCTGAATCCATGTGTGAAATCCGAGGAAGTTGTTTGTACCGATGATAAAAAAGCTTTGGAAAATGAAGAGGCTGGGAATTTTGAAGTAGAGGCAGATCCCCTTTCTGATACAACTAATCAACTTCATTTCTGCGCAGTTGAATATTCAGAAAATGCAAGTGCAGAATCCCTTGTGACCCAAAAATTAAATTCAACTCTGCCAATGCTTGAAAATAACATGAAAGAAACATCAGAAAATGCTCCTGGTTCTGTGATTCTTTATGAAGACCATTCTGCAGTGGTTAAGGTTAGTCTCCATGGTAACTTAATGATTAGTTTCTTCTTCGTAAGCACCAGATTAGTAACATTAATTCTACAACCCTCCTAAGTTCATAAATTATAGAACCAATTTGTAGATGTCCTTTAGATGTCTTGTTACTTTTTATGCTTGGTTATCATGTATAGCACACAGAAAAGAATCTTTCAGGGATGGAAATGGGATTCGACACTTTCACTTGCATTATCTGCTTGGCAATGTTTTAAGGAACATGCGTTACATGTTTGTTCTTGTATAAAAACTCAGTTCTAGAATCTGGCTTGTACGTATTTAGGAGTATGGTTATGTTTTTTAAGTATCTACATGTTAGAAATCTGATACTATCAAACTTTTTAACCAGATTGCTTGCATGTAAGTATATTTGCTGAGCTCCAATGGAAAAACAACTTACTGCCAAACCTGTGAAGTCTTTTGGATGACCCATATTCTGATATAGCATCATCTTATGCTTATAATTTGTGTTTCTTCTAAATTTGAAGTAAATTGCTTTGTGTTGGCGATTTGGAATTATTATAGTTTTTGTTGTGGTGTAATTGTTTGCAAGAGTTTGAAGCAATACAGTGACCAATCTGTTACAAAAGTGTTTTTTCACAAAGTTTGTTTTTCTAGTGGTTAGCTGCCTTTTTATTTGACTGCAGGGAATCTATTGCCAGCGTTGCTCTCAAGTTGCTTTTTAACCTGCATCTTTTCTAATCCGTTTCCTAAATTCTCTTGCCAGGCAGAGAATTTTGAGCTTATTGAATTTTACGATGAGATTGTCAACGAAATGGAAGAAATTTTACTCGACTCCGGTGAGTCTCCAGGGGCTAGATTTCCTCAGGGTAATCATTTGTTTCAGTCACAGCTATTACTGCCGCTAAGAGATGGTGGGCCAACTGCTTCTACTTCTGGTACCAATGAGGCTTACCCGCTAATCACACATCCAAAGAGAATTGATAGGGTTGAAGTGGTAGGAGCAAAGCAGAAGAAAGGAGATGTCTCCCTTAGTGAAAGATTGGTTGGAGTGAAGGAATACACCATGTATATAATAAGGGTATGGAGTGGCAAAGACCAGTGGGAGGTTGAACGCAGGTATCGTGATTTCCATACGCTCCATCGCAGGCTGAAATCATTATTTGCTGACCAGGGCTGGACTCTTCCTTCTCCTTGGTCCTCTGTGGAAAAGGAATCTAGAAAAATATTCGGGAATGCATCTCCAGATGTTGTTTCCGAGAGAAGTGTTCTTATTAAAGAGTGTTTACATTCAACTATCCATTCTGGGTTCTTTTCCAGTCCCCCAAGTGCACTGGTTTGGTTCTTGTGTCCTCAAGGTTCATTTCCTAGTTCCCCTGCAGCAAGAACGCCAGTTGCTCGGTCTATATTTTCTAACAAAGGGGCAGATGCAGGAAATATTTCCACTTTAGGGAAGACAATATCGCTTATTGTTGAAATCCAGCCACACAAATCTACTAAACAGATGCTAGAAGTGCAACATTATACTTGTGCTGGATGCCACAAACATTTTGATGATGGTATGACATTAATTCAGGACTTTGTACAGACACTTGGGTGGGGAAAGCCTCGGCTTTGCGAGTATACTGGTCAGTTATTTTGTTCTTCATGCCACACAAACGAGACTGCAGTTTTGCCAGCAAGAGTTCTACATTATTGGGATTTTAATAAATACCCAGTTTCTCATCTGGCCAAGTCATACTTGGATTCCATCCATGAGCAGGTAATTTGAGAAGTGGCCTTCTGTTTTCATTTGTAGAATCTCTGCATAATTGGATGCTTCTAGGTTGGATGATGTTGTCAAAATCAAGGGATAGATAAATAACTGACACAAAATCATGAAAGGAATAAGTTTGTCAAGCACATTTTTGTGCTTGCTTACATAGTATAATGGGCCAAAAGTCAATTTTTAACTGATGATCCAACTGTCTAGCATTTCCCTGACTATATTTGGTAAGATTTGACATGCGTGTAAGAATGATGATTGTAGATGCCTACCCCATTCCAGGTTATCTGTCACATGTCTATATGCTTGGAAATTTAATTTAATTGTTAATTTTTGTATGCTTGGGGTATCAAACTAATTTGCAGTTCCCTAAATTCTTCATTTAGATAGTAACACATGCATGTGTCATTGATGTTTCACCACTTCAAGTATTTTAGATCCATATTGAGCTTCCAATTCAATGCACAGAGTTCTTATCTAAGTTTTTGCCAGATACCCTTAATGAATTTTCTTTTGCAGCCCATGCTTTGTGTAAGCGCAGTCAATCCTCTCTTATTCTCCAAGGTCCCAGCCTTGCACCATATTATGGGTGTCAGGAAAAAAATTGGAACTATGCTTCAATATGTTCGATGTCCATTCCGCAGGACCATCAACAAAGCACTCGGTTCTCGAAGATATCTTCTTGAAAGCAATGATTTTTTTCCCCTTAGAGACCTCATAGATCTCTCGAAAGGGGCATTTGCAGGTTAACATCTAATCACAAGTTAATTGCTATTTTAGTATTTTGTTTAGAAGATATCTCATCGAAACTTGTGCCTTGTTGTAAAGTCCATATGTGTCTATGCCTTTGTTTACATGTGCAGAAGTCTCAATTCCAATATCTAATGTATGTCTATGTTGATTTATTTGCAAGCAGTTAGGCTGGATCTAAACATTTCTTTGTAATTGGCTGATCTAACTTTGTTTTTTTGTTTCCTAGCTTTTGACATGCCCTTCCATTGCATGTTCCTTTATGTTTGTGTGTGGGAAGTTACTACTTTTTTCCACAGTTTGGCATCATCAGTTTCTTTGACAGTATGTGGCAGTCTTTATTTGCCTCGCTCTGATGCATTAACTGACTCTTAACCATAGGAATCTCTCACTCTTGTCTCTCAAATGGGCCTCAACTATTGTTTTTCATGTCAAATAAAATAGTAATTACGTGCCATTGATTATGCTCATATGGCTTTGAGTCTTTTGCTAAGCCAGCAACTGTAATCTGCATAGTACAACTTTTTCTTAAAAGACTTAATCTGCATAGAAATTATCTGCTTCTTTATTGACCCTAAATTTTCCTTTTGTCAGTGCATGTGATGTGTCCTGGGACTTTTATATAGGTATCTGAGTTCTGTGTAATTGTGCGACCCTGTTTTTTTTCTTTAACACATCTCTACTTTTGCAGCACTACCGGTGATGGCTGAAACTGTTTCAAGGAAAATTCTGGAGCATATAACAGAGCAATGTCTCATATGCTGCGATGTGGGAGTCCCCTGCAGTGCCCGACAAGCTTGTAATGATCCATCTTCCCTCATATTCCCTTTTCAGGTGGGCATTCAATCAAATGCATATAGTAGAGCTTTGTTTAATAGTAGCATGATGAATGTTTTTTATTGAAAAAAATTGAAAATTTCTCTGGAGTGGTATATCTCATGCTCTAGTGAATAGCCCTTCAACTAGCAAGCAACATAAAATGACTCCTATATCATCCTTCTAGTTGATAACTGAAAAGTTGGCATAGATACGTTCTGACAGTTGAAAACAACTTAAACAGGAAGGTGAAATTGAAAGGTGTGCTTCTTGCGAATCAGTATTCCACAAGCCATGCTTCAGAAAGGTCACGAATTGCTCTTGTGGGACGCGCCTCGGTGCAGATCAGGTCATGGAGTCTACCAATACATTGAGCCGTAAGGCCAGTGGTTTCTTGCTGGGAAGGAGATCGGGCTCTAGTTTGCATCTGGGATTGCTCCCTGAACTATTTTCGAAGGCACATCCAGAAAATGTGAAGGACGAAGATACTATTATCTTAATGGGTTCTTTGCCAACCACCTCTCTTTAATCACCTGTGATTGTAATGTGCCTTTTGTATATTGTCTTGATTGTAAAGCGGGAGTTCATTGTACCACTTGGCACCTTGAGTTTTTGGCTGAACAAGCGGATGTAGCCTATATCATTGCATTGTATGAAGAGTTTCGAGGTTGGGTGAGTGTATATATTACATGATTCATATGACTGTCTTCCTTTTGTAATAACAAAATAATTTCAAGTATTAACTGATCTTCTGTATACTTGTTTTCCTTTTTCTTGAACCTCAAAATTTTGCTTACACTTGTAAACCTACCTGAATCTGGAGCTTGACCAAATCACCAGAGGGGCTCAGGAGTTTAGATAGTAGTAGAGGGAGATGAAGCTTGTTGGGGTTTATCTTTGGTGCTGTTTTTCTGTTGAGCCTGGAGGTTCTGATGCTTGATGTTGGCTATAATCTGAGTCAGAACTCAGAAGGTGGCGATGGCATTCATAGTTGCTTGGGACCAAAAGGAGGAGAAAACTGTATATTAGGTGCCCAATCTTTGATTTTATTTACGTTTGAGTGCTTCACCTTTAACTTTATCTATTTGAAATACCAAAATTTACATGTGTATTTTATGTTAATCAGTTTTTTTCATTATTCTATTATTTTTTCGTATTCATATTTATATATATTAACATAAAAATAAATCTATACTTCGGCTTCATTTTGTCTTTCTTCAATTAGCTGGTTTTCTTTATAATTTGTGAAGTTATTTCGCAAATTTGGAATTTGAACAAGAAATAATAAAATACTGACCTGCGTGGTACATCCACTAAAAATTAGTAAAAGAATTGCTCATGATGGACACTTAGTCATGAGTTCCTGTATTAATGTTTTTCTTTAAAAAAAAAAAAAAAACTTGGATGGAAAATTCTTATTTTTTTCTATATTTGGATTACCACCCCTTTTACCATTTTAAATTACTAATAGACCCCTTATTCTTCTTCCTTTTTTTATTTTTTGGACTGACCCTGCCTATATTTTTTTTCTTCGTTTTTTTTACAAGAGAAGTGTTTGGATTAAACTCTTTTTGTCAATGTCACCATTGAACTTCATCTTTATGACCTTTCAAACAACATTTTGATATCAAAAACTATTTTTAAGCTCAAATGAAACTCAAAATTATGAGTTTTTATTTTTCCAATTTGAAATTTCTAACTATTACAACAGTCAAATTCAATAATCTTTTGGTTTAAAATTGATACAAATGAACTTTAATCCATAAAACCTTTCGCTTGATGGAGGTATCGTTTGTAATATGACTAAAACATAATAAAGGGTCCTCAATCATATTTAATGTATTAAAAATAAAATAAAAGATAATATATGGAGTGTCAATCCGAAAAGAGAAAAAAAAACAATAAAGGTTTTTTTTTATAGCTTAACATGGTAAAACGGGTATCAATCCAAACAAACAGCTAGCAAGCTTTGGCAGTACTCGACTGAAAGGAGAGGAACGGAGTGAGTAGCTGCCCAGGAAAAAAAAAATTAAGGGTCTCCATCTAGATGATGACCTAACTATTTTACTTGCATGGTGGGTAAGATATTTTTTTTTAACCAAAAAAAATTAAATATGTATATTTTCCTGATATGTTTCTTACATAAGTGTAAATTAAAAAGTTTATGAATGCATGTCATTAAATAAATTAAGAACTATTTATATTAATAAATAAATAAAAAATATTAACGATAATTAAAGATAAAACTAGAAAATTCAGAAAATAGATATAAATCAAGATGTTTGACTCGTACCATAAGCTATTTACTAGATTGTGTTTAACGACCTTGTTAATCAAAATTATTTTTTTATTTAATTAAATGATAATAAAAATAGACAAACATATGAAATTGGTTGAATAAATCAAATGGAAAAAAAAATATTATGCAAGGTTACCAAGATTAACTATTTTGATGGCATGAATCGGTGTCAATGTCAATTTTCTCTCTATCACCAAAATTCAACAATTCTCTCTTTTTCTCATCTCTTAAACCAGGGATTTAAAAATAAAAAAAAATAAAGTTTTGGACTAAAATTAATTTTGTTTATAAATTTTAGAAACTAAAGGGACACAATATTTCTAATTTGAAAAGTATAAGGACTAAAATGAATATTTTTCCAAAGTTCAAAAAGCCATCCATTTCATCCGTTTTTTCACTTTGATCTTATGTCTTTCAATCTCAAATTAACCTAAATCGACCTATAATTCGGTCCTATAAAGGTGAAATTAAAAATAAAAACAAAAGAAAAGAAAAGAAGCAGAATAAGTAAACGATATGAACATTGAGTCCATAATGAGTTCAAGGTGTTTTGTAAAGGGTTTCATAGTGTAATTTACAAAGTGAATCCCCATACCTTTTTTTTTTGTGTTACTAGTCTATTTGACTACCTATTTTTTTTCTAAACTTAAAAAAATTATTGAGTATGGAGATTTTTTTGACAGTATCATTAAATCCAACCAAGCAGTTTGATCTTAAAACCTACCAACTTGACTACTTGCCTAGCTCAAGTTTTGAATTAAAACAACATGGGAGCTGATCCAAAATGAATATTCAATTTAATAAGTTAAAAAACAACTTGGATGACCGGTAAAAACATGACATAACTTTTAAAAAAACTTTAAGACGATAATTTTTTTATATATATTGAGACGATACTAGATTGAATCGACTTCAGTTATCCTTTGACCCTATAAAACTCAATTCTCAATCAATCTAATAGCAAATGATGAAATTAAAAAAAATTATATAAAAACGTTAAACTTGCCATACACGTCAATAAGTCCATGGTCTTTCTAAAATTAAATAACATGTTTTTTTTTTCTAAAACTATTTTTTTTTAATTAAATGATAATAAGAAACATAGATGATCACATAATCGAGTTCAATTAGAAGAAAACAAATACACTGTTAAACTTGTAAACAGGAGCACCTAGGTTACCTCATCAAACTCGCAAATCTGGTCATCATTGACTCCATAAAGTTTAATAACCTAGATTTTTTCAAAATTATTTTTTATTAAACTAAGTTTTTTTTAAAAATAGATCATACGTGATACTGTAGTATTTTTTTGATACTAACTCGATACAGAAATATTTTTTTAATACTGCAATAACCATATAAAGATAAATTAAAATAATATATTTATTCTAAATCCCTATAAACACATCATATAAGGACTAAAAAAAAATATCAATAACCCAAGAAAAAAAAAGGGGGGGTCAAAATGCAAAAAAAAAAAAAAAAACATTGTGGGTTACTATTGTAATCCATAGTGCTAATGGAGGTGTTGGAAAACAATGTTTTATGCACACCTTTTAGCTTTATACTTAATATAAAGATAAATTAAAATAAATTATCTATTTTAAATTCCCATAAACACATCATATAAAAACTAAATTAATAACAAAAAAAATAAAAAAGGTTGAGAAAAAAACCACTATTATAAATTACGATTATTATTCACAGTGCTAATAGATAGATCCCCCTACCTTTATACTTAATAATAATTATAATAATTAAGAGATGTTTATACAAATTAAAAAAGTTGATGAGCCCAATGTTAACAAGAGTAAGAAGAAAATGACAAAGGAGACCATTGTCCGGGTAAGAAAGCTATAACTAATAGTTTTTGGTTAATATTAGATTTTTTTTACCTGTGCTATGCTGCAAGGCGGATTAATTTTTTTGATATAGAAAATATTCAAATGGTGATAACTTAAATAAACCCAAGTTAATTTAATTAACTCATGATCCGGGATAACCCAAAAAAAGAGCAAAAATTAGAAAGCTTAAGGCCCAATATCATAAAGTCAAAGGATGAAATTAAAAAAAACAAAAAAAAAACTATAGTTAAATCAGGCTAATCTTCAAATCTACCAACTTTGTTCATAACACCGAGATGACCATACCAGAAATCAAATAACAAATCTTGAACAAAATTCTTAACCTAAAAAATTAAAAAGAAAACAAATAGGAATCAAAATATAAGGACTAAATCTAGTACAAAAACTAATGAAATAAAATAATGAGGGACTTAATAAAAAAATAAAGAAAGAATGATAAAAAAATCAATTGAAAGACTGATAACCAAAATTAGATAAAAATAAAATAAAATATTGAGGGACAACATTGAAAGAAAAAAAATAAAAAAAAATGAGCAATTAAACAAAATGATAACTAACACTGAAAAATAAAAAGAAATAAAATAAAATATTGAGGGATAAAATTAAAAAAAATTCCAAAAAAATGATAAAACAATCAAGAGAATAAGTGTCATATTTATATAAAAACAAAACAAAATCAAATGGAAAACGATGAAAATGAAAAACAAATCTAAAAAAATCAAAATAAAAAAATACCAATCAAAAAAAATATTATCATAATCAATTTTTTTTCTCCATTATTTTTCTTATCAATATAATACTATTTTTACTTTATAGCTGACTAAAAAATCAAATGATTAGCTAGGTGAAATCATGTTAACACCCATTGATTTTTTTCCATTACTTTTTTTAATCAAAATAATGTTATTTTTACTTCCTGCACAATAAAAAATTTGATTGACCCCAATAACCCCAGTTATTCAACCCAACAAGTGACTTAGGACATGACGAAGGTTAACTCTCGGGCCAAGTTTTAAAAGTATGATAAAAAAAGAAGAAGCATAAATATGATTTAAAAATTCAATGAAATTAGACAATGAGAGATGAAATTGTCACAAAACAATTAATCAATAAGAGAACTCAAAATAAAAGGAATTGCAATTATAAGAATGATGTTCAAATTTAATAATAATAAAAAAGAACTAAAATCAAATGATTAAAGATTAAATCAAAAAATAAAATCCAATCAGAAAAAGATTAAAAGCAAAATGAATAGGGATCAAATGAATAGGGATCAAATTTGATAATAAAAAAAACATAAAAAATCAAATGTCAATGGATGAAATTAAAAACAAATAAATCAAATTTGATACAATTAAAAAATTGAAAATCACTTTGCAATTTTGCAAGGCCATTACACGTTTTGAGGTGGAGGAAAGAGAAAAAAGGAGGGATGGAAAAAATTATCTTTGGCGCTTATCTATGTCATGGATGCCAACATGCATTGCCCCACCATGTAGAGGGTGGTGCACTACTTTAGATGCCGCTCTAGAAGGCTGTCAACAGATATCGAGAGGCGCCGCAAGCCCGACTCAAAAGGAAAGAACACCTCCTAGAGCACATACCAATCATATTTTTTAATTATAGAAAGACGATAACACCCTTGTCTCATGAGGTAATTACAAGAAAGCAAAGGTTAAGAAACCACAAGTACCTCTTGATTTTAGGCAAAAAAACGTTGACCTAGAGGCTTTAAGGTAATTACATTGTACAAAAAATGTGCAAATCTAAAAACGCTCTTTAGACATTAATAGTGTTGTTGTTTTTTAAGGGCATGAGAGTAATTATGTTGTGCAAAACATATATGAAAATACAATTCTACCCCTAAGTGTGTGTGTGTTTTTTTTTTGTTATTGAAGGACTCATCATTCGTTGTACTATGGATTGCATTGTGCAATCCATAGTAAAACAACCGATGAGTTTTAGTTTTATTTGTAATTTTCAAGAGTGTTCCATTATTATGAATTAATAAAATAAAATAAAAACTAAAAGAGATAGAGGTGAAGAAAATATTGTAACAAAAATTACTATAATTCTACATTCATGTGCATTGTCAATTATAGTAGTGAATCCACAAAGTTTTTTTTTGTTTGGTCAAGTGCTTTTTTTTAATTTTTTTAATTTAATATTTTTTTGATTTAGGATTGGACCACATATTTTGCTTTGGTTGGGTTTGTTTGTGATTCTCATGTTGCCGAAAAACAAATCTGGAGTTCAGTTTGGGAAAAACAAATTCGATTTCATTGGTTGATAACAATTAAAGCTTCAGGAACAAACTCAACACTTGCCAATTCAGGGACAAATTTGCATTAAAAAGAGATAAATTTGGGAAAAGTGGTTGGCGCGTGCGGCAGATGATTAGTACTTAAAAGTATATTTTTTATCAAGGTTTTATATCATCATTTTGCACTTGAAGTATCAATAACTCCTTAACCAAAGCATGTTTTATAATAACATACCTAATAATATAAGATACCCCTTCCTTACCCTTAGAGATTGACTCATCATCTTTCTCACAGCAGATGCGCCAACGAGTGGGGGAGGCCACTGCACTTAGGCAGTACATGCAATAGCTTTCGACATCCTATTCTGCCTTCCTTAGTGTCATTAAAACCCTCTTGCAATGTTCTTCCGTCATATGTGACACGTGTCAGCAATGAGTTTCGGGTTTATTTTTAGTGACCCATTCCTTCTCTCTCTATCTCTCTATCTTTCTCTCATTTATTTCTCCTCAACTTGATTTCCAATATCACATTCTAAAAGATACTAGAAAGGGTTTTCAATTTCTTTAAATATCATATTTGACTTTTAATCTTTTGATTGTTATTTTTAATTACATTTTTTTTTAATTCCATCATTCAATATTAGGTATATTGAAAATTGAGTTTTGTAAATTTTTTCAATTTATCTTATAAGGGGTGATCTCAACCTCATGACCCAAGTTATGTGTTTGAAGGGTTGACTTGATTTTTTTTAGTAATTTATTTAAAATATTGTTTTCAATTTCATCCTTAAACAATATGTTGAGTTTCATCTTTCAACAACAATTGGGTTTTTTTTTTCCTATAGGGTTATTACGATCTTATAACCTAGATCACGAGTTTATTAAGTTAACACATGTTTTTGCTTGTTGTTTTTTTAATATATATTTTTTTAGTTTTATCATTCAACAATAAATTGGTTGGGATTTGGGCTTCATATTTATTTTCAATTTGCTTTATATAAGGTTATCTCATTCTCATAATCCTTGCCGTGAATTCAACGGGTTAACTTGAGTTGATTTAGGTCTTTTTCTTATAATCTTTTTTAAAATGGATTTTTTTTCTCAATTTTATTCTTCAATAACAGGTTGGTTGGGAATTGAGATCTAATATTGTTTTTTCAATTTATTTTTTATGGGGTTATTGTGATCTTATAACCCAAATTAACTCTATTTTTTTTTTCAATTTCATCCTCTAATATTAGGTTGATTGGGAATTATGATTCATAGTTTTTTTTTTTTTCCTTTCTATAAGGCTATCACAATCTTATTACCTATACGCAAGTTTCGCAGGTTAACTCTGTTTGACTCATGTTTTTTTTTAATAACAAATATTTTATAATTTCATCCTTCAATATTATGTTGGTTGAGAATTGGGATTCATAGTTTTTTTTTTAAATTTTATTTATATGGGGTTATCGCAATCTTATTACCCGTGTTGCAAATTTTTTGGGTTAACTCTATTTTACTTGATTTTTTTTATATAGAAATGTTTTATTGTTCCATCCTCCAAGATTGGGTTAGTTGGGACTTGATCTTCATTTAAAAAAAAAAAAAATTGCTTTCTATGATATTATCTTATTCTTATAACTTGTGTAGTGAATTTAGTGGGTTAATATAGTTGACTTGAGTTTTTTTTTTTCCTAATTAAATGTATATCACTACAGGTTGTTGTTTTTAGCATCTTGATACTTCAAAACTCGAGGTTGAAACTTCTTCCATTAAATTTCTTGCTACCCACCGATCAATCCTATAGTTATTAGCCATCTAAAAATCAACTCAAGCTCTAAAATCTGTTTACAGCCTCTAAAGTCAGATACAGAACATCCCCTAAGCTGTCCTGCATCAAACCACTGTTTATAAATCACTATGTACAAATCCAGAGCAGGATCATGAGATCAGGCTACCCCATCTGCAAGATTTTGGTTGATACAATGGGTGCACCCCATTTTGCAAGCCATCGTGCAAAATAAGGGATTCGATATGCTCCAAAATCATGTTTTGATCAGTGTTGGAATCATATCCTGAGAATTAAAATGATGGGGCATAGCAACTTGGGTTGGTGGTACCACAACAAAATATTGGCGACAACAAAATTCGAGAAGACAACAAGAACTATGGAAAAAAGTTGAGAATAGAATTGGAAACCAGAGATGAGAGAATAAGAATTTCTCTTTTAATCCCTTCCAGTATCAGCATGTAGTTACAACTTTGCCACTCTTCTAACAATGGCTATACAGATTAAGAACATTGCTTTCTTGTTTGACCAGTTTATAATCTTCCAAAAATTACCAACGGAATGATTTGTCAGGGCAAGGATGCCGTCAGTCTCTTAAGCTAACGCCGGTCTTTTGTTCAATTTCTATTCTGCTACCACAACTTGCTGCACAGAAATTCACATTTTCTTTGAAACTGTGTTGGCTCTCTAAGTTATCAACTCCAGCTACCTCAAGCACTGATAGGACTCGCGGTGCCATCTCGAAAACATTGTGTTTTGAGCTTTAAAATAAAAGCGAAAGCACCATAGCAGGGGATGTGCATCACTGCTACAGACAAGTACCTTCAAATAATTCCATTTCAGACAAGAAAATGAATCGCTGTATATTTGTTTAGAGTGAAGACACTTTATATAAGGGCTTCATTGGCATGATTCTTGACAGAACACTAAGATTGTGCAAGTTAAATCACAAGACTTAAGCAATGAGTTGATATCTTTTCTAGTTAATTTTTCTCAAGTTTGAACGTAACCTGGGGCAAAATTAGGCAATCAGTTGGTATTGTTCTGTGCTTTTTCTACTTTCAGTTGAAGATAATTTGAGAGAAGAAATTGTTCTAGTTTATTAGGGGATGGAGTGATGTTTAAGAGTCAATACCATAAAGGAGCATACGGAGATGACAGGTCAAGGAATGGATATGGCCACCTGTTTAGACAATAACAAAACAGTACAGTGAGAAAACAATAATAAAACTTGATTTCATAAAAAAAGGAGAAGAGGAAATGGTTTTACCAAAGTCTGAAAATGGCATGGACAATCCACTGGAATAGGACATATACTATTGTCCAGATGAAGAAATACGCGATCCGGAACAAAGGAAACCTCTGAAAGTGTTAACAAGTTCAAATTTGTAATAATTTCATTGAAGAAGCTGGAAAATGATTTGTGGAACGAGCCAAGGAAGCTCACCAAGCGATTTAAAGCAGTATCACCAAGTAGGAAAATGGCATTGAGTGAGTGCATACTGATAATCAACTGCAATGAAAAAAGAACGATACATTGTTTAGAAAACCAAGAAATTAGCCATTGAGAGCTGTTTATCTTCATCTACTGAGATGCCGATATGAGTGTGTGTGACCTTCATGGATAAGTGCAGGATATGGTTTTATTCTAAAATTAACACTAGTTGGAGAAGTAATGATAACTTACAGCATTTAGGCGGTAATCTTTGCTTGCAAGAAACGGGACAAGGACGAACCAAAAGACACAGTCTGTGAGCATAACAGCCCCTGCATTCATCTGTTTCCATGAATGAGAAGTGTCAGCAACTTACCATATTCAAATTGTTGAATCCATATAATCCATGATGTATACAAAGTAAAAGGAAAACGGCATAAATGCATTGGCGAGCAGGACTTGTGTCCACCTGATTCACTGCCTTCCCTTGTTCTTCTGGTTCCTTACTTAACTTTCCGATTTCAAATATGAACGTTAAGAAAGAGTAGTCCCTTAGTGAAATGACCCTGCTTTTCAGCTCGTATGCCTTGGTATCAGGTATGGACCACTTAATTTTTCATAAACAGACGAAAGGTTGAGCCACAAATCCTAACAAGGAACTACTCATAATGGGATTGAGAATTGAGCTTTGATGTCACATAAACTGAAGTAAAAGCATGTTAGAACTTTCAAGTTCCTGTGTCAGCATTCGCAGACAGACTATGTTCTAATGCTAGATGTATAAAAATGTTCTTTACAGGTTCTGAATGAAAACGAGCTCATTACATTAAGAATCTCATTTGAATAAAATATAAAAGTATAATATATTTGGCCAAATTTACCCAGTGATTTACAGTTAAGTTACCTGAAAAATGATTTGAAAGATGAAAGCCCATTTCCCTGCAGGTTGGCGAACATCAAGTATTTCATGGGAGTTTGAGCTTTCCATAGCCATGGAAGTATTAGAACCTTTTCCAAGTGCTGAAGTTACACAACATCCTTGCTCTGCATCTGCCTCTACAATATCAACCTTATCACCACCAACTCTTTTGTGATATTGGTAACATCCACGCATGGAGAGCAAGGAACCAAGCTGCAAATAAACTTGAGATTACCATTAAGCAAAGAACACATGTAAGAAAAAATCAGGCTAGTAGTCTCTTTGATGACATAAAACTCACCCCAAAATAAATTGTGACTGAAGTAAAAGTCCACCTGTTCAGGATCAAGAAACATTAGCAATCAATAACATTGAATATAATTGGTGAAATCAATAATTCAAACATCATAAGAAGTATGAAATTTATACTAAGCAAGAGATAAACTCGAGAAAAAGGACATCTTACTGGGTATAGTAGTAAAATATGCTGCCTCCATCCATCAAGACTGCAATTGCAAGCAACACCGACAGCACAATGAAAGCAAAAAGTCTGAAAACTAGCAACCAGGCAGGGTGGATTCCTTTCAGGCATGGCCTCCAAGTTTCATCATCATACAAAGATGCTTCTGCTTCTTGCTTGTTCTCTCCACTATCACGTTCCACTTTGCAACGACGTTCATTTTTCCATATAAGAATAGATGCAGTAATCATCAAGATTAAGACCCAAGTGGCACAGAGGAAGAACCTCCAGTTAAGCCAGTAACTGGAAAGGGTTGTGTTGGCAGTCATGACTGGTTGCCAGGTATCTTTGGGAGATCCTGTTATAAAACTCATTCTGTCACTTCTACTTTTCTGATTGTTCACTATCTATATATGATTAATGGTTTGAAGTAGAAGAAGAAATGTTTTCACACTTTCTTATGGAAGAAGGAATGAAGCTGAATTTGAAACTTTGGAAGTTGAATGAAATGAGATAGACAATCAAGTGATGACCAAAAAAATTCGTTAGAATGCTGGAAAAAAAATGGAATTTGACTAAAAGTAAACCGTATTGGTATCCTTTCCTGAGGGGAAAAATGAAGAAATTGTTATGAGAATCAATTCAAAGGGAAAACGAAGAGAATGATTGAATTAATGGGAATAACAGAACAGTTCTGAGAAACTAAAGCTTTGAGAAATGATGTGTGACGCACATATTACAGCTACAGTTCTATGAACCAAGTGAGAAGAATAGATTGGTGGCAGAGTTAGCTCAAATCCACATTCGAAACACACAAATATTCTTGAATCCACGCTAAAACATGAAAGCCAAGCAGAGTTTGTAGATGCCATAAACAGACCACATTTAAGAGAAGATAGAGAAGAGCTCCTATTAGTTATAGGTGGTTATATTTATATATATATATATCTCAACATCACAGCAACCAGAGAAGATTTGGCCCACCGGGGAAGTTCAAAATATCAAAAACCCATTTTGATTTTGATCTCATCAACGCCTTAAACTAATCAGAGATTCCAAACTTTTGGTGGGTTCTTGCACAGAAAGATAAAATGCAAGCTTATTGTATTAAAAATTTGAACACGCAAGAGAAGCAACCAAATTCAAAGGGAAGGGAAGGTTGATACTTACAAGGGAAAGCAAGAACAATGTTGTGGTGTATAAGAGCCTACAAGAAGATGCTTTGCTTCTTTACTTTGGAGAGAAACTAAATAAAGGAGAAAAATAAAAACAATAAAAGAGAGAGGAAGATACAGAGAGAGGATAAAAGGATGGTCTGCTTTGAGCATACGCTTCTCACTTTTTCACTTCTTATTATTTCAAGAAAAGAAAAACAAATCGTGAAAATAGACCTGACACCTTGTACAGTTACATCCTCTTTACATGCATGCAAATATAAAATTGTTAAAAACATTCAGGTTTTTGTCACCTTTTTCCCAGATAAGTTTTTCCTTAATATTTCTTACCACTTCAAATTTTTAAAGAGAGACAGGGACAAGATACCAAATTATTTGGATACTGTGTTGGGAACACTACTAGCTTTTCCAAGTACAAGAAAGGCCACTCGCCAACCAAGAAATAAAGCAGCTCGGGATATGGAAATGACAGTGGTCACTGTAGCTCCAGATCTGGAGATAGGAATTGAGTTTTGACTGTGATTTTGTAAACATTCATTGAGTTATAATTGAGCATGATTTATCTATCAATAAAGATGAAGATTATCAACCTAAACCAAAACAACCTCTACATTTTGGGAACTTTTGTGAGGGTAAATGCAGGAATGATGGTCTTATTAATCATATAGAATGCGGGCAGAAATCATGATGTTAGCTTTTTAGCCATGATCAGTACAAAGCTGAATTGTGACGATCTATTTTGGTATTTGCATGTTCTGACGGGACACTTGCTAGCGATGCATCGATGGTCAAGAAAGTACTCCATGGCTTGTTTAAATGAACGAGGCACAGGGGACCCTGCGGGGCATCTTGACGGCTTGTAAATGAAGCTGCAAGGGAAGAGAATAAAACGTGAAGCACAGGATTGCTCACGGGCCATAAAAGTGGTGATTTGATTTGCATTACCGCGAGGTGACCTACATTATCTGTTCATCTTTTAGCTTTTATATGCCCCAACATCACCGGCTTTTGCATGCCTTCCTCTTTTAACTTTCACTGTTCAAGTAGCCATTGAATAGGGTTAAAAGCAGGGGGGGAAAAGCAAGGAGTCGGTAGGGAATTGTATATAATTTTTATTTTTCTTGTTTATTTTGGGACACATCCATAATTCAATCACAAAGTTTAACAGCATGTTTGGTAGTGTGGTAGCGGTTGCTTTTCAAATAGTTTTTCGTGCCGAAATACATGCAAATGATGTTTTTTTATTTTTTAAAAATCATTTTTGACATCAGCGTATCAAAACGATCCAAAAAGTACAAACCAAACTCAATTTTAGTAAAAAAAAAATAATAATTTAAATTTAAACAAAACACAAGTGCAACCGCACTACCAAACAATCCCTAAATAACAATCAGGCAATTAGGGGGGCAGATTCTTGGAAGAAATTAAGCCTGACAACAACTGTCAAACAGCAGAAGACTTTGTTACGTGCTTAAGATGGGGACAAACTTGGTTACCAAGCAAGAACGCATTACATTAACATTAGCCACACGCTACAATTTACTTTGTGATGGGGCAACCTTAAATTGAACTGAGGTATTTTTGAAGAAAAAAATAATAAATCCTAGGTTTATGGTCATGGAATCAACAATCAGTAGATCCAATGACCACCTAACAAGGTCAAGTCCTATAATTTAATACATTAAACTCGGCCTCTTGCATGCCATTTCAATAGATTGTTCCTTGCTGTGATTTGTCTTTATAGAATAAATTTAAGAAATTGTAAGAGAAGCAAGCCATGCGGATAACATGGAGAATTTATATCAAATAGCAAAAAGAAAACAACACAAAAATGAATAAAAATCTCATAGCAGTACCACACATAGACAATAGCAGCTGGTAGGGAGGTCAATATGCTATCATTCACCATCTAGTAGGTGGTTAGTGGTAAGAGCTTGGGACCAAAAGCTTATTCCTTCTATGGTCTCAAGTTCGAGCCCTGTGATTGTTAATATGATAGTCACTAGAGGCTTATAAAATCGTTAATTTCAAGGCCTGTAAGATTAGTCAAGATATACGCAAGCTGGCCAGACACTCATGTTAACAAAAAATAAAAATAAAAAGCTATCATCCGAAAAACAATTTATCGACATGGGGCGGGTTACAAATTCCAAGCACATGAATTCGAACCAGCAGGCAGCAAGAGTGCGAGACTGACAATGAAACTTTATACCATAAATTCAAGTTTTGTGCTAGCGGTGGTTAAGATTGCTCAGGAGCCATGATCCCAAATTAATTAGAAGAGGGAGGATCCAAGATTGCAGCAAGAAGAATAATTTTTACTAATAATTAAAATGGATTTGGCAGTTGCTATTAATTACACAGCTCGATGTTTAACCAATGCGACGGGGTTATAAATTGCGATTGAATAATTTGCCAGGTATCAGAGAGACAGCACAGGAACTGAAGTCTTGATTCTCGTATTCATGCATGTATAGCATATTTCAGAATTAAGCCATCGTTTGGTTGCCACGAAAAATCAGAGGGGATAATTATTGAAGTAAAAAATTCTGACGAAACATTCGACTAGATTATACAATGGAGCCCCCTGTTTATATAATACACACACACACATAAATATTGGTCCTTAATATATTTTCTTAACCTTTTCTCCTAACTTATATCATGTCTCTATTGCAGCCAGCCAGCCAACCATAAGGAAGTGAGCATAGCTTGTCGGTGATTTTCATCATATCAATAGGTAATGAGAAGATTCCTGGGGAGGAACGGAACAATACATGTATTTGTGCTCTTATGCAAGAAAAGACAGGATAAAGATTAAAAACAGCTCAAACGTTGACATCAAAATCTTTAAAGAATTGTATTCAAACATTTCTACTAAATTTATACTAGCTAGTTGACACAGAGAAAGATAGAGATTCACCTGCCATGTTCTGGTGATGAGGGGATTCCTAATCTTGCTCTTGAGCTGTTAACTTTTAGACAATATTATTGTAAGAAACAGAAACGAGCCATGTATAAAAAGCATGGACAGTGATCACGAAGCGTCTCTTGACAAGTGAGCATAAGGAAAACACTATACTTCATGCATTTGCAGTGATGTCCGGTGGAAAAGAAATGCGTGCATGCATGTATTTGCCCCGAGCATTGTGGAAACAAAATGTTATCTGTGTTCATGAAATTGTAGAGATTAAATTCTTATTTACGATCCCTTGGTCTTCATCATGATTATAACTTACTCCTTCATGTTTGAGAACCTATAACTTATTACAATTTTTTCTCAATTCCAAATGTATTGTTCAACACACTACCAAAAATTGTCAAATGTAAATGGAAATACTAACGGAAATAATACTATCAAAAAATTACAGTGTCATTTACCAACAAAATAATACCTTGTTATTTCTCTTGGTATTCACAGACAGAAATTTTTTGTTAGCAACTACTAAGGGAATTACAATTAAAAATGAAAAAAAAATGAAGAAGAAGAAGAAGAAAAAAGACATGTCATTATCACAAATAAAATTACCGATGAAATATGCTATCGCTAATACCCGTTGGTGAATCCGTTGGTAATATTCAAGTTATAATCTGGCAGCCGAACACCCTCTCCCACTCCCTCATTTCTTCTTCTTCTTCTTCCTTTTTATTCTGTAGAAATATAGCACACAACACCCCCTCATTTTATCACAAATCAAGCTCAAATTATCACAAATCCAATCACCCTAACACTTAGTCTGTCAGCATCTTGTTCTGGTTCAATTGTTTTGAATATTCACCGCATCAAGTAAGCAAAACTACTTGTTTTTTTTATTGTAACCCATTTTTAAAATGTTAGTTTTTGGAATTTTTATATATGTAGTACATGTAATTTGTTTGCGTGTTTACTTGTGTTATAGCTTTTTTGTATAGAAATTTGTTGTATAAATATATGATTTGTATATATTAGGGTTTGTTTGAGATTTTAAAAAATTATATTTGTTTGTCATTTGATGAAATTGAGTTTAATTTTGTAACTTAAGTGATTTATAATGAAAAAAATAATGACTTGTTTAATTGGTACATTTCATATTTTGTTAATTTTATTATTAAGTTGAAAATTTCAATAAATTTGGAGGAATTTGAATTTTTAGAGGAAATTAATAATGATTTAAGGATACTATTAAAATAGATTAAATAAGTTTGAGCTAAACCAATAATATCTAATTAGTTGGGTACCGATAATTTATTTAGTTCACATTATTAATTAATATATGTTGTCATCAATATTCTATATATGGTTCTTTGTGTGCAAAACAACACAAGTAGTGGATGGTTATTCATAGATATATTGAGTTTCATCCGAAGAGTTACACATGATGGATTATTATAATAGGGTTGGGGGTTTTATTAATTATACACCATCTAATCTGAAAAAAAAATTATTGGAGGAGGTGTTAGATGTTCATGTAAGAGATGTAAAAATAAATTTTCTCGATCCAAATATTATTATAATGCATCTTCTATGAAAAAGATTCATGGAAAAATACTTGTGTTGGTTTGCACACAAAGAACCATATGTTCTTTACGAGATCATGGTAGAAATGATGGTTATGTCAACTTTTAGTTCTAGCAACGTGCATAAGTTATAGATGATAATAGTAATCATTATATAAGTATGATTATAGATGCAATAAAAATGATTTAGGGTAATATAGGTGAATGTTTAATAATAAATGAAGAACCAAATGCAGATGTAACCATGTTTTTTTATCTTTTTAAAGATTCCGACAAACCATTAAGAGATAGGTGCACAAATCACATTAAATTATTGGTCATTGCATATATGTCTACCATCAAGTTAGATTATGGGCTGAATGAGGCCGGTTACGATAAAATTATCGAATGGGCAAAAAGCATTTTACTTGAAGAGAATCGGGTAAAAGAGAACTTCTATGATGCTAAATCCATGATGAAACCATTTGGCTTAGGATACTAGAAAATTAACATGTGTCCAAACTTTTGCATATTGTACTACCTAGAAAATATAGATTTAACCGAGTGCAAAACCTGTGGGCATGCTTTGTATAAACTCAAAACTAGCAGGATTAGGAATTTTATCATACATAGAAAACTAAGATACTTTTCAATCACTTCTAAACTGCAAAGGTTATTCATGTCTTTAAAGATCACTGAACACATGACATGACATCATTCACATGATATAGTAGATATAGTCATGGTGCACCAGTCTGATGGTAAAGTTGGAAATAGTTTAATATAGTGCATCCTCAATTTAATTTCAATTTATTCAGGTCATTTTCTTGTTGGCCAATGATACTCACGGTTTACAAATTGCTGATCAGGATATGTATGAGACTGGAGTTCATGATTTTATCTATTGTCATACCCTTTTCTAATAGTCCAGATAGAAATATAGATATTTATCTTTGACAATTGATTGATTAGTTGAAACAAATATGGTCATCTAAGGCTTTGACATATGATGTCTAGAGGAAATACAATTTTCAAATGAATGCAGTTTTGATGTGGACTAGTAATTATTTTCCTAGGTATGAACTGGTTTTTGGTTTGAGCACTCATGAAAAATTAGCATGTATATATTGTATGGAAAATAGTAAGGCATTCACCTTAACAAATAGTGGTAAAATATTTTTTTATTGTTAATAGAGGTTTTTATCAACCGATAAAAACTACAAAAAGAACCTCTTTATAGGTAAAGTTGAAAAAAATATTGCTCTATCGTTACAGTCAGGTGAATAATTGTATGGCATGGTCTTACAGTATGAGGGCATTGTTTTTTAATTTTCAATCCGGTAAGTAAAATTTTTTTTTATTTTAGTGTAATCCAAAATTAGATAAAGTGAAGTATTTTTTGGAGCTTCTTATTGAATGACTAATTTTTTCCGTCATAATCTAGATGTCATACATATCAAAACAAAAATGTTTGAAAATATTTTTAACACAGTAATGGACGTGAAAGGAAAGATAAAAGACAACATGAAGACTAGAATGGATATATCTTTGTTTTGTTATCGTTAGAACATGGAGTTGGTTGATAATAGGTCACGAGTCGCAATACCCAAAGCCAACTTTGCCTTAGACAATAATGCATAGTTACTTGTTTATCAATGGCTTAAAAGTTTGTGTTTTTCTTATGAATATGTTTCAAACATATCTAAATTGGTTAATTTAGAGGATGAAAAATTGTATAAATATTCATCATGATTATCATGTATTTATACAAACACTCATTCCACTTACTTATCAGAATTTATTGCCAAAATGGATATGAGATACACTCACAGAGATTAGTTACTTTTTTTAAGATATATGCTCTAACAAATTGCAAACCTAATATATGGAGAAAGCTTGAAATGAATATCATTCGAATAATTTACAAACTTGAGATGATATTGTCTCTATTCTTATTCAACTCAATGGAGCATCTACCTATATATTTATCGTTTAAGGCAAAAGTTGGATCTGTACAATACAAATGGATGTATCCATTCAAGAGTTAAAGGATTACACATGCATTTTAATTAAATTTCTAATGTCTTGTTTTTAACTTTAGAACATTCATTTAATTTCATGTAGATACTTGTTCAACCTTAAGAAAAGACGTTAAAAACAAGGCACATGTTAAGGCTTTGATACACGAGGCTTATATTGATTAAGAGATCTGAATATTTATCTTGTACTATTTTAAGCCTCACTTTAGGACAAGAAATAATCGCATTTCAAAATATGATGACGGTGGAGAATTGCCTTCAAGTGGAAATTTGTTGATATTCTTATATCCTAAATGACCTTACCAAAAAATACAGTGAGGGGAAAATACTTGACAGAAATTGAATTCAGACATGAACATAATTACATGTTTAATGTGGCAGCATGCTTAAAACTAACTAGTTAACAAAAACAAAAACTAAAAGACGAGTTGAATTCGTTGTTCACTTCCTCGCAAAACATTATTTATTAGAACAATGATTTAATTATTATTTTTTCAATTTTATATTTCAATATTTGATTTAATGGTAATTGAACTTCTTAATTTATTTTACTTTGTTTTTTAAAGGGTTATTCTAGTCTCATGACGTAGGTCGCAGATATGGTAAGTTAACATAGGTTGACTCAAATTGTTTTTTGATTTTTTTTTATTAATTTTATTTTTCAATATTAGATTAATTGAAAATTTAGATTCATTATTTATTTTAATTTGATTTTTATGGTATTATTCAAGTCTCATGACTTGGTATATGGGTTTGACTGATTAATTCGAGTTATTTTTTTTAAATCATTTTCTTAATTAATATATTTTTAAAAATTTCATCTTTTAATATTAAGTTGATTAGGAATTAAGCTTTATAATTTGTTTTGATTTATTTTCTATAGAGTTATCATAGCCTTATAATTCAGATTATAAATTTAACAAGATCACATAAATTTATCCAAGTTGATTAGGAATTAAGCTTTATAATTTGTTTTGATTTATTTTCTATAGAGTTATCATAGTCTTATAATTCAGATTATAAATTTAACAAGATCACATAAATTTATCCAAGTCAAACTATATTTTAACCGATCATTTCAGTTATCTTTAAAACTATTAATCAAATCTTATTGGATGAACACCTGAATAGTTTAAATTTTGTTTTTACTATAAAATATGTTACCAATGTTATAATAACATTTTCAACCCTCAACTTACAGCGGGGCAAAGATCTAGTGAAGAACTAAGTTACAATTGCTTTAAAGAAACCCAAGAACCAAAGAATAATCCACTCAACTGTTGATTACTTGGAAAAACAGCGAGGGGCTGGGCCTGCAAGCTGCTATTGGAGCTCGACCATCTGGTTCATTTTCCTAATAAGAAGCACTTTTACCATGGGATTCTTTCGTCTTCAACAGTGCAGACCCTGTAGAGGTATACTGGATGTTAGGATGTCGAGGATTAGTTGACGATACGATTCTATGCCCTTTTACATGCATCGGAATAATTTCCAAAAGATTATTTTAATCAACCAGAATTCTTCAACAGGAAGGCTAAGGTAACCCTGCCTCTCACAACTAAGCCTGGACAGTAGTGACAAGACAATCATAGATTGAAGCTACCTACATGGCTACTTCATCTCCACCACAAGTGGTAATAGCATAGCGTTGGTAATACTTAATCCACTCTCCTATTATTATTTCTTCCATAGGTTTGTTACATGTAAATTTGACAATTTTCATCCATCTAGACTACTAATGGATGACAGCATAAATTCTACCAAAAAGGAGAAGAATTTTACACTTGCAAGATGAGAGTATTTTACTGTTTTTCAAACCTGAAGTAATGGATGCGGATCCTCCGCTCTCTTTGAGTGAGCCATGAAGCCTAAATCAAAAGGCATCACTTCCATCTCCTAGTATTGAGAGAGAAAACGGGGCAATAGCAACATTGAACGTGGGCGAGCCTGCTTTGTCGATGTGTTTCATCTCAAAGTCACCTTCCTGCAATTGTACGAAAGAAATAAATTTTACTAGCATCCCTATGAATGGGAAAAAACCAAAATTTTCAAAATCATTCGCACCTAAAATAGACCAAAAAATTATTAATTCATTTAGCTTTAAGAACACTTCTACGGACGGCGACTTCCAAGAACGAAAGGCATATAACCATAAAATAGAAAGCATGATGCCAGCAAGGCAAACATCCATTACTGTGCTGGAATTTGTTGTGTTGTGAAATATAAACTAGATTACATATCTCTGATACAGATATAATCAAGACAATATTTCAATACATGATAAAAACAGCCTTGCTTCGAGGCTATATGAACGCTGGCCATATATCATGCTCTTACTTCAATACTCATGGGATTTATTAATCTTGATATATAAGCACAAACCTTGTCCCCATCCCCTCCAAATTAAGAAAAGAAAAGGTGAAAAGCCAGCAATCACTCTTCAGGTAGAGAGAATATAACTGCAACTTACCATTCTACCATTGGGAGTGCATAGCGGGCATGCAGATGAGTATTCAAATGCTGTCCTAGGAAGTATAACTGGCTGTTCACCTATAACTCCAACTCCCCTGCAGCATGACAAATGATACAAAATTCATAGGAAGCCAATGCTGATGGAACCAAAAAAGTAAAAGAAATTGATGGACGATGCACATGACACAATCCATAGGATTTGTCTCATCGAAGAAGTTGTCACCAAAGCCAAGATATATAAACCAGAGTACTTTTGAAGAATCTTGACCAGAATAAGATAATTTAACTCACCAAACATTTTCAGTTTTTCCTTTGGCATCTGTGATAATCCAGTGTCTTCTGAGAAGTTGAACGGGCGATCTGAGTTATTAGTGATTCTTATTCTATATGCAAAGAAGTACTGCCCCTTTGAAGGCTGACTTCGGCCCTCAATGTACAAGCTCCTAACTTGAATCTTGATCCCCTGATATACACAAGACTTGGGTTATGACTACTCAAATCAATTTAAACCATTTCTAATATGCCTTTTATTTGGTCTCTTCCTTTTAATCAACTTTATTTTATCTATTGCTAACTCAGTTTATGCAAAGTAAAGCAACAGGATGATTACCTGATCAAGAGCACAAAACTCAAATCTAAACCAGATTGTGGGTATTTACTTTGACACGTTGAAAAGATCACGCATAATAAAGCAATTTTGTATTGTTTTTTGCCAACTCACACATATTGCAACTGTCCCATCCATACACAACCCATTTATTCTCTCAATTTCAAACATGTCTGTACTATCATCGAAAAGATCATGCATAGTAAACCACCTTTGTGTTATGTATCGCCAGCTTGCACGTATTATGAAGCCCCGTCCAGAATTATCCCATTTATTATCCAATTTGAACATATTTCCCATGCTGATAGTATTTTATTATATATGATATACCAGGAGGTCAAAACTGGTTATTCCAGAACATCATGTGGGTCTCTAATTCAAATATGCTGAAATAAGTTTTGCACTGGCCAGATTTAAATACACAAGTCAAATTGTAAGATAACAGAGTCAAGGAAAAATGGAGAGGATAAACACATGGGATTTTTCAGTTTAAATCAATTTATATGCCAGATGGTCAAAGAAGCTACATGAACCATTCTAAAACAGTAATAACTACCATGCTGATCAGATTGTTAGCATACCAAGGTAGTTGCATCACTTGAACATTTCAGGAGAGAGTGTGGCGCAATTTCCTTTAACTCATCTCGATACCTAGCTGCATCCTGCCAAAAATTTACCACAGAGATAAAAGGTTTATCAGAAACGTCCATGGTAAACAGAATAGCTTAGGAATAATATGAAATTATTTTTTATGGCATGATTCTGGCAAAATAGTTTCTATATCAAAAAACTGAAACCATAACTGTAAAGCGCAACCTCATTTTAAGTCCAAGAAATATATAGGCCCCATTCCAAGACACTAGGATGAAGAAAAGACTGTCGCTTGTACTGTTGTAATTTATAGATTGATGCATCTAATTGCAAACTACCATTGGATATACAGGCTTCCGTGAAGTTATATCACTTCCATGCCCTTTACTAGAATATTGAATTGCTGTGTGGGACTTTTATGGTCATATTTGTGCTGATAGATGATTTAAGAAACAAGCTAATGCACTCACCGGATAAGGCAAATGCCAAAGAGAAAAGATGGGATATCTCGTGCTAAACTGACAACATCCTAAGAACCTACACTGTCAAAGCTTGCAGATGGGTGGTTGAACTCAAGTGCTCCATGTGGGTTGAGGCCAACTATATCTTAACCTTAGATTTATATCGTGTGTTCGACCCACATTTGGGAACACTCATAATTTTAGGACACTATTCTCTTTTGAACTCTTCATGAATGGGCAAACAAAATCTAAAAGCCTATAAAACTTAAAGAACAAAGGAAGCACAGAGTAGTTATCCCAATGATTTACACTGCTGGTAAATGATTATTCTCAATGACAATATAAGAAAAGTTAACCTTTTTTTCTATTACAGTATAACGAGAAACTTAACAGTAAAATGGGCAACAACTGACAAGCTGAAACATTACAAAAGACGCAGAATTGAAGAATCAGGGAGACTGAAAAAATAAACAAAAAAACAACACGATAACTATTTTGACCAAACCCAAACATGAAATGTTTCCATCTAAGATGAATTACTTCTCCAGTGGTCTAAAAAGAATAGCAGCACAAATAAACCCACTATATAATATAAAGTACAATCGCATTCGAATTGGAAAATGAGATGCCGCAAACAGTTACCTCAAACTGCTCATCAGCAATTGCCTCCTTCAGCAACCTATGCAGCCGCAAAACTGGTTCCTCTTCCTCAAATGATTTCAACGAATCACGAATTCTTGCAGCTTCTTCATAATCCTAATGTCAAAACAAACAAAGTTATAAAGTTACAATAGACATTGGCCAACTTTTGATACTCAATAACCCATTTTATTTCCAAAAACAAAAAAAAAACCAATCAAGCTTCTTGACCGTTGATGTGAACATATTTTGCTTAAATTGGCCGCATCCTCAACCAAAAAAAAAAGGTAACTTTGAACCCACAAATTGCTACATTTTCCGAGAAACCAAACAGTGATTAAGCATACAATTTCACAATTAAAATGTAATGACAAATCATAATTTAGAAAAAAAAAAAACAAAGAAAGAAATTGATTTTATTTAAAATGAAATTGTTCCAAAGAAACAAACACAGTGAATTAAGTGTGCGAAAACATAACAGTAATAATACTAAAATGTTACCTCAGATTGCGCAGCAACCTCCATTTGTTGTTTTAGCATAGCATACGTTTGACTCCGAGACAAAAATGAACTCGGACTATGATCCGAACCCGAACTGGAACTTGTTCCTTCACCGTTTCCATCTCTCTCAACAGAACAGGCAACAATTCGACAATTTCTGTAGGAAACTCTGAAGCTCAAACACTGTCTCCTCTCCTCTCCGAAGCTCTGACCTGGAACAAACCTCCTCGTACCTGTACTAAAATCCGTTGACAGTTTCAGATTGAGGGACTGCATTTTTTTTTTTAGAATAAAAAAAAGAAGGCAAACTGCGCCAGTGTTTTTTATTTTTATATGTCTGGCGACCGTGAGACTTTTTTACTATGAAGTGACTAAATTGACCCTCTGAATGTGCGCGGTTTATGGTAGATTAGAGAGACGGTGGAGAAGGGTAATTTGTGGAGGTCGTCGTTATTGATGAGGGCGGGCTATTCATAGGGGGTAGCAGATTTTTGCTGATTATAGAAGAGAAATTTACACGTGTTGGATTGAGAGCGAGAAAAATAAAATCAAGGAATCCTCGTTTAATTGGTCAAACGAAACGAAACGAACCATAGGGAATAGCCAGCTTGTTGAATTCCTAACCATATCAATATCAATGATTTAAAATAATTTAAAAATATTAGAAATATATTAATTTAAAGTTAAAAAATAAAAAATTAAAAATAAAATTAAAAAAAAATACTTTTAAAATACAAAAAAAAAAGAGAGTCTATCTTATTATTATGATAATTATTCTTGATATGATTAAGCTTTGCTATTTTTTTAGCAAAATGTCTGCTATATTAGTTATTTAACTGTATTTTGTAATGAGTTGTAATAAAAAATAAGTAAAAACTTAAGTATATATATGTTATTTTATATAAAAAATTCTAAATATAAATTAAAAAATTAATCTAAATATCTAATAATCATCTATGTAAATAAATAAATAAAAATTATTAATATTAACTAAAAGAAAGACCGGAAAAATTAAGAGATAGATGAAGATTAAGATATTTGATCTTGTAAAATAAAATATTTACTCGTTTATGTTCACTAAAATTATTTATTAAAATCAATAAAAAAATACTAGAAATAAAAGCACATATGAAACTGAGTGAATAAAATAAAAAGAAAACAAAATTATGCATGACCGAACATATAAGAAATATTATTTCCAAACAACTTTTTTTTTTTACAAAACAAAGCTTATCTGTATAAAATAAAATAAAGAATCTATATAAATCAAATACAAAACAAAGAAATTAAAAAAAAAAAAACATATATCCAATAAAGGCTTACAAAACCCATGGTCTAAAAGCACAAACGCCACATACACGCTAGCAACTTTTATGAATTAAAAATTTAAAAAGTCAATGTAAAATTACCAAAACACTTCTCATTACCCATTAAAATAACAAATAAACCATCTTGTAGGATCAAAATTACCCTAATTACATTAATTATTTTTTATCTTTTCTAAGGGCAAAGATATGTTTTAACTATAGCCTAATAAGAAAAAAAAACCAAAAAAATCTTTGGTCAACCACTCAAATATTTTTTGATCTTAGGGGTAAAGAAGTATTTTTATTATTTTGAATTTTGCAAAAAAACAAAAAAAAAACCTAGTAAACAATAGTAAATTTTATTAATCTAGGGAATAGAAGAGTATTTTCACTATACAAAAAACTTGGAATAGACTAACATACCCCTAATCAATTTTTTAATAACCAATAAGCATATGAAAAAAATCAAAATACCCTCACAATCAAGGCTTTTATTTTTTCAACCCAAGAAAGAAATTATATTTTCACTGTAGCAATTCATAATAAACTGTGTATGTGACTATAATGAAAAACTCACGCCTTACAATTTCCTACTTAATATATTTAATATTTTTTTATCGTTTTCTTATGAATTTCTTCAATAGGTAATAGTTATAAAATAAAAAATTATATATTAACAAAAAAGCACTAAGTCGTTAGGTGTTTTACTAGACATGTGTATATTATAACCCCTTTTACATTTCACTATGGACTTGCATAGTTAAGAAATTTTTTCATTTTGATCATTAAACATTGTTTTTAGACGATTTGATCCATTTGTGGTTGATGGCCAATTATTTTTCGTTTATTCAGATATGACAAAATTGAAAGATAGAAAAAACTTGGGAAAATAGGTGGCCTTTCCAAAATTCAAAAGAAAAAATAACTTTAGCCTTCCATCTTTCTAATTTATACATTTTCAATCCCTTTAGCTTTTGAAAATTCAATTTTTTCCAAAAACTTCTTCTTCTTTTTTTCCAAGTCCTTTGTTTGAGATAGGAGAAAACTTGGGAAAATAGGTGGCCTTTCCAAAATTGATAAGAAAAAATTAACTTTAGCCTTCCATCTTTCTAATTTATACATTTTCAATCCCTTTACTTTTGAAAATTCAATTTTGTCCAAAACTTCTTCTTCTTCTTTTCCAAGTCCTTTGTTTGAGATAGGAGATAGATGAACTCGTTGAATTTCAATGTTAAGGAGAAAAAACTATCAGTTGACACCATTTTCAACCACAAAATAGTTAATATTGATGTCAACGAGTTTCATTCAATAAGAGAAATTCTACTATAATGTTCTTTGCCCTTTCCAATCACCTGAGAGGGTAGATCTGATCTTAGGAAGTTTTTTTAATTTAAGTTTTTTGATGGGTTTTTGGTTTATTTGAGGCCATAAATTGGGTTAATTAAGATTTTTATGGTGTTTTTTATGTTTTGTTTGATTATAATGAGTTGAAAATAAGGATGGAATTTTTAATATTTATACCCAAACACGAACCTAAATGTTTCATCCAAAATTGATCGAGTATAAACCAAACCCAACTCAATCAAGTTTCAAATATTCTTGAAAACTCCAATAATTTCCTGTAGAAAATATTTGAATGATCATCAAATAAAATCAAGTTAAAATCCAAAGATTACCATATGACTTGAAATTTGAAAAGAAACTGAGCATGGAATATGCAAAATCAAAGTAACTAGGCAAAGATTAATAAATGCACAAGGAATTGACCTGGTTAGAATGAGTCAAACCATGTATAGCCCATATTGTGTGTGTTGGGTTTTCCAAACACATACATGTCTTTATCATACATTCTTTGAACTTTACCATATTATCAATAACTTTTATCATGCAATATTTTTACATCATAATCATAGTCCAATCCTTCTAGACACATCTCATACCATCATGTTCCATGATTCAAATTCACAATTATTAAATAATGCAAGGTATTACACAATTTCCTAAGAAAACATTATAAATTCAAATTGTACATTTAAGATCTAGAATTACAAAATAAGGAACATAATATTGTAAGATTTACTAGGAAAACTTATGAGAAGTGGTACATTATTATAGTCTTGGTATAGATTCCTATCTAATTTTACATTACAAAAGGATTAGTTTTCTCAAATTCAAAACTTCAATGATTATGAAAAAGATACACCTTAATCATTATAATAATTCCACATGAGAACGTGAAGTACCTAAATTAAATTAATAATAAGTATGAGTTAAACTAGGTAATTAACATATAAACAATTAAGAATCCTTATGGTGAGATATATATTTAATTTATTTCTTGAATCATTCTAAGCCATACTTTTCAAATCATTATTGAATCATTACAATCAACCACTTTCTGTCATAATTCCACAATGAATGATTACTTATTTTCACTATCTTTTTTAAGTGCACATTCATTTCCATAATTTAATAACTCAATTTTTAAACCTAAAAATCAAATCTAAATCCATAACCCATATTGCCCATAACTAGACATTAACTTATCGTAGGATGACTAGTTCCTCAACTTATTACCGGACACTAGCTCTATCACAGGATGACTAGTTCCCCAACCCATTATCAGGCACGAGCTCTATCACAGGATAACTAGTTTCTTAACCTATTACTAAGCATTAACTCCATCATATGATAACTAGTTCCTTAGCCCATTATTAGGCACTAGTATCATAAGATGACTAGTTCATCGGCCCCTTATCAAGTGCTAGTTCAATTACAAGATAATTACTTTCTTATTCCATTATCGAGCACTAGTCTCATTACCGGGCAGCTAGCTCCAATCACAACAATACTAAATTAAAGAAAAATAAGGTACATTTAATGAAATTGAGAACTTCTTATATTAATATTAGAGTATCGAGGTGGTATACACCTACTTGATGTGCTCTAGATGTACCTCTTTGTTGCTGAGCAACTCTAATAGCCTCTCATGTATCAATAGGCATATCATATCATTTTTCATTCAATGCTCATTTCACATAACATAATCTAAGTTGATTCCTTTTAATTCAATCACCATTTTCAATTTAACTTGTATTGAAATTCCATTTCAACTTTTCATTAAATCTATATTCTCGAGCTAATTAACAAGACAACTTCTTATTTTATTATTAAAAAAATCTAAAAAAAAACCTAATCCAATTCACTTTTTATTTGTGATAGCCAAAACTCTTTCAAAAATAAACTTTTTTTAACAATTCAAATATAAGTTTGTTTTTTACTTGTCCAAAATACTTATTCTTAATAAATTAATTAAGAACTCATCATTTCTTAATTCCTTAACAATTGCTGGTTCTATCAATAGTCAAAACACTTGGATCTTTTTTTCTTTTATTCATTATTTTGAGTTATTCTATCATTATTCCAATCCAATTACATCATAACACAACAATTGCAAAATATCCTCGAATGCTATCAAGAACCCTAATTCTTCAAATTGAAGATTTTCAATCAAAATCAATTAATCTCACAATAACTTGTTTAAATAGCACCAAAACACTTTACTAGATAATAATCTAAGTTTTGAATGCCAACTAGACAAAATTTTCCAAGCTTTTTTTTTTCCTCACCAAGCCATAACCCTCACCTCTCTTAATTCTGTTTAAAGTATTTAGATCCTCAACCCCCCCACTATCTTGTCTACTTCTTTCGTTTTTCTTAAGGAATATCCCATATTTTTCTTTGCTTCTCTTCTTGGTTCTAACAAATTATTTTGAAAAAATAATTGAAATTCTCAGTTTTTCCCTTATTTATTAACAATCAACCAGTTGATCATTTGTGGTTGTTAAATGAATCGATAGATTGGTTCCTTATTTAGTCTCCAGTACTTTTTTAATTCAATTCAATTTTGTTTTTTCAAAACCACCCCTTATCTATTAAAAGAAAATTTCAATGTCTTTTATTTTAGTTCTCTTAGCCGGGGTTTACACCTTAAATTTTTTAGTTTTTTGAATTCGGTCTCTATTCTTTTGATTACTATTTATTTTATTTAAAATAATTTATAAATTAAAATTCATTTTCAATTTCACCATTTTAATTTTTTCATCTTCTAATTTGGTCCCCGTTCTTTTTATTACTATTTATTTTGTTTAAGATAATTTTTTAGATTGATTTTTTTTTACAATTTCATCCTTCTTTTTTTTTTTCCCTTTCAAATTTGATATTTAATATTTTGATTGCTATTTTTGTTTCACTTTGGCAATGTTTTAAATTTGATTTTTTTCTCTAATTTCATTATTCAACATTAAATTGGTTAGGAATTGAGTTTCTTGATTGAGCCATAATCTAAGATGTCATGAGTGCGAGGTTTAAATATTAACCTAGATTTAGGTTTGCCTCGAGTTGCTTGATTTTTTTTAAGCTCATTTTCAATTGGAGATCGGGCTCTATTGATTTTTTTTATTATTTACTGCATGTAGGAATTTTTAGTGATTTTTTCTTAGTTGTCATGAGTCTTTTTATTTGTCTTTCTTTGTTAAATTTAGGTTTTTTTAAGGCATCTATTTTTTAATTTAATTTAATTTAATTCATTGATTAAATATAAGCATGTAATGCTTACTTCATAATATTTTGTTAGCTCATGTTTTTTTTTTTCCAGTTTTATCCTTCAATATTTATTTTATCAGAGATTGAGCTCCGTTAATTTTTTTTTATTTGTTTCTTATAGGTTTTTTCATTGATCTTGAAATTAATTTGGGTTATTCCGAATCTTTTTATTTGTCATTCTTATTTGTTAAGTTTAACTCTCTTTTTTATAAATATTTTGTTTTTAATTAAACTAAATAATTAAATATAAATATAAGATGTTTGATATTTTGTTTAGTGTGATTAAATATAAACAAGAACATATATCAGAGAATTTACTGCTACTCCTTGGCCAGCAAAAAAAAATTCTCACTACTTGAATATTTTTTAATTTAGTGAAAAAAAATATTGAACATGGCCCATGGCGTAGCGTAAGCGCATAACATAGTGATTTTAAATTCGTTGTATGTAGCATCATCCTTGAATCACCATCACTGCCAACGTATGTGCGTGTGATTTCTGATTGATACATAAAACGATATCGTTCAATCGAAGCCAAGTATCACGCTTGAGCTTTTCTCCACAATCCAGACCCATTGCAAAGCCGTGTGTCGGTGTCTGTGTCCAAAGTAAAAAAGGAAAAAAGAAAAAAAAAAGAAAAAAGGAAAGGTTTTGCAATACGTTAGTTTTCTGGCTGCCCTCTTTGAATTCATCTCGGCTAGAATTTGGGCTACAATTTGCGATGTGATGGCTTTAAGGCCAGAATTTGATCCCTTCTTTCAGAATCTAAAGTTTGATAATGTCCAAAGGGCAAACAGCCAGACGTTGCCAAAAAAAAAAAAAAAAAAAAACAAAAAAAAAAAGAAGAAGAAAAGAATGAAAGCTGACGCGGTAAAAGGCTATGTACATCACCAACAAAATGTCAACACCACCACCAACAACGTGAACGAGTACTTGTACTGTTGTACATTTGGCATCCTCAGTTTTTCTTTGAACAACAACAACTACAGCCTCTCTACCCTCCTTCCTTCTCATCATCATCACTTCTAACAATAGCAAGAAACAAAATTGCTTCTTTTGCTCTTCCCCATCTTTTCTCTTTCACATTTTCACTTCCTTGATCGTCCTCTCTCTCGGTATTCAGCCGCTTTCAGCTCAGGTAAACAATCGGCTCCCAACTTTTAACTAGTTTTATGATGGATTGATGATTGTGTTTTGTTCAAACTCTTTGAGTCAACTTTGTGTTTATTTTTCTGATCCATTTATATAGATATTGATCTTCTTGTGTTGAGAAGAGGCTCAAAATGGGTTTTTTCTTTGCCCCCCAGTCTGATCTCTATTTTGTTCCTACTCTGTATTTGCATATTGTATCAATCTTATTCTGTTTAGATAAAATTATAATTCTTTTTGTAGGGAATTTATTCCTCTTTTTAAAATGTTTGATGTAATTTATTTGATTGTTCTCTTTCTCCAAAAGCATTACATTTTAAAGGGCTTTGTCTATTATTGATAGCTTGAAAGTGCTTGAGATTGGATTCCATTTGTGATCGCATATTTATTATGGTTAATGCACATGGTGATAATTTCAGTTTTTTTGCTCGGATCAATTCAGGAACATGTTTGGAGGTAATAACAGCAATCCTTTGGTTCCAATTTCCTTTGGCGAAAACCACATCTTGGATGATGTTAATGCATTGCCTCAGCTGCAGCTACTTGGGGATTGTGAGTTTTTCTGCAGACTAATCACGTCTTAATTTTTTATAGTGCTGTTTTGCATTAAAGGTCACAAAACTTTGACATTGTTATGCTAGGTTGTCATTACATTTCATTGCGTTGTTATTCGAGAAGAGCTTATTTACATTTTCCCTCTTTATTCTTTTGTCCCACTGTGCGGTCATGGAAGATTGTTTTGTGCTTAATGGATTCCTGATTTCTGATCTTCCTAAAATAAGTCTGCGTGTTTTGATTTGATGCATGCTTCTCAGATGAAGTTAGTCGATAAGTTCTAAGTCTCCATTGCTTATTTAATGGGGGTACTTATCTAAGAAATTGGAATAGAGAGAGGTCTTTGATTTCTTTCTTTTTTTCCCATGACAGTATTGTTCTATTGCTCTATCAATAAACCGCAATTAAACTCCTTGAGTTTTGCCTTCTTAATGTGCACTTTGCTAATTACTAATTACAAATTTACTGTGTTACACCTCTCTTTTGAGAGTTACATGGCTGGTCTGATCACCTAGTGAAGTTTCAATCTGTCACAGATCCGGTTGGGTGCTTTGGGGTCTCCACAAATCACACCAGCAATCAGCAGACAGCAATCTTTGGCCAGCCTGCTAAACGAGTCAATGAGACAGAATCCATTTCAGGACAGAAAAAGCATCAATTATCATCAAGTAATAACTTCAGCCAATATGATGCCTGCAAATCGGGAATCATTCTGAATCCTAATCATGTATCAATTGGATTGAAACTATCTTGTGAGGAAGATGAACACAACTCTTCTGTTACTTGTACAAGTGAAAGTAATACAGCTACCCTCCCTGTGACGTTGTCTCTCGATGATGATCTTAAAGCAGAGATTAATTTGCAGAAAGGGGATTTAGATCACTATATTAGACTGCAGGTAATCATTTCATGTCAAAATATTGATGCCTGCTATCATACACATATGTCTAGCATACTGCCACTTGGCCCATACACTTCATGTATAGTAGTGTGCCAGTTACTCCTTAGCTATTCAACTCCATACTTTTTCTGTGTTTGTGCACTACTGAAATTTTGTTTTTCGTCAGCCAAATTTACCAGAAACTTCTGCCTACCTTCTGATGCCCTCTGTAATACATCCAATTCATGCATCATTTTCCATGAAGGTAAAAGTTGTTCCCCTTTCTTAATTCTTATCGAGGGAAATGATATAATAATACCCCCCTCTTTTTTCTTTTTAAATCCGCATCTTTTATACAAAACATCTTCCCTCTTGGACTTTTTCTGCACACATCCAACTGTCTTGTTAATGTCTACAATCTTGCATCAGTAGTAGCCTAACTAATGAGTTAGGATAGGAAAAATTCAAAGAATAGTCATAATGTATCCGATATGAGACCTGAGACCTTTTGCATTCTACATTTACAAGAATACGAGTAGTAATAATTAGCTTGTGACATGCTTTAATGATGCTGCTGGCTTTCATCCTTTGTGCTTACCTCGTTTGTTTTTAACAGGAAGAAAATTTCATAAAAGGTGTGAGAGAATTGGGGCAAAGACATACAGTTTCATTGCTGAGTTCCATAGAACAAGGAATTAGCAGCAAGCTACAAGAGAAGGAGCTTCAAATGCAAAACATAAACCGCAAGAACAAGGATCTAGTAGAGAGAATAAAGCAAGTTAGCATGGAAGTCCATTCCTGGCACTGCAGAACAAAATATAACGAGTCTGTAGTTAATGTTCTGAAAAGCAATCTGGAGCAGGTAATGGCACAAGGTGCGATGCATGGCAAGGAAGGTTATGGGGACAGTGAGGTCGACACTGCAGCCTCCTATGCTAACCAAAACCATATGCACCTTGTGGACGGTTCTGCAAATTCAATCTCCTTGAAAAAGCAGATGACTTGCAGAGCTTGCAAGATCAATGAAGCTTCCATCTTGTTATTTCCATGTAGACACTTGTGCCTCTGCAAAGTTTGTGAAGGGCTCATAGATGTTTGCCCTATCTGCCGTATAGCGAAGTCTTCAAGTGTTGAAGTTTTTCTGTCCTAAGCAACTGCAATCTTTAATAACCCTATATGAAAGGTATGGGTTAAAATGACTATGTTTTGATGTTTAGTCGATTTGTATTTTGCTACAAAGATATTGATGTGATAAATACGATGAAGTTCCCAAGCATTTTAACATGGAAGTTTTGGGGAACCAGATGGATACTTTTTATCCATTGATTATTCTTTGTAGGTAGGATTTGTTATTACAACTTCCATGTACATAATCGGAAGATGACAAGTCCAAGCATTGTTGTTCATCTTCTTTCACTCCATTGAATTTGCAACAGAAGCAAGTTGCCTTGTAAACAACTACACATAAGGACATGGAGCTTTGGTGCTTCATATCTTGAGGCTGCATCTGCTACAAAACTGGAAAGCAGCCAGCTGTTTGATGAATAAATACCTAGTAATTTAGATATGGTTTTTCCTTGATATCGACACCACATACCATATGGTTTTTCTGTAAATGGTTGTCGTCTTGCTCGGTCGAAATTTTAAAAGATAGCCATGAGAGCACCTGCTGCCCGTTACTCGTTTTCAGATGGTGAGAAAAAAGTAGTTTGAATCTTCAAGCATACAGGAACATGTATCACTTACCAGAATTCTGGACCCAGCAAGGTTAATCCTTTCAGAGTCAGCTCCACATTATAGCAGCCCTTTCTCTCCCAACCAGAATGCAGGTTGGTGGAATTTACTTTCCATTTTGGCAACAAAGAAAAGTCCCCCACTTAGCCAATTATTATTTTATATTTTGTCCATACTCTCCACCCCACTTGGAGGGTGAAGATTGCGGGGAGAAGAAAGCTCCTGGCTTCTGACAACCCATCCACGTTGTCGGCGAATTCGAAAATTTACTCGAAAAAGGTTAATTTTACTTAATTTTATTCAATTAACATTGTTTTGTCTTTTTTAAAAAAATATCTGTTGGCATTAACTGTAACATGTTTGAGTTGGGTTGGTCAAAACAATCAGATCAAATCAATCAGAACATTACAAACTTGATTCGGTGCATCAAATTTAAACCAATCAAGTTTTTATTGATTATTTCAGAGTGTGGGAGTTAGTGATGGAGCTAGAATTTTTTAAATAAAAAAATAAATTATTAATAAATATTTGATATTATATATTATATAGATATGTGTTATATAAAAAAATATACCAACTCAAATCAAGTAAAATTAATTTAAGAATTTAAACCAATTAAGTTTTTATTGTTTAATCGCGATAGTGTGGGAGTAGTGGTGCAGCAAGAATTTTTTAAATAGAGAGATAAATTATTAATAAATATTTAATATTTTATAAATATGTGTTATATAAAAAAATATAACAACTCAAGTTAAGTAAAATCAATTTAAATAAAATTTAAATAAAAAAACTTACATTATAATTGTTCTTTTTAAGATTTTATATTTTAAATCTGCTTTATAATAATTTTAATTTTAATCTTATTAAAAATATCTTTTTTAATATATACAACAAACTTTTATTTATCTATTTCTAAATCTTTCAAGAAATATGAAAGTTCTTGGCAATAATTTTATGATGACATATGATACATAGCATCTAAAATCATAGCTTAAAAGGATTGTCATAAATTGATGTTATTCTTGATGACTTCTTGTTTTGTATAAGTGTATTAAATATAAATATTAAATGTTTTTTTTTAATTTATCTATTATGTTCTTAATTTTTTAAAGTGTGTTGTACTCCATTTTTAATTATTATTAAATTCATCACTATTATTTTTCATATAAAATTCATAACAAAATACTTATTAATTTATCAAAACTCATTTCAATTCATATTCATTAGTATATAATATTACTCATACATATATTAATTAAACAAATCCATAAATTATTATAAACTCTAATATTTTCAATAACTAATTAGTATAGAAAAAAGAAGATAACAAAGAGAATTATTTTGAAAAAAATAATTAAGGGGGCAATTGCCTCTCTTGCACCCATATGGCTCCGCTACTTGTGATTATGATTATTTTTTAAAATATTTTTTATTTATAAATATATTAAAATAATATATTTTTTACTTTAAAAATTATTTTTAATATTATCATATCATCATATTAAAAAAATTTAAAAAAATTAATTTTTTTAATAAAATATAGTTTGCACCACGTTTGCTGAAATTTTCTTATTAGATAAATATCATTGAGGATCAATTTAAAACCTGGATTGCGTCATGCTTCAAGATACAAATTTTCCAAGTTAATTGCGTCATGGAATTAGGTTTTGTTGATATGTTAGGATTAAATAAAAGACATGATAACCGGAGAAAATAAAAAGTAGCTTTCGTGTATATGAAAATAAAAGAGTTGAATGTTTTGACCAAAGAAAAAAAAAACATACTATCCTCCCAAATTCAACTCACTTCCGAATCTACCACACCAAATCTGAGGAATAAGAGATGAACAATGAAATTGAATATATTTATTAAAGGAAAAAAAACTATTGTTTAAGATGAATTGACATATTTATTTATATTATTTTAGAAAAAAATCAATTGAGAATTTAAAATAAAAAAAATATAATTGATTTTTTTAATTCACCGGAGAATTAATATGTATCTAGGGGTCATCATTTTCGGTTTGGTTCGGTTTTTATAAAAAAAACAATCAAACTGGTTTTTTTTTAAAACCGAACCGAACCGAATCGAAATCAGTTCAAACCGACCGGTTTCGGTTAGTTTAGAACAAAAACCGGTTCAAACCGACCGGTTTCGGTTTGGTTCGGTTTTTTTAGTTTGGCTTGGTTTTTCGGTTTGGTTATGTTTTTTTCCTGGTTTGGCTTGTTCTTTTTCGGTTTGGGTTCGGTTTAATTTTGTTTTTTCAATTTCAGGCTTATAAAACCAAAACCGAACCGAACTGGTTGGTTTTTTAAAAATTCTAATCGGTTTAATCAATTTTTCTTCTTGATTCGGTTTTTTTGGTTATTTGTTTTTTCAATTTTCTTATTTTAATCAGTTTTTTGATTTTTTTTTGTCACATCTATTTGTATCTTTCCAAGAACTTTTACTATGTGTTAGATATTTTGATGTTTTTGAAATGATTTCTTTTTATTTTTAATATAAAAACATTAAAATTAAAAAAAAATATAAATTTAATATTTCTTCATGCCAAATTCACTTAAAAAAAAACTTTTTCAAACAAACTTTTAGATATGTTTTAGGGAATAATTGTTTTTGTGGTTAGACTATAATTTTTTAAAATTTTAATTTATTTTTAAAATAATTTTTTTTTTATTTTTTAGGATATTTTATGTGGCTGATATCAATTTTTTTTAAATTATGTTTTTAATATATCTAAAAAAAATTATTAAAAAAAAGCAAAAATTACAAACACGCTTTTAATGAGAAAATAAAATTCAGAATCTCGACCGTCTAAAGCATAGAACTCCCAGAATATCCCTGATTCGCACTTTATTTTTATTCAATTTTTTAAAAACACAACACTCCTGCTCTTCTCCTATTCGCTAGGCAGCCCACCTAATATTTTTAACCTTTCCAACCTTATAAAAAATCAAACACAATTCTGAAAACACAGAACTCTCTCTCACTCCCCTTCCGTTTCTCTGCCGGCTCCTTTCGGATCTTGAAAATGCAGAGCACAGCCTTCACTCCTTCTTCTTCCTCTTCTCTTTCTACCCTCAAACCACGACGCCTAGTTGCTAACCCTATTTATTCACTCCCTTCTAGATTCGATCCGATTCGCGCTTTCTCTTCATCTTCTTCTTCTTCTTCGAAGCGACACGACCCCGACTCCAACAATGTCGTTTTCCCTCGCCGATCCTGGTCCTTGTCTTCTGCTTCCAACTCCTCTCTTTCGCGGCCGTGGAATCCCTTGGTCTCCGAGCGTAAAATTGAGCGTTTTGAGGTGAATGCAACGGCGGTTCCAGAGAGTGCTGGTGAGGGAGAAGAGAAGAGTAGTTTGACCAAGACTTTAGAGCTTGGTTTATTGTTTGGCCTTTGGTATCTTTTCAATATCTACTTTAATATTTATAACAAGCAGGTTTGCCTTTTCGTTTTCTTTTCTCTTTTTAATTATTTTACCTTTTATTTTAGTTTATTAATTCTGTGATAAAATTGGAAGAACTTATGAAATGGAGATGTTTAGATCATTTGTCAAATTTAGTAACATATGAATTTATTTTTTTAATTTTAATTCTAATTAGCAATCACACTATATCGATTATCCAGACGTTCTTCTTCTTCTTTTAAAAAATAATTGTTTGTGATTCTAGTTTTGCTTAGATTAATGTAGATTGATGTTCAGTATTGGTAGCCATGATAAAGGAGGATGAATGACCGTGATTGGTAATGCTAATTGTCACAGGTTTTGAGGGTATTCCCGAACCCAGTAACTATCACTGCAGCTCAGTTTACTGTTGGGACGGTATTGATTGCTTTTATGTGGACTTTCAATCTGTATAAAAAGCCGAAAGTTAGTGGCGCGCAGGTATTTGATTTGTATTGCAGCTGCTGTGTTCAATATGTGGGTGATTGATTCTTTTTGTTGTCGAGATGGAAACTTATTTTTGTTTTGTTTTTGGTAGCTTGCTGCAATTCTGCCATTGGCGGTGGTTCACACGCTAGGGAACCTTTTCACTAATATGAGTCTTGGGAAGGTTGCTGTTTCATTCACGCACACTATCAAGGCTATGGAACCATTCTTCTCGGTTGTCCTCTCTGCTATGTTTCTCGGGGAGGTGAGGCTTTTTGCTTTTTTCTCATTGTTTGTTTATTCTGGGTACCCTGGATGGAGTTAACTTGAATTTGCTAACATGCCCATTCTAGTAGCTAATGTTGCTGTTACAGTTTGAATGCTTGCTGATTCTGTCAGATGCTAGTTAAGTTGCTTTAGCTCTAATTCTTATCACTCTGCACCAGATGCCTACACTTTGGGTGGTTGGTTCCATTATACCAATTGTTGGTGGAGTGGCACTTGCCTCAGTCACTGAGGCCTCTTTCAATTGGTAAGTGATGCTGTCTAGTCATTATATAATTTCAGTCCTTGCCACCCCAAAAGTTTATGGATGCACTTTATTTGGAGCTGTTACTGATGCACTTTATTATGTACTTGTCATTATGTTTTTAAAAGGGCTGGTTTTTGGAGTGCAATGGCTTCTAATTTGACAAACCAATCTCGTAATGTCCTAAGTAAAAAGGTCATGGTTAAGAAAGAGGTAATTCCAACTTCCCAGATTTACAACTTCATCATGGTTTTGTTACATGCTGGACTGACTATTTTGATTTTGCTCCCCAATTGAGCTAAAAATTTTCCATGATTCGTTGCATATTGCATATTCTGCTACTTCATTTTGCTTTAATTTGATTTAGATTGGTACATGATTGATGGTTTGTTCATGAACAGGAATCTATGGACAACATTACTCTTTTCTCCATCATAACAATCATGTCATTTATCTTGTTAGCCCCTGTGACTATCTTCATGGATGGTGTCAAGTTTACTCCAGCTTACCTCCAATCTGCTGTGAGTTCTCTCTATAGAAAAAAAAATGTCTAAAAAAATTCATGGTTACCCAAACTGCATGCTTGATATGAGTTCTTTTCTGATTTGCTTATCTTTTATTTGTGACAGGGATTGAATGTTAAAGAGGTATACACTAGGGCTTTTCTTGCTGCGCTTTGCTTCCATGCCTATCAACAGGTAAGGCTGCTTTTGTGTCTTTTATGTTTCTCTTTTTTCTTTTTCTCCAAACGCATAGGTCATCTATTCCTAGAGAATATTTTGTTCTTACCTTTCTAGCATCTTGTTGTGTGTGTATTTTAGTCTCTGCAGTACTGTCTTTTTTGTATTTTTGAAAGTAATCATTTTTATATTTTATTTTCAGTCTTCACCAGTAGAAATTTGCCTTCTTTTGAGCACTTAATTCCTTGGGTTGTTTTTAATGGACTAACTTTTTGTGGAAAATTAATGTGATAGCATTTCTTATGTGCTGGAAAATGTCCACATATCACTGTTAGACAAATTTGAGTAGTCTGCACTATGCTATTAAAAAATACAACCTGAATTTCATAGCGTATTTAGTGGCTGTTGACAAACAGATATGCAAATCTCCTCTTTTGGTTTTGAAAAATGATCAATTCTATATTGTTCAAGTTTTTTTCTAGGTTCATTATTGTTTATTTTCTAACCTATATCCTTCATTTTGGCAAGAGAGGTTGAGAATTGGTTGTTGTCCTACCTTTCAAAATAGGATAGTTGTCATGCGAAAAATGGTTCTCAAAACATTCTTCTATCATGTTTGTTATTGGCATCTTTGTTCTGGTATTGGCTGAACTCTTCAAGCTTCTGATTGCTATTGGTGCTTTGGCACCCTGATATAAAAGACTGTATGTGTCTGGAATTTGTTGTTATTTTATTATTTTTGTTTACTTATTATGTTAACTAATTCTTTGAGGAGAAAAAGGAACTCTCGTTTTGTGCTCAGTGCAATTGATCCCTGCTGGGGTGGTAAAACAGCTTGAAACTAAAATAGGAAGTGTGCGCAAGTGCATGTGTATGATTGCAGGCCTGTATCTCTAGAAAATAGAGGATGTAACAGATAACAGTTTGTCCGCACAACAGATTACAGTTTGTCCATGTCATGTGTCGAATGGAATTTGCACTTTGTAAATAGCTTTCTTGTTCCAAAATAGCCAAGTCTGATCTATTCAGGATTATACGTAGCAGGTTTCCTATATGATTTTGCAAAGGGTATCCCCTGTTACACACTCTGTTGGTAATTGCGTGAAGCGGGTGGTTGTCATTGTGAGCTCTGTCCTCTTCTTCAAGACACCTGTGTCGCCTATCAACTCACTTGGTAAAATTCATATTTGGATGTCACAGTAATTTTTTTACTGGTCTGCATGCTTGTTATATTTTATCACACAATTTCCTCACGATTTCTTGGTATGAACTCCTTTCAGGTACCGGGATTGCCCTTGCCGGAGTTTTTCTGTATTCAAGAGTGAAGCGCATTAAGCCAAAGCCAAAGACAGCTTGAAGTTCTGGGGAGATTTTGCTGTTAAACATGGGTCATTAGATGATAATATCATGCTATTGCATTCAAGAACATGTTTTTGTAGATCAGGCCAGGAACTCGTTTAGGTTTTTTTTTTTGTTTTTTTTATCAGGTTGATTTATTCTCTTGCAGACACCCAATCCAAATTTTGCCTGGTGCAAGCAAAGTTTGTTGATCAGAAATTCTAGTGTCTTGCTTCGTTATTTTGCTGTCTTTCAAATAACAACAGAGTTTTCGCCATCTTTTTCTTGACTCAGTCTCCCAAGCTTTCTCCTAAAGAAAGATGGATGAGAACGATGGGAGGAGGGGGTCAGGTCACTGGTAAACTCCACATACGGTGACGAATTGTTGATACGAATCTCAATGGCCTTTTGATAGCTAGCTTTATAGTTGAGTCGAATCCAAAATGCAGGCTGCTGTCTTTTATCGTGGCAGGAGATTCTTCAGCAGGGTTGCTACCTAAAAATTTACCATAGAGCTGAACATGTGAGCGTGCACCACAACCCCCTACATGTGCACGCGCATGTAAGGCACTTTAGAATTTTCTGTTTATTTTTTTAGTGTAAACCTTCTTCTATTTTAGATGTGTTTTAAAATTACATTATATTTTAAAAGGCATTGAATTGATTTCGTTTTTCTGCAATGCATGCATATTATTATTTCAAATAAAAAAATTATCCTGTTTTTGTTTAAAAATAAAGTCAGTTGGACTATACGATAAAAATAAAATAATCAAATATAAAAGTAAATATATGGTAAAACGTAAACTAAAATAATATTATTTTGATTACTTATATTTAATAATGTCTATCATTGAAAGTTCCTAAAAGAGCTCCAAATATAATATAACTTTATGAAATATTGGATCCTAGTTATTAATATTAATATTTTAATATTATAAAATTAAAAAATAATATTAGTAGTATATTTTTTACAAATCCTTTTATTTTAAAAATTTTGTTATTTTTACATGTGAGGCAAATATAAAAAGTATAGGTATGGATAAGATTTTATGTTATGTTGTGATTAAAATATACTTTTTAATATTAGTAGAGTTTGTCAAACGATGTAAATTATTTTTTATAAAGGAGTCAAATATAACACAACAATAACTAAGGATCCTCTGTAAAGATCGAATTTAATAATTTTTCAATTTTTTATGCTCTTTTATTATGTTTGTATTTTAGTTAAATAGAAAGTAAGAATATAGACATGAACAAAATTTTTATAAATGGTTTTGTTTTTTTTTTTAAAGTAAAAATATGATAATTTATAATCTATATTTTTAAAGAAAAATTTATTACATATATTTAGTAATATTATAATTAAAATTATTGAAAAGAACCTTAAATGTTTTATGATCAAACATTAAATATCATGTGCCACTGTTTATATTTTAATCTTATAAAACTAAAACTTATTCTCCTATAAAAAATTATTAATATATTGTAATATTTGTGGATTATTCTTATTTATAGGTCTTGGCTCAAATATATATTTATACTGTATTCATATGTGAATGATTCTAGTTCTTGCTCAATTTCCTATATTTTCTTTCGAGCTTCTATGTTTCTCCTTCCCCTTATTGGTAGGCTATTTGAGTCTTCTTCCACTTATTGTTTATATTCTTTTTCTTTGCTTCCAAAGCATTCTATAGCCACGTTTGGTTTGTAGTTGAATTGACTTTTCATCAAGTTTTGAGTTTTTTTTTCTCTATATATAGATAGTTTTGATGTGCTAATGTCAAAAATAAATTTTTAAAAATAAAAAAATAAAATTATTTAATGCATTTCCAAACGAAAATCACTTTAAAAAACAACTTGTACCACATTTCTAAACAAATTTAAAAGGTTATGCTAACTTCCTTACCATAAGAGTAACCTAGTTGTAGGGAATAAATGCATTAGTTAAGATTGAGCTATAAAAATATGTTCAATAAAGTTATGAAAGAAATTTTTTTTTTCCCTATGATTAGGCTTGAATTGCAATGGATTGTCAATCATCTTAATTATTTCTTCTCGATCAAAAAGAGGAAATTTGAATTCTTAAAAGTTAGAAGTTGTCTAGGTATATGTTATTAAGGTTTCAACTATCAACTATCACATCCATTTCTTTTTATTTTTTTGTTCTTCAAGTTATTACTAAACTTAATTTACGTTTTAGGTTGAGATGGATGAATTTCATTATATGCTCTTTTTTTTTGGAAAGAGATGGGACTCCCTCCCTAAGAGCCGCTTGATCTTCTAGGTTGACATATAATGAAGTTGTGAAAAAACTTCAAATAAAAATTGATTTTTCAATTGTTACATCTTGACTGTTGGCGTGATTAAACTTTACCACGAGTCCACAAACTTTCATGTAAAACAAGTTCCTTATTGGAACATGGGATTTTTCAATGCTTAAGTCAACAAATATAAAAGGACTGTTATGTATATGAAAATAAATGTATGAAGAGAAAAAAATTATAGCCTAAAGTTGGCCAGTAATGGTATGATTGACTTTTATGGCCTAAAATGACATTGTCTTGCATGATTGAGTTTGTACAACCTAGAGTTGGATTAAGTATTGCCAATCTTGACTTTTAATGGCTAAGTCAACTGTTGTCTTTTGTGTGGCCTTTGCATTACTGGCTTATGGTCTAGATTTCTATGGCTGTATTGTTCAAGGATCGAATCTCCATTTTGCCTGGTGATTAGGTGATATTTCTACACCTATATCTTGGATTTTTTTTTTTTTATGGAAAAGGAGATGTATCATTGATGAAGAAATTGATGTTCTACGATTGACTAACCTTGGTGGCTCGTTGGTTATTATGGTATGCTATAATTGTGTCATGTATATTATTGGTGGAGTTATTGGTGATGAATAATATCATTGACGCAAAAAAATTATATATGCTTTGCATAGAAAAGCTTATGTGCATATAGGAAAAATTGTGTGTATAAAAAATTTGTATATGTTGCTTCTAGAACCTAAAGGATGTATAGAAGGGTGTGCTAAGGAAGGATTGGATAGATCATGGTTGGTTTCCATGTCAGGCTAAAAATTCTAACCATTTTGTGTGGGAATTCTAGCCATTTAGGTCGCCGCAAACGATCGGAAAAAATTCTAGCTATTTGGGCCATGCTTAAATGACTGGAATTTCATTTTTATACATTTAGGTATTGTCATTTTCTCTTCTAAGTCTTTTAAAGAGTCATGTTTGAAAGATTTTAACTAGCTAAAGTGAGAGGAAAATACTTATTGTACAAATATTACATTTGTGGTCGTGACTTTATAAGAAATGAATTTTTCCTTGTTGTGGATTTTGTTAACATAAGAGTTTTCCTGCATGGAAGAGGAGATTTTATCAAGTTCTAATAGAGAACATTGTTATCTAGAAAATAAAAAATGTTTTGTTATCATAAAAAAAAATTATGTAAGATGTAAATATATGAATGAAGATCTTCAATGAGAATTTTTCATAGAGTTTTATGGAGATTTCAATGGAGACATGAATATCTCATTATGGAGAGTTTTCATATAGATACATTTGGAGACATGAAGAATTTAATGAAGATATAAAGATCTTGCCATAGAGATTTTTATAAAACAACTTAAGACATAAATAAAGTTAATGCTTTTATTTAAAAAGTTATGGGGAATTAAATGGAGACATAAGAGTTAATGCTTTTATTCAAGAAGTTTCAAATCTTGAGATACAAGTTTGAAAATTATCTGATATCAGGTGTGCATTCTGTCATAACCTAATTATGACCTTCATTTTGTATATATTTCAAAGCAGATATAGAAAAGCATGGAAAAAAAAATTATCTTATCAATTCTGATCATTTCATTATTTGTTTTTGTTATTTTTATGTAATTGTGTCAAGTTAAGTTAGGAATAATCATAAAAATCATAAAAAAATAGAAAACAAATAGAAAAGTACAAAACAAGTTTAAAATAAAGTAAAAAAAAAAATATATAGTTGGGACAAAATTAGACCAATAATTGAGTTTCATAATTCAAAGATTAAGTTTGGGAAGTTTAATTAAATCTAGAATGGTTTGGGTTGCGAATGGAAATTTATTAGAAATTGAAGAACTTAATTTGAATTTAATTTGGCTAATCTTAAAAAAGTTAAAGAATAAATGATGAATTTAAAACAAATTATTATGTTAAAAGTCAGTTAAAGGTTTAGTTGAAGATAAATGTCAAAATTGAGAGTTTGATTGATTGAAATTTTATTATTTTGAAAAACCTACAATTAAAATTGAAAAGTGGAAAAATTAGAAAAACAAATCAATTAATTTAATTCAGTCTAATTTTGTCCAGTTGATTCAAACCTATTGGATTGATAATACAGAGATATTTGCTCTTGTAGCCAAAATCAACATAGATCAAGTCCTATTGTATTCACCCATAAACTTAGATTAGCCATTACAAAAATTTGATATAAAGAACAACTTTGTACATAGTAAATTATTCAAAAAAGTCTATATGAATCTCCTGCTAAGATTCATTATTCCTAAAAGGCATGTTCACAAGGTGTGTAAGTTGAATAAATCATTATATGGATTGGAATACTTTCTAAAAGTATGATTCAAAAGGTTCAAAAAATCTCTAATAGCCTTTGACTGCCATGAGAGCAATTCAAATCAAACATTATTTTTATTTCTTAATAGTATTATGACAATAAACAATTTGTGGAGTTGTTTAAGATTATATATGAGAATCAATTAGTTGACATTCTCATCAAAGTAGTTTCAAATCGACTGTCTTCCAAATTTTTAATCAAGTTGGGCATGTTTTACATCTATGCACCTACTTGAAAAGGATTGTTGAGTTTTCTTGAATATTTTATAGGAATTGTACAATTATAATTGAATATTTAGTTTCCAAGTTAGAGAAAATTCCATGATAATTATTTTCTTTATTTTTTGTATAATTAGCATTTTTAAAGCTAGTTTAATTAGTATTGTGTGTGTGAATAAAAAATGAAATAATAAATAAACTTGAGAACAAAAGATAACCAACAAATATAAACAAAAATGATAATTTGATATCGTTGTATTGAAGTATTTATAATTTGTTTGGTGGAAAACGAGTACCTATTATAACAATAGCATCATTCCAAAACAAGTAATATTAAAATATATATATAAAAAAACATAATAATTCAGTTCAAGCAAAACATGTCATACAAATGGTCATTTCATTAAAAAAAAAAAACCCGAAAGAGATGTAGAAAACATTATGCACATATGTACAAATTTCTATTCACTATAATACACTATAATAGGGTAATTATTTTTTTGACCTTGCAATAAAAAAAATATTAACTTGTTCTTAGGAGCAATTTGGTCATTTACACATGAGCCAATGATCATTATCCAATTATCTGAGGTAACTCAATATTTAAACCTTATATAAGCATAATCTAAAGACAATCTTATTTTTAAAAGTCAATTTTATTTAAAGATTTAACAAAGTTAATTTGGTATTTTTACATTTTAGAAATAGTGTACAAACTTTCATACCCTTAAAAGCATAAAAGCTCAATTTTTACTTTTTTTTTATCACATTTTATTTCAAATTATTTTTGTATCAAGTTTATTTTTTATTTTTTTAATTGCCATTTCTTTTGTTTGAAAGGCTTTTATTTTTTATTGTATTTTTTTTTCAATTTCATCCCTTATCATTTTATTGATTTATAATTTTGTTTTATTGTTTTTTAAGGTTTGCTTTATATAGTGCTGGTCCTGAATTCATAATTAAGATCACGGGTTTTGAATGTTAATGTAATTTGACTTTTATTTTTTAAATTGAATTTTTTTTTTCAATTTGATTTTTTATCATTTGATTTATTGAGAATTATTCTTCGGTCTATTTTTTTCGCTTTCATTTCTATAGGGTTAGCGGGTTAACTATGGCTAACATGAATATTTTTTTTTCTTATTTTTTAAAAATTATTTTATCCCAATTTCACCCTTGAACATTGAGATATTTTATAATTGAACTTCATAATTTTATTCAATTTGCTTTCAATGAGGTTATCCTGACATTAGTTATTACAACCAAGTCGTATATTTAATATACTAACTCGGATGGGTTCAATTTGTGTTTTTTTTATCCTTTTTCATTGTTAATTGTTTTTTATTAATTTGTTTATATAGTATCGTTTCATTTTTTATTTATATTATTTAAATTAATTCAGCTTATTAAATTTAGTTGAGTTAGTTAATCATATGAATCTCCAATTTTATTTTGAATGCTTGCATCACCTTGGCTTCTCTTTTCAACTTTAGATAAAATTTGGACTAGAATCATCTGATTAATTATTAATGTCTACTTTTTTTTTTTTTTTTTATTAATTTTTTTTTTTTGATAACGTGGGTGTCCGGGCCAGCTTACGCGCACCACGACTAATCCCACGGCCCACTGAACATCCTGCAAGCCCTAGTGAGCAGGTAAGACACCGCGGGGGTGACAGGTATACCGCACGGAAAGGACCCAGAAACAGGAAAGGAGCAAACTTTCCAACCCCACTCCCACTTTATTATTCACATAGTAACTTACCATGTCTTCACCATTTGAAACCACATTTACTTGCGGGAGAAAATCTTCAAGTAAATTCTAATTAAAGCATTTTAATTTAATTCGGAACTACAATGCTGATTTTGTTCCATGTTTCCTGAACATGTAATAATAACTTAACCCCATGCGATATATATATATATGAAACAAAATAGATGAAGATAGTTGAGACAACATGAGATGTAAATATAGTTGTATTTGATAATGATATATAAAATATAATGAATTTTCTATATTTTGTTTACTTGATGATAAACAAGATAAAATAAATTATAAAAAAATTGTTTTACTCTCAATATTATCATTAAATTTACAATTTTTGAAATAATAAATATAAATGATTATTTTTCACTTTAGTTTATAGTAAGCATTAAAGTTTTTTGTTAACTAATTTAATGATAATTTCTTATTCATCAAAATTACATTAAAAAAGGATTTGAATAATCATAAAAAGACAATTGATTTCTAAAAAGATAGTTTAATTAACTTATAATTTACTCAATTATTAAATCATTTCAATAAATATATTAAATAATAAAATAAATAATTATACCAATCACATGTCAAATATAATATTTCCATCCACAGAAAGTTATTGAAAATATAGTGTAATAATTTCATCACACTTGCATATTTTATTATTATTATTATTCAATTATCATATCTTTATCATTAAATCCATTTTTCAAAAGCATGATCAATTTATTTTTTTAGATAATGTGTGTATTAATTATTATCTTAATTTTTAAATAACGATAATCATTTTCTTTAATAATGTTAGAAATTTCACTCATTTAGTAAAAAAAAAAATAGTCTTTCGTTAATTGATTTTATTACATTCATTAAAAAAATATTTACTTCAATTCATTCGTTAAAATTTATTTTTTATAAATTATTAAATTTTATAAATCAGTTTTGTTAGTGAAAAACAATATAAAATATTTAAAGGGAAATTTGTAGAAAAAATATTAACTTTGTTCTATCTCCTTCGTCTCTTTCGTCTCTCTTTTGTAGAGGGATGCAAAACTTGCTAAAAATTATTTTTGAGACAAAAACAAAAACAAAAACATATTTTTGTTTCAACTCCCCAATTAAATGCATTTCTTCCTAGATGTTTTTTGTCTCTTATGTTTCAAGCTATTTTAAAGCAAGAATACCTTGACGTTGAATGCTTTACCATTAGACTAATGCTCCCATGGAGACGCATATAGCAACTTAAACATGCATATTTTCAATTAACGTACATACTAGCTAATTAATGCTAATTAATAGCTATTTAATCCAATACAAAATGAGTTTTGTTCGGATCTTTCCTAGAGAAAAACATTTCATGGGGATCGGATCTTCATAAATCACTTAAAAGTTAAAATGAACCCAATGATTTTACTTGATAAATTAATTCGAACGAAACTCTATATTTTTTTTTTTTAAAGAAAATGCAGATATATATCCTGAACTGAAAATTAATTAAGTAGAAAGGAAAAAATAAAGCATTGTAGAAAAGTAAAGTTGCAACTTTTATTCATGAATTTAAGCTTCAATCTAAGCCTTAAAATAAAATGCAAAACTTGTCATCTCACAAATATTTTGACGGCATTAATTACAGCATCGATCTCTTTAGTTTCTTCACTTTTTCCTTCCTTTGTTCTTGTTCTCTTATAGTATACTCCAGCTTTGAGTTCCGAATAACACAGTTACAAACCAAGAATTTTCTTTTTCCTGTTCTTTCGTCCTTCAAAACTTGCTTTGAAGAAATTTTAAACCTAAACCTGCCATACTATCTAATGCATGGCCATGTCTCCAAGGGGCTTACATTTTGCTTTGAGAGATCATTTCTACCAAATCCACTTCCTTCTTCACTTCAAAACCCATAAATGGAGTCGCATAATCCTGTTCTGGCACCTTCATCTGCAATCTTTTCTCATGAACAGAAGAATGATCACAAGGGAGACCATCAAGAATGGAATCAACACTGCAGCCCCCTTGAAACATTTTCTCTTGAATATTATCAAAATCCGGGACCTCACTAAAACTATAACATGGAACTAATCCACCATCATTATCTTTGAGAAGGACCAAGTCCCGTGGCTGCTGCTCTGGTGCTTTCATATTGGCAGTATTATCCGGTACGACATCAGCGGCAGTGCTTGCAGTAGTTAGCCCATGATCTTTCCATGTAGTGCCCGAATTCAAGTTCAAGCTCTTGATATAATCTTGCAGAAGTGAGGCTCTTGGGTACTTTGTTCGACATTTTCGCTTCGAGTATTGCTTCCTTTTGGTTGCATTCCAGTGGTTCTTAATTGAGTTTTCTGTCCTTCCCGGCAACCTCTTGGCGATTTCTGCCCATCTGTTACCTAATACAGAATGTGCCTGTATCAGTACCTTGTCCTCCTCTACACTCCAAGTATCCTTCTGTAATGAGAATAACCAAAGAAATTATAAGAAAACGAGCTGCGATCCTTCTCCAACATATGAATATAATGCCAAGACACATATACACATGCCATCTATGCATGGTTCCTGTGCTGTTAATTTACTTTATTTAACGTCAGACAGGATTTGGATCCATCCTATATTAGCCCTTTTAGCTAATGTATCAGCAAGAATTGATCATGAATCTAATATCTGCAAATAATGTTATACTTTTGATTAATACCATAAATTGTATTTGTAATTCTTGTTAAAACAAGTGAAGACATATCAAAATAGTTTACACTGCTATATACACATAAAATGACAGAAGCTAGGGAAATTGGGAAGAAATGTTAACCTTGATATCAGGCCTTAGATGGTTATGCCATCTCTCTCTACACTGCTTTCCTATCCTTCCAGACAACATCTTAGCAACATCAGACCATTTCCTCACTCCATACTGTTCAACCAGCTGAATCAAGAGCCTGTATAAACATGCAGCATCTATAACAACGCCATTTTTACCCGCTAATTTGTGGAGAACGCCAAATGAACATTAGAAAAGAAAACCCCAAAGATGCATGCTTAACTAGAACAAAAAAACTCAGATATATTCATGTACCTATCCTCCTCAGTAGTCCATTGCCCCTTCACTACACTGTTCTTCTTACGACCTTTCCATGTCTTTCTTGCCAAGGGTAGAAGTGTCCTCGTCGTGTTCAAACCCATTTTGTATTTGCACTCATTCTCAGCAGTGCCCACGCATGAGACTTCATCTTGAACAACAAAACTCACAGGCTTGGCTTCTTCGAAACTTAGGGACGTATAGCCCTGGTTGGATCCTATCTCATCAACGGAATTCCTTTGACTAGAGAGGTTCGAGTAGCCACCACTGATCTGGAAATTGTCATTGACTTGACCATGCCCACCACCTCCGTTGATATTACCTGCAAATGGCTTGCATTCATAATCATAGAGATCAATATTTGATGGTGGCCCATAAGGGAAAGCATCAAAAGAATCGAAGTTAGAACCAGTTTGGACACCAAAAAGTGGATTTGATGATGACCCATTAGCATTGTCACGATCATCAAGATGACTAAAACCTTGAAGAAAGCCTTTTGATGATGGGCAAGGTGTTTCGAAGGGAAAGTACTCCTCTTCAATGCATGCGTTACTTGACAAAAACATTGGTTGAGAAACAGGGTTTTCTTTTTTAACGTTGTTGTCAAGCTCCATGAGAGAAATTGAAGGAGTTACCACCACCTTAATATATACAATTGCTGTTGCTTTCTTTTTTTTTTTAAAGAAAAAAAAAACTTTATAGGTTATTAATTACTAGAAATTTACAATATTTTTGTAGGAATCAAATTTGATCGATGGTGTCCACACACAGATTTGAGGGAATCTAGTATGATGGAAACCTTCTGATTGAATACGTGGCAGTGTACTATTGGTTTGATGGATGTATTAATTTTCCAGTCAATCTAGATGTGCCAATGCTATAAATAAGATTAATTACTTAATTACTCACAGAAGAAGAGAGGAAGAGTTAATTAATTCTGCTAAGATTCATTATTCCTAAAAGGCATGTTCACAAGGTGTGTAGGTTGAATAAATCATTATATGGATTGAAATACTTTATAAGAGTATGATTCAAAAGGTTCACAAAATCTCTAATAGCCTTTGACTACCATGAGAGCAATTCAAATCAAGCATTATTTTTATTTCTCAATAGTATTGTGACAATAAACAATTTGTGGAGTTGTAATTTTTAATCAAGTTGGTCATGTTTTACATCTATGCACCTACTTGAAAAGGATTGTTGAGTTTTCTTGATTATTTTATAGAAATTGTACAATTATAATTGAATATTTAGTTTCCAAGTTAGAGAAAATTCCATGATAATTATTTTCTTTATTTTTTGTTTAACTAGCATTTTTAAAGCTAGTTTAATTAGTATTTTCTTTTTCCTGGAAGGCTTTTATTTTTTAATGTATTTTTTTTTCAATTTCATTTCCTATTATTTTATTGATTTATAATTTTGTTTTATTGTTTTTTAAGGTTTGCTTTATATAGTGCTAGTTCTGAATTCATAATTAAGGTCACGAGTTTTGAAGGTTAATATAATTTGACTTTTATTTTTTAAATTGAATTGTTTTTTTCAATTTGATTTTTTAATATTTGATTTATTGAGAATTATTCTTCGGTCTATTTTTTTCGCTTTCATTTCTATAGGGTTAGCGGGTTAACTATGGCTAACATGAATCTTTTTTTTTTCCCTATTTTTTTTAAAAATTATTTTATCCTAATTTCACCCTTGAACATTGAGATATTTTATAATTGAACTTCATAATTTTATTTAATTTGCTTTCAATGAGGTTATCCTGACATTAATTATTACAACCAAGTCATATATTTAGTATACTAACTCGGATGGGTTCAATTTGTGTTTTTTTACCCTTTTTCATTGTTAATTTTTTTTATTAATTAGTTTATATAGTATCGTTTCATTTTTTATTTATATTATTTAAATTAATTCAGCTTATTAAATTTATTTGAGTTAGTTAATCATATGAATCTCCAATTTTATTTTGAATGCTTGCATCACCTTGGCTTCTCTTTTCAACTTTATATAAAATTTGGAATAGAATCCTCTGATTAGTTATTAATGTCTACTTTATTATTCACATAGTAACTTACCATGTCTTCACCATTTGAAACCACATTTACTTGCGTGAGAAAATCTTCAAGTAAATTCTAATTAAAGCATTTTAATTTAATTCGGAACTACAATGCTGATTTTGTTCCATGTTTCCTGAACATGTAATAATTACTTAACCCCCTGCGATATATATATATATATATATATATATATATATATATGAAACAAAATAGATGAAGATTGTTGAGACAACATGAGATGTAAATATAGTTGTATTTGATAATGATATATAAAATATAATGAATTTTCTATATTTTGTTTACTTGATGATAAACAAGATCAAATAAATTATAAAAAAATTGTTTTACTCTCAATATTATCATTAAATTTACAATTTTTGAAATAATAAATATAATTTTTTTTTCACTTTAGTATATAGTAAGCATTAAAGTTTTTTGTTAACTAATCTAATGATAATTTCTTATTCATCAAAATTACATTAAAAAAGTATTTGAAAAATCATAAAAAGACAATTGATTTCTAAAAAGATAGTTTAATTAAATTATGATTTACTCAATTATTAAATCATTTCAATAAATATATTAAATAATAAAATAAATAATTATACCAATCACATGTCAAATATAATATTTCCATCCACACAAAGTTATTGAAAATATAGTGTAATAATTTCATCACACTTGCATATTTTATTATTATTATTATTCAATTATCATATCTTTATCATTAAATCTATTTTTTAAAAGCATGATCAATTTATTTTTTTAGATAATGTGTGTATTAATTATTATCTTAATTTTTAAATAACGATAATCATTTTCTTTAATAATGTTATAAATTTCACTCATTTAGTAAAAACAAAAAAAAATACTCTTTGGTTAATTGATTTTATTACATTCATTAAAAAAATATTTACTTCAATTCATTCGTTAAAATTTAATTTTTATAAATTATTAAATTTTATAAATCAGTTTTGTTAGTTAAAAACAATATAAAATATTTAAAGGGAAATTTGTAGAAAAAATATTAACTTTGTTCTATCTCCTTCTTCGTCTCTTTCGTCTCTCTTTTGTAGAGGGATGCAAAACTTGCTAAAAATTATTTTTGAGACAAAAACAAAAACAAAAACATATTTTTGTTTCAACTCCCCAATTAAATGCATTTCTTCCTAGATGTTTTTTGTCTCTTATGTTTCAAGCTATTTTCAAGCAAGAATACCTTGACGTTGAATGCTTTACCATTAGACTAATGCTCCCATGGAGACGCATATAGCAACTTAAACATGCATATTTTCAATTAACGTACATACTAGCTAATTAATGTTAATTAATAGCTATTTAATCCAATACAAAATGAGTTTTGTTCGGATCTTTCCTAGAGAAAAACATTTCATGGGGATCGGATCTTCATAAATCACTTAAAAGTTAAAATGAACCCAATGATTTTACTTGATAAATTAATTCCAATGAAACTCTATATTTTTTTTTGAAGAAAATGCAGATATATATCATGAACTGAAAATTAATTAAGTAGAAAGGAAAAAATAAAGCATTGTAGAAAAGTAAAGTTTCAACTTTTATTCATGAATTTAAGCTTCAATCTAAGCCTTAAAATAAAATGCAAAACTTGTCATCTCACAAATATTTTGACGGCATTAATTACAGCATCGATCTCTGTAGTTTCTTTACTTTTTCCTTCCTTTGTTCTTGTTCTCTTATAGTATACTCCAGCTTTGAGTTCTGAATAACACAGTTACAAACCAAGAATTTTCTTTTTCCTGTTCTTTCGTCCTTCAAAACTTGCTTTGAAGAAATTTTAAACCTAAACCTGCCATACTATCTAATGCATGGCCATGTCTCCAAGGGGCTTACATTTTGCTTTGAGAGATCATTTCTACCAAATCCACTTCCTTCTTCACTTCAAAACCCATAAATGGAGACGCATAATCCTGTTCTGGCTCCTTCATCTGCAATCTTTTCTCATGAACAGAAGAATGATCACAAGGGAGACCATCAAGAATGGAATCAACACTGCAGCCCCCTTGAAACATTTTCTCTTGAATATTATCAAAATCCGGGACCTCACTAAAACTATAACATGGAACTAATCCACCATCATTATCTTTGAGAAGGACCAAGTCCCGTGGCTGCTGCTCTGGTGCTTTCATGTTGGCAGTATTATCTGGTATGACATCAGCAGCAGTGCTAGTTAGTCCATGATCTTTCCATGTAGTGCCCGAATTCAAGTTCAAGCTCTTGATATAATCTTGCAGAAGTGAGGCTCTTGGGTACTTTGTTCGACATTTTCGCTTCGAGTATTGCTTCCTTTTGGTTGCATTCCAGTGGTTCTTAATTGAGTTTTCTGTCCTTCCCGGCAACCTCTTGGCGATTTCTGCCCATCTGTTACCTAATACAGAATGTGCCTGTATCAGTACCTTGTCCTCCTCTACACTCCAAGCGTCCTTCTGTAATGAGAATAACCAAAGAAATTATAAGAAAACGAGCTGCCATCCTTCTCCAACACATGAATATAATGCCAAGACACATATATATCCACATGCCATCTATGCATGATTCCTGTGCTGTTAATTTACTTTATTTAACGTCAGAAAGGATTTGGATCCATCCTATATTAGCCCTTTTAGCTAATGTATCAGCAAGAATTGATCATGAATCTAATATCTGGAAATGATATTATACTTTTGATTAATACCATAAATTGTATTTGTGATTAAAACAAGTGAAGACGTATCAAAATAGATTACACTGCTATATACACATAAAATGACAGAAGCTAGGGAAATTGGGAAGAAATGTTAACCTTGATATCAGGCCTTAGATGGTTATGCCATCTCTCTCTACACTGCTTTCCTATCCTTCCAGACAACATCTTAGCAACATCAGACCATTTCCTCACTCCATACTGTTCAACCAGCTGAATCAAGAGCCTGTATAAACATGCAGCATCTATAACAACGCCATTTTTACCCGCTAATTTGTGGAGAACGCCAAATGAACATTAGAAAAGAAAACCCCAAAGATGCATGCCTAACTAGAACAAGAAAACTTAGATATATTCATGTACCTATCCTCCTCAGTAGTCCATTGCCCCTTCACTACACTGTTCTTCTTACGACCTTTCCATGTCTTTCTTGCCAAGGGTAGAAGTGTCCTCGTCGTGTTCAAACCCATTTTGTATTTGCACGCATTCTCAGCAGTGCCCACGCATGAGACTTCATCTTGAACAACAAAACTCACAGGCTTGGCTTCTTCGAAACTTAGGGACGTATAGCCCTGGTTGGATCCTATCTCATCAATGGAATTCCTTTGACTAGAGAGGTTCGAGTAGCCACCACTGATCTGGAAATTGTCATTGACTTGACCATGCCCACCACCTCCGTTGATATTACCTGCAAATGGCTTGCATTCATAATCATAGAGATCAATATTTGATGGTGGCCCATAAGGGAAAGCATCAAAAGAATCGAAGTTAGAACCAGTTTGGACACCAAAAAGTGGATTTGATGATGACCCATTAGCATTGTCATGATCATCAAGATGACTAAAACCTTGAAGAAAGCCTTTTGATGATGGGCAAGGTGTTTCGAAGGGAAAGTACTCCTCTTCAATGCATGCCTTACTTGACAAAAACATTGGTTGACAAACAGGGTTTTCTTTTTTAACGTTGTTGTCAGGCTCCATGAGAGAAATTGGAGTTACCACCACCTTAATATATACAATTGCTGTTGCTTTTTTTTTTTTAAAGAAAAAAAAACTTTATAGGTTATTAATTACTAAAAATTTGCAATATTTTTGTAGGAATCAAATTTGATCGATGGTGTCCACACACAGATTTGAGGGAATCTAGTATGATGGAAACCTTCTGATTGAATACGTGCCAGTGTACTATTGGTTTGATGGATATATTGATTTTCCAGTCAATCTAGATGTGCCAATGGTATAAATAAGATTAATTACTTAATTACTCACAGAAGAAGAGTTAATTAATTCTCTAAGGCGTTTTGCATATAACTAATTAATTCTCTCTCGCTTGATGTGATGCGGCGAAAAGTATGAAACTAACTCAAATTTAACAGGCGACCATGGCAACTGTTATGTTTTCTTTATTCATTGCAATATTAATTTCCTTTTCTTTTTAACTTACAAAGCAGTTCAATTAAATGCATTAATTTTCTAATCAATATATGTTCTTGGAATAGACTACATAAATTTTCTAGAGTGACATGAAAATCTGATTTGTAAGGCCTCTTGCAACATAGTCATAACACTCCAACCATGTTGAATTAAAAAAAATCATAATGAAATTTACGGTTTAATTTAGAGGGTCAACTTGTAACCTAATTAATCTAGATATAATTTAGTTTGATTTTTTATAAAATAAAAATTCATTTCAATTTTTTTAAAAAATTCAAACTATGTCGTTTTGATTTAAAAAAAAACCCATTAAACACATCATTTTAATTAACTTGAAAGAACTCGAGTCAACAACCCATTTCATAACCTGGTTCATGAATCAAGTTGGGTTTAATAACTTTATCTTGAACAAGAAGTTAATACTTTTCTCCCTATTTACCGTAAAAAGTATACATGTATTAAAAATTTAAGGAAAATTCCACACAACATACAAGAATGGCTCCAGGCAACTGTTGCCTGGGTCCAGTGCCCTAGGCACAGGGCATCAGCCCCACTCCTGAGGCGCTTGGCGCACACCTAGCACCCCTTAAGGTCTAGCAACGCGCCTTAACCTAATGACTATAGGCATATGTTGCATGTCTGGGCTCATTTCTCACCCCTAACAGGCTCATGCAACTCGCCTAAGCCCAACACTCTCTTGGAATATTTTTTACTAAACAAATACATTTTAGATCTTACTCTCCCTACACTCATAGAAGTAAACACTCCATGAATGCAATATTTTGTGATATTTTGGGACAAGACTCCTAAGGTATAAATACTCTATAAATCCTCTAAGATTAAGGTTCACAATATTTTCATTCTTAGCCTTTTTAGCATATATTTTTTAGAGATTATCTCTCTAAAATAGAATTTCACTTGTCTCTCTACAAAGATACTTAAGCATCTTAGAGTCTCCATATCTACCAAAAAGGATCTTTTATATGTATCAACTTCCAGCTTCCCCGGTTTACAAAAGACTAGCCACATTGGCTTACCAGGCAACAACTATCAACCTACATGACTATGAAGAATGGATCACATTGCTAGAATTAAAAGATTAACAAATTATTCAACACATAAGTCTTTTTCCTAAGCTACTTGGATATTTTGAGACATCATTAGAGGCGTCTATAGAAAATTGATAAAACAAAGTCATTAATTTCTTTCTAAAACTTATTTTAGACATTTCCAAGTCATTAGTAAATAACCAAGACACACTTTGGTCAAGATGTGTGACCGATCTACTCGTTATCGTGAACATTTATACCCAATTGGACCTTCAACAACTCTTCAGTCAGGTGTTAGCAACCCAAGGGAAAAACCAGGTCTTGTCACTTCATCAAGTCTTGACACCTTCAGCAACACAAAACACCCCAGCTCCACTACTACTGGTCGCTTCCATTACCTATAGGCAATTACACTATTAGAAGGAGTTTAGTCAAATTGATCTCTACGAGAGTATTTTGCCTTGACGCTTGCCAAGTCCCTCTAAGAGTCGATCACGCCCTCGTGATACCCCCATGTATATTGGGAACTCTAGACTTGTCCCGCCAAACAATCACGCGATGGACATTAGTTACCAATCACGTCGTTCCACACCAAACTCTTCGGTCTCCCTAAAGCCTATCATACAAAAGACTAAGAGACGGTCTATATTTAAGCATACCAAGAAGACTGTCCACAACCCCCATAAAGTGAGGGCTTCTCCTTTGTCCAAACGAGTATTGAACATTCGACTCCCTATGGACTCATTTCTAAAAAAAAAAGCCTAGACAACTATGATGGTCTTGCAGACCCGAGGAAGCATGTACAAAATATGCATAGTAATTTAAAATTGATCATCCAGGATAGTGACTCGATGTGAAAAATCTTCCCCATAACCTTACGAGGGTCTACACGTGCTTGATATAATAATTTGGAGTCAGGCTTCGCCAAAAGGTTCAGGAACTTCTATGCCAAGTTAATGACGCACTTCAGCACCAGTATACCCACCTAGAAAAGCTCCACGAAGTTATTTGGTGTTACCCTACAAGAGGGGTAGTCTACACGGGCATATTTGAAGAGGTTCAATGAGGAAATGCTCAAGTCAAAAGAGTTACTTAAGTTAGTAGCCTTAAAGGCCTTGATAATAGAGGTAAATGAATATGTTATACAGAGAAAACTTTATGCCTTACCAGATAAAAGCTTGCTTAAGGTGAAACAAGTCATGAAAAATCATATACGAATGGAAAAGGCCATTGTACTACAATATATGCCTTTTTATTTTTACGAGGACAACCATCATGAAGGACCTTTTAAGCAAAATCATTCTCTTAGTAAAAATAAAAGCTCAAGGAAGAACCATAAGAAACCAACCTATGGGTGCTTGATGTATCCTTATGATTTACTACTCCCTCGAATCATAATGGGATCATCCATTTATAGTTATTAGGATAGTCAAGGCAACACTTACCACCTCTAAGACATGTTACTTCTAAGAATCTTTATCACATTTGTCACTTAGATCACCTCAAGATGCACAATCCTTAATGAGAATGTAAGTTTGTTTTAAAAATAAAAGTATTGTATCTCTGACATGCATTTTCTATCTATAGATCTTTAATACAGTCTCGGACTAACACAAAACTCTAGTGAGGCTCCCAGGCCTCACGAAATCTCCCGGGATTGATCTTGGATCTCCCATCTTTTTAGTGCAATCTTGGTCTGGCATGACTCTCTAGTAGGTCTCCTAGGCCTCACAAAATGTCTAGGGATTAATCTCGAATCTCCCACCTCTCCAATGTAGTCTTGTACTAGAATGACTCTTTAGTGGGGCTTCCAGACCTCACGAAATTTCTAGAGATTGATCTTAGATCTCTCGCCTTTCTAGTGTAGTTTCGGTCTATCACGACTCTCTAGTAGGGCTTCTAGACCTCATGAAATCCCTAAGGATTATTCTCAGATCTCCCACCTCTCTAGTGTAATCTCAAACTGACATGATTCTTTAGTGGGGCTTCCGGGCCTTATGAAATCTATAGGGATTGATCTCAAATCTCCTATCTCTCTAGTACAGTCTTGGACTGACTTGACTCTTTAGTCAGGGGCTCCTTGTCCTCACATAATCTCTAGGGATTGATATAGGATCTCCTACTTTCTAGTGCAGTCTCAGATTGACATGAATCACCAATAGAGCTCGCAGGCCCCATGTTATCTCTAGGTATCATCTCTTTTAAATGGGGCTTCCAAGCTCCAAGCCGTCTCTAGAGAGGTCATAAGTCTTCAATTCTCATAAAATGACAACTGTCTAGTAAAAGGGCTTTCACGCTTCCATTACAATGTTAGGGACGCCATAAGCCTCCAACACTCTACTGACCACTTTTTAGTGAAGGGCTCCTATGCTTCATGCATCGAAACTGTTTTATTGAACTTCTAACTATCAAACTAATCCATGTATCATGGTAGTTTTTTTTTGTTTTTTTGTCATTATGACCTGTCAAATTAGAAGGATCTATTTATTGAGGGTTAGGATTGTAAATTGAAGATTATGTTTAATACCTAATATGGAAACATGTAGCAGCTTGGTGCTAACATTATAGACTAGATAATAGGGTTTTCCAACATAGATCGACCACTTTGGTTTTATGATCTTAAATTGACTTTGGTATATTAAAAATCATGTCATTCTGTTACATTTTCTAGGATTTTGTCTATATTTTGTCCATAAATTAATAAAATAACTTAAGTACTCTCTATTTCATGAATTTTCAACCTAATTGATTGATTTTTTATATATAAGATTAGTTTAAAATTTTAAAAATAAAATAAATAATTTTAATTATACATCAACAAATTCTTGTTTTGGATTAAAAAAAAACTAGTACCCTAAAAACCCTTTATTCCTTAAACATTTCTTTCTTTGTTTTCAATTTAAAATCAAGATTTCTACGTCAAAAACAAAAATTTGTGATTAGATTTTATTTCCAAAAATTACAATTAGTTTTATAGAAAAAAATAAAAGTGGAAATTAAGTTAAAATATTATTAAAATTGAATGGTGTTTAAGTTATTTTGTTATTTCTTTTAATGAAAACATGGATGAAACTTTGTAAAAAATAATAGAAGTACTTGATTTCAAATATGTCAAAGGAAGGTCAAAATCGAGATTAAGAATTTCGGAGACTAATTCTCAAAAGGTCATCTATGGTATTAAAATGTAATTCAAGCTGGGATTAAAGGAAAAAATAAAAAATAAAAAAATAAAAAATGATAAAATCAAGATAACATCATATCCCATTAATTATTTTAAAAAAAGAAAGTAATTTTTTTTTAATATACTGTGTTAGGAAATTTAGAAGTGAAAAAGTCAGGTTATTCTTTCTTTCTCTCCATCTCTATCTGGCTTGCACTCGCTCGCTCTCTTGCTTATCAATTTGAGTTTTTTTTTCAAGGTTATATTTAAAAGTGAGGTTGGTTATGCTTTTAAAAAATATTAAATTGAAATTTTTTTGAAGTATTATTTAATAGTTTTGATATGTTAATATAAAAAATATAAATTTTTTTTATTTAAATATATTTTCTAATATAAAATATTTTAAAAAATTATTCTGCATCACAATACTAAACACACCTCACATAAACTTACACATTTGGCAAGTAACATGGATCAAAAGTTATTCCAAATTCCAAATTAGACTTCTCCTTTTCTTTTTTGATAAAATAGGTTTTGGATTTGTATTTCTTATGTCTCTAGCAAATTTATTAAACTTAATTGTACTATGACTGTTCAAGACTCAAGAGTTAAATAAATTAACTCAAGTTAATTTAAATAGATTAAAACAAAAATATTTTAATTTTTTTTTAAAAAAAGGTTATTTTAAATGAACTTTTTTTTTTAAAAGAAGTTACACCAATTTTTGGTCCAGTGACCAAATCAAATTAAATCAATTTTGCATTAATTTTTTTTTTAAGCTTGACATGGGATATTGGCTAGCAATCAGGTCAAAGATTGACCAGGCATGATCAGGTTTAAAAATTATGGTTAAAAATCATCTGCATAGTCACAAACCACAAATCCCAAATATGTTTTCCTGTGCAATAAAATGGAATCAATTAAAAAGAAAAACCAAAAGTCTAAACAATGCATACAAAATTGCTTGACAGGGTAACACAATATTCTTTTGAGTTTCAGAGAGGGAAGCCTTTGAAAAAGTTTTGAAAAATGAAACCGATCTCATTTTTATTTTTTTTTATCTATTTTTTCTTAGTATACAATTTCTCATTTTCCTTGCTTAGTCATGAATACGATTGTCTTATTTTGAATTTAGGGAAAAAAGGAAAATAGTTCAAATTAAAGGCGAAGCTGCCAACATAAAGGGACCCAAAATGTGATATTTCCATGGAGTTCCGGAAATAAAAACAAGGGTGTAGAGTAGATCACTGGTGAAGAATTTATCCCAGAAAAAAAAATGGTTGATGTTGGTAGCCATCACGAAGGAATGGATTCAAAATATGAACCAGTACATGCATTACTTTGTTATTTACAATTTGCAGAATACTGAGCATGTTTCCTTGTCAAAAATTAAGGAATAATTGCTATACATTAATCAAATGCTACTAATTTTCGTCTAGTTGACAAAATCACCAATGAAACCTCTTTATTAGGGGTAGGGGTGTTCACGGTTCGGTTCGGTTCAATTTAAACCCAAAAAACCAACCGAACCGAATTACAGTATTCTTGTTAAAAATTAACCGAACCGGACCTAAAACCGGTTCAAACCGAACCGGTCCGGTTAAATCTAGTTTTTTGAGGGAAAAATCCGGTTTAGAAGTTGATTTTTTGCCCACCTTAGAGTTTTTTTTTTTTACCCTAATGACAACAGTGAATCTTGACCAAGAGAGCACCACACGTTACAAAGAAATGAAAGCGAGCACCTCTGGGCATGTATGGTTAGTAATTGACAGCCTCAGCAAATGTTCGAAGTTTTTTGCAGCATGTTCAGCATTTGGAAGGACGCTTCCAGATGCCACTCAAGATTGGTCACCGCATTTATTTCTTGACCAAGAACCAGTGTGTTTTGGTCCCCATTCCATCATTACAAGGAAACCTGATGAAGCACAACAGTAAATGAGCAAATCCCACCACCAAACTCACCGAATCGGTTCCCATTATAAATCCCACTCCGATAAAAGGCAGCTTGGTTGATTTATGCAAAATTATTTCACCGACGGAGAAAAACTTGGTATTTCTCAGGTTGAGTTGAAGGTTCATTCTTCTTGCCATGAAAACAAATGAAGAACTGAAGGGGAAAAGAAAATGGTTAGAAACAAATGATGGGGACAAGAGGCAGAGAGGATGAAAACTGAAGGGGAAAAGGAAGAAAAACTGGTCTGGTGTGGGCAGCAGCTTCAAAAGTAAATTGTAATATCATTTAGATTTAGGTTTACTGTACTATTTATACTATTTTGTTTTTAACTTTATTTTATGAGTGGACCGGTTCGGTTCACCGGTTTTTGTGGCAAAACCGAAACCGAACCGAACCAAAAATATTTCTGGTTTTAGCAATCGGTTTAATCGGTTTTTCATCTCAGTTCGGTTTTTCCGGTTAATTTTCCATCAGTTTTCTCGGTTTTTTTGGTTACTCGGTTTTTTTGAACACCCCTAATTAGGCGAATGGATGATACAGAAATTCATAAGAGTAAGACTCCAATAAACAGGGGAAAAATTGAACACCAATTGGAAAAAGTAAACAACTAAAGAAGAAAGAAGCATGCAATTTTATAAGCACTTCTGTAGGAAAGCCTTCTCAGGGTTCTTTCCATCAATTTCTGAGTGGTGAGGGAAATCATATGGCATATCTGCAGCAGAGAGCCATGCTTCACTGAACACTCTTACTACTTCTTCATGGACCACTGCATTACCTTCTCGGGTTAGGTGCAAACCGTCACTGCAATTCGCATGCTTGTTAGTACTTACAGGCAGCTACATGGTTAATTTTAACTACAAATTACAGTATGATAATAATAGCCTACAAGTCTTTATGACTAAACCATTTTTTCATAACCAGATAATATCTATTTCATTAAAAGTTCTTCTTTTGACCTCTGCTCATCATCCTTATCAATCTCCTTTCAATCCGAAACATATACATCAAAGCATAAATGAATTTGTTGGAATGATATTGCAGTGAAAACAAAATATATGCGAGGAGCTGCTTGTGTGAAGGAATACAGAAAAGGAAGCACATTTTCAGATATTCATAATTCAGGTAATCAAAGCTTTAAATATTACAAACCTCAGGAATTTTTTCTGCCAACCGTCTGTTCCCTGCATCTTGGACCATAGATCAATGGCACGGATGCCTAGGTCTTTGGCTAACTCAACACATTGCCTTGCATAAACTCCAGCCATTTCATTTGTCCTTTCTGGAAATTGCATAGCCTTCTCACCATATAAAGATCTGCCCAAACACATTTGTAAGTTTACTTCCAATATATTTCATAATGCTAATTTAGAAGATGACACATCTCACAAAAATCCCCAATAGCATGCGTCTGCACCTCTATGCAGCCTGTGTGTGCATGTGAAAACTCAAGGTCAGAAAACAGAAAAGGAAAGGATCATACTTGGCATATTCTTTACGCCCTTCCTCATCAACCGGTGGTGGAGTAATAAGCACAACTAGCATGGCAGGAGAGCACTCCTGCAAACAAATTCCACTCACATAATCAGAAACAGGTCTGATGCCCGCTGATATAGAACCAAATAGTCATCCTCATGTGTACTTTAGTTTGTTACTATAGATGAACTGGGGCATGGGAACCTGGAAAAAGCTGCTAAGCAGCAACAACAGGATTATGTATATTCAGTTATTCACCAATATAACTATGGCAACAAATTGTGATGTAAGTGAAACATCCCAAAATAACAATAAGAAACCAAGTCGGTACTAGATATTATTTAACTAACTTTTAGCAACAGCTTTCATTCTAGTAATTGAAGGAGCAAACTGTGACACTACAACTAGGGTACTAAATTCTAATATATTGGATTAAAACCCGTCCTGTACTTTGTTTAAAACCTGGGATTGCTCCTTAGATTCAAAATTGAAGAGTTGAAGAAATTAATATGACGGTTTTTAGTACAGTTTTTTTTTCTTTCACTTTCAATGAAAAAGTTAATATGCCAAAACTTGACAAACTACAAACTGAGAAATTGTCAGAAGTTCGAATTGTGCTGAAGCCAGTACTGTGGACAAACGTGGAGTTGGCAGCTGCTCCAATCCAGGAGACAGCAACAAAGTGGGAGCTAGTGATGTTATAGCAGCAAATTATTCGACATATGGGTAATGGAGGAAATTCAATGGTAAGAGGGAAGGGAACAATGTGAACCTGGTGCTGAATAGAGCAGCGCTAGATGAGCATTGGGTTGGGCCATGGTGGGATGGATTGCAATAAGAGAGGTGCTGGTGGTGGATTAGTGTTGTTGAGGGTGAATACAGTGAGCATTGAGAGGTCATGAATGAGAAGGCCTTGGTGGAATGTCGAAGGCAGTAGTGGGGGTTGGCAGTCTCCTCTTGCAGATCCAATGTCATTTGATTTGTTAGAGACAATGATGAATATGTACAAGACTGCAAATATGGTATTTACAAAGTGCAGAAATACCTATGTGGCTCTGCTAGAATGGCAGAAGTGGCAAAGATGATATGGTAGCTCTAGTGCTCACAGATAGGGTGGAGTTCATGCTTGATGCTGTTTGAGTCAATGAAGATGAAGATAGACTCTCAATTACAAGTTCTGGATTTGGTCTTTCTGAAAGGTTCTCAATAATCTTTAGTTGGGATAAAAAATAGTCTACCATGCTGCAATCCTCAGTATGAGGAAATCAACATAATTTTTCAGCAGTAAACACTAACAAAATCTGTTGCTATAAATAATCCTCACCAAATCCCCAGCTGGTTACATTAGGATTTGCTTGTATTGTATGTACTTATTACAACTTATTCTCGTTGCTGGTTCATCACTTTCAAGAGCATCTTTGATTTTGCATTGACCCAATACAAATGTCGGAGTTGAATCAGTAAGAATTTTTATTTAAAAAAAAAATTCAACAATAGATGACTTCAAATACAGTAAAATAAAAGGTAGACAAATTTTAGTACTGATTATTGCCAACCAATATATAAAACCAACAAAAGAATTCCAAATAATAAGAATGTAAAATAGAAAGAAGACCTTCAAATGCAGAACCATTTTTTTGAGATTCTCCCTGTATTCTTCAACAGGAACATGCTGCCTTTCACTGTTCCTCCCCAGAAGAGCTGCATCATTTGCTCCAAAGAATATTGTAGTAGCAGCTGGAGGCTTTGTTGAATTCTGCCAATACAAACACCAATAAATCAAATAAATAAATAAATCCCACAACACAAAAAAAAAAAAAAAAAAAAAAGAAGATATCTTTGCTTACAAGAGGGAAAATGTGAGTTAACAAGAACAAAGCCCATCTTGTATTGTAACCACCATAGCCACGGACTAACACATCAGCCTATAATACAAAATCAACCATGATTACAGGATTATAAATCAATACAAAAAAAAAAAAAAAGTTGAAGTAAAAGGGCATCTTTGAAACCCCAATAACGTTGTACCTTGCGAGAGTAAGTGTTAGCAAGAGAAGAACCCCAACCACCAGATCTAAAAGATTGCTCTGTTATTGAGTCTCCAAATAACACAATCTGCGGTCTCATCTTAATTTCTCGACACTAACTTGTGAGGTCGCAGCAGAACAGAGTCACAGACAAGGTGGTCGTTCCGTCAACAGAATAATCACTTTCCACGGAGCGTTTTAGTTTTTCGTGTAATAAAAGCAAGTAATTTTTTTCCTGTTTGTTTTTTGAAAATAAATTTATTTTTAAAAAATAAATTTTAAAAAATAAATTATTTTTTAATACTTAATAATGTAATAAAAAAATAAGTTAGAAAATATTTTTTTAATATTTAATTATATTATAAAAAATAAGCTGAAAAATATCTTCTTATTATTTTATTTTTTTCAAGTTTATTAAAATAATAAGGAACAAATCTTACAAATTAAAAAATTGAATAAGAATGAAATTGAAAAATAATAATTTCATAAATTATCTTAAATAAAATAAATATAATCAAAATAATAGAGATCAAATCTAACAAATAAAAAATTTGAAAGATGAAGAAATTAAAATAATAATAATTATCATTTCATAAATTATTTTAAATAAAATAAGTAACAATCAAAAGAATGATGATCAAATTTGATAGATAAAAAATTTCAATTAAAAAATAATAAGGGAAAAACAATTAACAATTAAAAAATAAGGATCAAAGTTAATATAAAAATCTAATTATAAGGGATAAAATTTAAAAACAAAATTCAAATATATATATATATATATATATAGTAATCAAAAGTTTGAGGATTAAATTTGATATAATCAGCAAATAATATAATATTTCTAAATTTTTTACAACTTTCGAAAAGTGTTTTTCCGCCCAAAATAAAAGGAAAACACTTTATTGGAAATCAAGCCAATTTTTCTTTAACTGGAAAGTGTTTTCTGTTGACCAACTTTTCTAATTACAATAAACACAGGAAAATTTAGAAGTGATTTTCAGAAAACTACTTTCCGTCAAACAAACAAGTCCTTAGAATTCAAATGCTTTCTTTAATGCCCTAAAAAAATATGCAACTGTTGTCAAGGTGATTATTCTTTAGCAGCAAAATTAAAAAATAATTTTGATGGTGAATTTAAAATTTAAGTGTGCACTTAATAAAATGACTATAAGTGATTTTTAGGAATGGAGTAAATGTTGATTGTAGTTTTTTGTTTGAAAATATATTAAAATAATATATTTTTATTTTTTAAAAAATATATTTTTAGCATTAGCACATTAAAACGATTCAAAAATACAGAATATTTAATTTAAAGCTAAAAAATTCAAAACATTTCAAAAATATAGTTGAACAACAATGTCAAATAGGCACCAAGACTTCAATACATCAAATCATGTGGAAATTAAACTAATGTGATTTGATGCCTCGAGTAAACATTAAAGTAGATGCACACAAGGATGGTGAATGTCCCGAAAGCTATGGGAGAATAAGAGTCCTTCAAACCCATTAAAAATTGGAACACACAATCTCACTAATAACAATGACATATGATTTTCATAGCACCACAGTTACAAGGTGGAATAGGGTCATAGATTAATGTTTCACCTCAAAGAGTCTTTAGCTTACCATAGTAAACACTTACAATATCCATTTTCTTGTGAGAGATTAGCTAAAGTTTTCTTCAAATGGTAAATGCGTGGGCTATTTTGATGGGAAAATCGATCCTGTAGATCAAGCCAAAAATCTTGAGCACTGTCAACAAATGTTATGCTAGATCTGATAGAGGTGCTTATAGAGTTATGAAGCCATAAAACCACTATGTCATTACATCGTTCAAACAAATCAAAACACGAGGGTCTTCTGGATCAGTTGGTTGGTTGATGGTTCCTGTAATAAATGTTAGTTTGTTTTTGGCATGAAGAGCTCTCTGCATCACACAAGACCAAGTTGCGTAGTTGTCGCCATTAGTAAGTATGTTACCAGAATTATGGCTGGGTTGTCTTCGGTTTCTAGTCGAAAGGAGTTGCTGGGATTGTTAAGGTTTAAATACTGATGAGTAATTGTTGCATAGTTGGTGTTTGGGTTAATATCTGAGTGAGATAATGGGTTTATGTTGGTATATGTGGTGAAGATTCATTTTCTGATGAATCCTCCATAGGTATTGCTCTCTAGAGCTCTAATACATGAAAGAAACTGAAAAGGATATGAAAATATCAAAGAGGAGAACTTTTACATGAAGGAAAAAATGATGTAGTGAATTACTTATTATTTCACACTTTGTTCTTGTGATTTTGCAGAGAACACTTGTACTTATACACAACTCATATAATAAAACTATAACAAACTATTTTGTCCTATACTTTTATAACAGAAATGCTTTTAAGCTAAATAAAGAAAAGGAGAACATAATGGAGAAATAATACAAAGGATTTATTTTATTGCATTTACAAATCTTGTTGCAGGTTGTTGCTTGGTGCTTGCTAAGTGGCAAGCGGCCGGTGTGCAAATCTTGTTGCAGGGTTGTTGCTTGGTGTGATGTCTAATAACCTAAGAAACAATAGAATGGAAAAACCCAAAAAAACCCCTAGCAAAAATCCATCACATGCACTATGATAGCGATAGGAAAACTAAAAGAAAAGGCCTTACATGCAAACTAAAAAGGAATAGGAAAAATCTAAATTCTGGTTGGACCAAAGAGAGATCACAACTTAAGGCATAATAAAATCACATGTTGAGAGTGTAAATCCTAGTCTCAAACTAACTTAACATATT